>JAQOOD010000039.1:0-390501 GCA_029633175.1 Citrus glauca | reverse complement strand
CCAAGTTCGTCCTGCGGAATAATGCCCGAAAAGGGTTTGGGCTATAGCCTTTGGGCGTGGGGCCGGCAAAGTTATTCCGCCTTCCTCGGAATGGACCGAGACTTTGCCCACCCCCTCCCCACCCCAAAAATAGGCCAAGGGTAGGGCCGCGCCCAAAAAAGAGCTCCCGAACCCCTTGGCACCAAGTTCGTCCTGCGTAAAAATGCCCAAAAAGGGGGTGGGCTATAGCCTAGGGGCGTGGGGCTGGCGAACTTCGTCCGCCTTCCTCGGAATGGGCGAGGCTTTGCCCACCCCCTCCCCGCGACAAAAATAGGCCGCGGGCACAGCCGCGCCCAAAAAAGAGCTGCCGAACCCCTTGGCACCAAGATCGTCCTGCGGAATAATGCCCAAAAAGGGTGTGGGCTATAGCCTTTGGGGGTGGAGCCAGCAAAGTTATTCCGCCATCCTCGGAATGAACCGAGACTTTGCCCACCCCCTCCCCGCACCAAAATAGGCCACGGGCACGGCCGATTCCAAAAAAGAGCAGCCGAACCCCCTGGCGCCAAGTTCGTCCTGCGGAAAAATGCCAAAAAGGGGGTGGGCTATAGCCTAGGGCCGTGGGGCTGGCGAACTTCGTCTGCTGGACTCGGAATGGGCCGAGACTTTCCCCATCCCCTCCATGCGACAAAAATAGGCCGCGGGCGCAGCCGCGCCCAAAAAAGAGCAGCCGAACCCCTTGGCGCCAAGGTGGTCTTGCGGAAAAATGCCCAAAAAAGGGGTGGGCCTTAGCCTTTGGGCGTGGGGCCGGCGAACTTCGTCCGCCTTCCTCGGAATGGGCCGAGACTTTGCCCACCCCCTCCCCGTGACAGAAATAGGCCGCGGGCACCGCCACGCGCCAAAAAGAGCAGCCGAACCCCTTGGCGCCAAGTTCGTCCTGCGGAAAAATTCCCAAAAAAGGGGTGTGCTATAGCCTTTGGGCGTGGGGCCGGCAAAGTTATTCCGACTTCCTCGGAATGGGCCGAGACTTTGCCCAAACCCTCCGCGCGCCAAAAATAGGCCGCGGGCACAGCCGCACACAAAAAAAAGCAGTCGAACCCCTTGGCGCCAAGTTCGTCCTGCGGAAAAATGCCCAAAAAAGGGGTGTGCTATAGCCTTGGGGCGTGGGGCTGCCGAAGTTTGTCCGCCAGACTCGGAATGGGCCAAGACTTTTCTCACCCCCTCCCCGCGACAAAAAAAGGCCGCGGGCACAGCCGCGCCAAAAAAAGAGCAGCCGATCCCCTTGGCGCCAAGTTCGTCTTGCGGAAAAATGCCCAAAAAAGGGGTCGACTATAGCCTTGGGGCGTGGGGCGGGCGAACTTCGTCCGCCGGACTCGGAATGGGCCGAGACTTTGCCCACCCCCTCCCCGCGCCGAAAATAGGCCGCGGGCACAGCCTCGCCCAAAAAAGAGCAGCCGAACCCCTTGGCGCCAAGTTCGTCCTGCGGAATAATGCCCAAAAAGGGTGTTGGCTATAGCCTTTGGGCGTGGGGCCGGCACAGTTATTCCGCCTTCCTCGGAATGGACCGAGACTTTACCCACCCCCTCCCCGCGCCAAAAAAAGGCCGTCGGCACGGCCGCGCCCAAAAACAAGCAGCCGAACCCCCTGGCGCCAAGTTCGTCCTGCGGAAAAATGCCAAAAAGGGGGTGGGCTATAGCCTAGGGGCGCGGGGCGGGTGAACTTCGTCCGCCTTCCTTGGAATGGGCGAGGCTTTGCCCACCCCCTCCCCGTGACAAAAATAGGCCCTGGGCACAGCCGCGCCCAAAAAAGAGCTGCCGAACCCCTTGCCACCAAGATCGTCCTGCGGAATAATGCCCAAGAAGGGTGTGGGCTATAGCCTTTGGGGGTGGGGCCAGCAAAGTTATTCCGCCATCCTCGGAATGAACCGAGACTTTGCCCACCCCCTCCCCGCACGAAAATAGGCCGCGGGCACGGCCGATCCCAAAAAAGAGCAGCCGAACCCCCTGGCGCCAAGTTCGTCCTGCAGAAAAATGCCAAAAAGGGGGTGGGCTATAGCCTAGGGGCGTGGGGCTGGCGAACTTCGTCTGCCGGACTCGGAATGGGCCGAGACTTTCCCCATCCCCTCCACGCGACAAAAATAGGCCGCGGGCGCAGCCGCGCCGAAAAAAGAGCAGCCGAACCCCTTGGCGCCAAGGCGGTCTTGCGGAAAAATGCCCAAAAAAGGGGTGGGCCTTAGCCTTTGGGCGTGGGGCCGGCGAACTTCGTCCGCCTTCCTCGGAATAAGCCGAGACTTTGCCCACCCCCTCCCCATGACAGAAATAGGCTGCGGGCACCGCCACGCGCCAAAAAGAGCAGCCGAACCCCTTGGCGCCAAGTTCATTCTGCGGAAAAATTCCCAAAAAAGGGGTGTGCTATAGCCTTTGGGCGTGGGGCCGGCAAAGTTATTCCGACTTCCTTGGAATGGGCCGAGACTTTCCCCAAACCCTCCGTGCGCCAAAAATAGGCCGCGGGCACAGCCGCACACAAAAAAAAGCAGTCGAACCCCTTGGCGCCAAGTTCGTCCTGCGGAAAAATGCACAAAAAAGGGGTGTGCTATAGCCTTGGGGCGTGGGGCTGCCGAAGTTTGTCCGCCAGACTCGGAATGGGCCAAGACTTTTCTCACCCCCTCCCCGCAACAAAAAAAGGCCGCGGGCACAGCCGCGCCAAAAAAAGAGCAGCCGATCCCCTTGGCGCCAAGTTCGTCCTGCGAAAAAATGCCCAAAAAAGGGGTCGACTATAGCCTTGGGGCGTGGGCGGGCGCACTTCGTCCGCCGGACTCGGAATGGGCCGAGACCTTGCCCACCCCCTCCCCGCGCCAAAAATAGGCCGCGGGCACAGCCGCGCCCAAAAAAGAGCAGCCGAACCCCTTGGCGCGAAGTTCATCCTGCGGAAAAATGCACAAAAAAGGGGTGGGCTTTAGCCTTTGGGCGTGGGGCCGGCGCACTTCGTCCGCCTTCCTCAGAATGGGCCGAGACTTTGTCCACCCCCTCCCCATGATAAAAATAGGCAGCGGACACAGCCGCGCCCAAAAAAGAGCAGCCGAACCCCTTGGCGCCAAGTTCGTCCTGCGGAAAAATGCCGAAAAAAGGCGTGTGCTATACCCTTTCGCCGTCGGGCCGGCAAAGTTATTCCACCTTCCTCAGAATGGGCCGAGACTTTGCCCACCCCCTCCCCGTGACAAAAATAGGCCGCGGGCACAGCCGCGCCCAAAAACGAGCAGCCAAACCCCTTGGCGCCAAGTTCCTCTTTCGGAAAAATGCCCAAAAAAGGGGTGGGCCTGAGCCTTTGGGCGTGGGGCCGGCGAACTTCGTCCGCCATCCTCGGAATGGGCCGAGACTCTGTCCACCCCCTCCCCGTGACAAAAATAGGCCGTGCGCACAGCCGCGCCAAAAAAAGAGCAGCTGAACCCTTGGCGCCTAGTTCGTCCTGCGGAAAAAAGGGTGTGGGCTATAGCCTAGAGGCATGGGGCAGGCGAACTTCGTCCGCCGGACTCGGAATGGCCCGAGACTTTGCCCACCCCCTCCCCGCGCCAAAAATAGGCCGCGGGCACAGCCGCGCCCAAAAAAGAGCAGCCGAACCCCTTGGCGCCAAGTTCGTCCTGCGGAAAAATGCCCAAAAAAGGGGTGGGCTTTAGCCTTTGGGCGTGGGGCCGGCGTCCAAAAAAGAGCAGCCGAACCCCTTGGCGCCAAGTTCGTCCTGCGGAAAAATGCCCAAAAAAGGCGTGTGCTATACCCTTTCGGTGTCGGGCCGGCAAAGTTATCCCACCTTCCTCAGAATGGGCCGAGACTTTGCCCACCCCCTCCCCGTGACAAAAATAGGCCGCGGGCACAGCCGCGCCCAAAAACGAGCAGCCGAAGCCCTTGGTGCCAAGTTCCTCTTGCGGAAAAATGCCCAAAAACGGGGTGGGCCTGAGCCTTTGGGCGTGGGGCCGGCGCAATTCGTCCGCCATCCTCGGAATGGGCCGAGACTCTGCCCACCCCCTCCCCGTGACAAAAAAAGGCCGTGGGCACAGCCGCTCCCAAAAAAGAGCAGCTGAACCCTTGGCGCCTAGTTCGTCCTGCGGAAAAAAGGGTGTGGGCTATAGCCTAGGGGCATGGGGCAGGCGAACTTCGTCCGCCGGACTCGGAATAGGCCGAGCCTTTCCCCACCCCCTCCACGCGACAAAAATAGGCCGCGGGCACAGCCGCGCCCAAAAAAGAGCAGCCAAACCCCTTGGCGCCAGGGGGGTCCTGTGGAAAAATGCCCAAAAAAGGGGTGTGCTATAGCCTTTGGGCGTCGGGCCGGCAAAGTTATTCCACCTACCTCAGAATGGGCCGAGACTTTGGCCACCACCTCCCCGTGACAAAAATAGGCCGCGGGCACACCCGCGCCCAAAAAAGAGCAGCCGAACCCCTTGGCGCCAAGTTCCTCCTGCGGAAAAATGCCCAAAAAAGGGGTGGGCCTGAGCCTTTGGGCGTGGGGCTGGTGAACTACGTCCGCCATCCTCGGAATGGCCCGAGACTTTACCCACCCCCTCCCCTTGACGAAAATAGGCCGCGGGCACAGCCGCACCCAAAAAAGAGCAGCCGAACCCCTTGGCGCCAAGTTCATCCTGCGGAAAAATGCCCAAAAAAGGGGTGTGATATAGCCTTGGGGCGTGGGGCTGCCGAAGTTTGTCCGCCGGACTCGGAATGGGCCGAGTCTTTGCCCACCCCCTCCCCGCGACAAAAATAGGCCGCGGGCACAGCCGCGCCCAAAAAAGAGCAGCCGAACCCCTTGGCGCCAGGGGGGTCCAGCGGAAAAATGCCCAAAAAAGGGGTGTGCTATAGCCTTTGGGTGTGGGGCCGGCAAAGTTCATCCGCCTTCCTCGGAATGGGCTGAGACTTTGGCAACCCCCTCCCTGTGACAAAAATAGGCCGCGGGCACACCCGCGCCCAAAAAAGAGCAGCCGAACCCCTTGGCGCCAAGTTCCTCCTGCGGAAAAATGCCCAAAAAAGGGGTGGGCCTGAGCCTTTGGGCGTGGGGCCGGCGAACTACGTCCGCCATCCTCGGAATGGGCCGAGACTTTGGCCACCCCCTCCCCTTGACCAAAATAGGCCACGGGCACAGCCGCGGGCAAAAAAGAGCAGCCGAACCCCTTGGCGCCAAGTTCATCCTGCGGAAAAATGCCCAAAAAAGGGGTGTGATATAGCCTTGGGGCGTGGGGCTGCCGAAGTTTGTCCGCTAGACTCGGAATGGGCCGAGACTTTTCTCACCCCCTCCCCGTGACAAAAATAGGCCGCGGGCACAGCTGCGCCAAAAAAAGAGCAGCCTATCCCCTTGGCGCCAAGTTCGTCCCGCCTAAAAATGCCCAAAAAAGCGGTGGGCTATAGCCTTGGGGCGTGGGGCGGGCGAACTTCGTCCGCCGGACTCGGAATGGGCCGAGACTTTGCCCACCCTCTCCCCGCGACAAAAATAGGCCGCGGGCACAGCCGCGCCCAAAAAAGAGAAGCCGACCCCTTGGCGCCAGGGGGGTCCTGCGGAAAAATGCCCAAAAAAGGGGTGTGCTATAGCCTTGGGGCGTGGGGCTGGCGAACTTCGTCCGCCTTCCTCGGAATGGGCTGAGACATTCCCCACCCCCTCCCCGCGATAAATATAGGCCGCGGCCACAGCCGTGCCCAAAAAAGAGAAGCCGAACCCCTTGGCGCCAAGTTCGTCCTGCGGAAAAATGCCCAAAAAAGGGGTGTGATATAGCCTTGGGGCGTGGGGCTGCCGAAGTTTGTCCGCTAGACTCGGAATGGGCCGAGACTTTTCTCACCCCCTCCCCGCGACAAAAATGGGCCGCGGGCACAGCCGCGCCAAAAAAAGAGCAGCCTATCCCCTTGGCGCCAAGTTCGTCCCGCCTAAAAATGCCCAAAAAAGGGGTGGGCTATAGCCTTGGGGCGTGGGGCGGGCGAACTTCGTCCGCCGGACTCGGAATGGGCCGAGACTTTGGCCACCCCCTCCCCGTGACAAAAATAGGCCGCGGGCACACCCGCGCCCAAAAAAAAGCAGCCGAACCCCTTGGCGCCAAGTTCCTCCTGCGGAAAAATGCCCAAAAAAGGGGTGGGCCTGAGCCTTTGGGCGTGGGGCCGGCGGACTACATCCGCCATCCTCGGAATGGGCCGAGACTTTGCCCACCCCCTCCCCTTGACAAAAATAGGCCGCGGGCACAGCCGCGCGCAAAAAAAAGCAGCCGAACCCCTTGGCGCCAAGTTCGTCCTGCGGAAAAATGCCCAAAAAAGGGGTGTGATATAGTGTTGGGGCGTGGGGCTGCCGAAGTTCGTCCGCCAGACTCGGAATGGGCCAAGACTTTTCTCACCCCCTCCCCGCGACAAAAATAGGCCGCGGGCACAGCCGCACCAAAAAAAGAGTAGCCGATCCCCTTGCCGCCAAGTTCGTCCCGCCTAAAAATGCCCAAAAAAGGGGTGGGCTATAGCCTTGGGGCGTGGGGCGGGCGAACTTCGTCCGCCGGACTCGGAATGGGCCGAGACTTTGGCCACCCCCTCCCCGTGACAAAAATAGGCCGCGGGCACACCCGCGCCCAAAAAAAAGCAGCCGAACCCCTTGGCGCCAAGTTCCTCCTGCGGAAAAATGCCCAAAAAAGGGGTGGGCCTGAGCCTTTGGGCGTGGGGCCGGCGGACTACATCCGCCATCCTCGGAATGGGCCGAGACTTTGCTCACCCCCTGCCCACGACAAAAATAGGCCGCGGGCACAGCCGCGCCCAGAAAAGAGCACCCGAACCCCTTCGCGCCAAGTTAGTACTTCGGAAAAATGCCCAAAAAGGGGGTGGGCTATAGCCTTGGGGCGTGGGGCGGGCGAACTTCGTCCGCCGGACGCGGAAGGGGCCGAGACATTTCCCACCCCCTCCCCACGACAAAAATAGGCCGCGGGCACAGCCGCATTCAAAAAAGAGCAGTCAAACCCCTTGGCGCCAAGTTGGTCCTGCGGAAAAATGCCCAAAATGGGGTGGGCTGTAGCCTTGGGGCGTGGGGCTGGCAATCTTCGTCCGCCTTCCTCGGAATGGGCCGAGACTTTGCTCACCCCCTCCCCACAACAAAAATAGGCCGCGGGACCTGCCGCGCCCAAAAAAGAGCACCCGAACACCTTAGCGCCAAGTTAGTCCTTCGAAAAAATGCCCAAAAAGGGGGTGGGCTATAGCAATGGGGGGTGGGGCGGGCGAAATACGTCCGCCGGACTCGGAATGGGCCGAGACTTTTCCAACCCCCTCCCCGCGACAAAAATAGGCCGCGGGCACAGCCGTGCCCAAAAAAGAGCACCCGAACCCCTTGGCGCCATGTTCGTCCTGCGGAAAAATGCCCAAAAAAGGGGTGGGCTATAGCCTTGGGGCGTGGGGCTGGCGAACTTTGTCCGCCTTCCACGGAATGGGCTGAGACTTTGTCCACCCCTTCCCCCCGACAAAAATAGGCCGTGGGCACAGTCGCGCCCAAAAAAGAGCAACCGAACCCCTTGGCGCCAAGTTCGTCCTGCGGAAAAATGCCCAAAAAAGGGGTGGGCTATAGCCTCGGGGCGTGGGCCTGGCGAACTTCGTCCGACGGACACGGAATGGGCCGAGACTTTGCCAACCCACTCCCCATCACAAAAATATGCCGTGGCCACAGCCTCGCCCAAAAGAGAACAGCCGAACCCCTTGGCGCCAAGTTCGTCCTGCGGATAAATGCCCGAAAAAGGGGTGGGCTATAGCCTTGAGGCGTGGGGCGGGTGAACTTCGTCCGTGGACACGGAATGGGCCGAAACATTGCCCACTCCCTTCCCGCAACAAAAAAAGGCCGCGGCCCCAGCCGCGCCCAAAAAAGAGCAGCCGAACCCCTTGGCGCCAAGTTCGTCCAGCGGAAAAATGCCCAAAATAGGGGTGGGCTATAGCCTTGGGGCGTGGGGCAGGCGGACTTCGTCCGCCGGACTCGGAATGGGCCGAGACTTTGCCCACCCCTTCCCCATGAAAAAAATAGGCCGCGGGCACAGCCGCGTCCAAAAAAGAGCAGCCGAACCCCTTGGCGCCAAGGGGGTCCTGCGGAAAAATGCCCAAAAAAGGGGTGTGCTATAGCCTTTGGGCGTGGGGCCGGCAAAGTTCATCCGCCTTCCTCGGAATGGGCCGAGAATTCGACCACCCCCCTCCCCGCGCCAAAAATTGGGAGCGGGCACAGCCGCGCCCAAAAAAGAGTAGCCGAACCCCTTGGCGCCAAATTCGTCCTGCGGAAAAATGCCCAAAAAATGGGTGGGCCTTAGCCTTTGGGCGTGGGGCCGGCAAAGTTATACCGACTTCCTCAGAATGGGCAGAGACTTTGCCCACCCCCTCCCCAGGACAAAAATAGGCCGCGGGCACAGCCGCGCCAAAAAAGAGCTGCCGAACCCCTTGGCGCCATGTTCGTCCGCAGAAAAATGTCCAAAAAGGGGGTGGGCTATAGCGTTGGGGCGTGGGGCTGGCGCACTTCGTCCGCCTTCCTCGTAATGGGCCGAGACTTTACCAACCCCGTCCCCGCGACATAAATTGTCCGCGGCACAGCCGCAACCAAAAAACAGCAGCCGAACACCTTGGCGCCAAGTTCGACCCGCGGAAAAATGCCCAATAGGGGGGTGGGTTATAGCCATGGGGCGTGGGGCGGGCGAACTTCGTCCGCCGGACTCGGAATGGGCCGAGACTTTGCCGACCCCCTCCCCACGACAAAAATAGGCCGCGGGCCCAGCCGCGCCCAAAAAAGAGCTGCCGAACCCCTTGGCACCAAGTTCGTCCTGCGGAATAATGCACAAAAAAGGGGTGGGCCTTAGCCTTTGGGCGTGGGGCCGGCGCACTTCGTCCGCCTTCCTCAGAATGGGCCGAGACTTTGTCCACCTCCTCCCCATGATAAAAATAGGCCGCGGCCACAGCCGTGCCCAAAAAAGAGCAGCCGAACCACTTGGCGCCAAGTTCGTCCTGCGCAAAAATGCCCAGAAAGGGTGTGGGCTATAGCCTTTGGGCGTGGGGCCGGCAAAGTTATTCCGCCTTCCTCGGAATGGACCGAGACATTGTCCACCCCCTCCCCGCACCAAAAATAGGCCGCGGGCACAGCCGCACCCAAAAAAGAGCAGCCGAACCCCTTGGCGCCAAGTTCGTCCTACAGAAAAATGCCCAAAAAAGGGGTGAGCTTTAGCCTTTGGGCTTGGGGCCGGCGAACTTCGTCCGCCTTCATCGGAATGGGACGAGACTTTGCACACCCCCTCCCCACGACAAAAATAGGCCGCGGCCACAGCCGCGCCCAAAAAAGAGCAGACGAACCCCTCGGCGCCAAGTTCGTCCTGCGGAAAAATGCCCAAAACAGGGGTGGGCCTTAGCCTTTGGGCGTGGGGCCGGCGCACTTCGTCCGCCTTCCTCAGAATGGGCCGAGACTTTGTCCACCCCCTCCCCACGATAAAAATATGCCACGGGCACAGCCGCGCCCGAAAAAGATCAGCCGAACACCTTGGCGCCAAGTTCGTCCGGTGGAAAAATGCCCAAAAAAGGGGTATGCTATAGCCTTTGGGCGTGGGGCCCGCAAAGTTATAACGACTTCCTCAGAATGGGCCGAGACTTTGCCCAAACCTTCCCCGCGCCAAAAATAGGCCGCGGGCACAGGCGCGCCCAAAAAAGAGCAGTCGAACCCCTTGGCGCCAAGTTCATCCTGCAGAAAAATGCCCAAAAAAGGGGTGAGCCTTAGCCTTTGGGCGTGGGGCCGGCGAACTTCGTCCGCCTTCGTCGGAATGGGACGAGACTTTGCACACCCCCTCCCCACGACAAAAATAGGCCGCGGCCACAGCCGCGCCCAAAAAAGAGCAGACGAACCCCTCGGCGCCAAGTTCGTCCTGCGGAAAAATGCCCAAAACAGGGTGGGCCTTAGCCTTTGGGCGTGGGGCCGGCGCACTTCGTCCGCCTTCCTCAGAATGGGCCGAGACTTTGTCCACCCCCTCCCCACGATAAAAATATGCCACGGGCACAGCCGCGCCCGAAAAAGATCAGCCGAACCCCTTGGCGCCAAGTTCGTCCTGCGGAAAAATGCCCAAAAAAGGGGTGGGCTATAGTCTTGGGGCGTGGGGCCGGCGAACTTCGTCCGCCTTCGTCGGAATGGGACGAGACTTTGCCCACCCCCTCCCCACGACAAAAATAGGCCGCGGCCACAGCCGCGCCCAAAAAAGAGCAGCCGAACCCCTCGGCGCCAAGTTCGTCCGGTGGAAAAATGCCCAAAAAAGGGGTGTGCTATAGCCTTTGGGCGTGGGGCCGGCAAAGTTATTCCGACTTCCTCAGAATGGGCCGAGACTTTGCCCAAACCTTCCCAGCGCCAATAATAGGTCACGGGCACAGCCGCGCCAAAAAAAGAGCAGCCGATCCCCTTGGCGCCAAGTTCGTCCTGCGGAAAAATGCCCAAAAAAGGGGTGGGCTATAGCCTTGGGGCGTGGGGCGGGCGAACTTCGTCCGCCGGACTCGGAATGGGCTGAGACATTGCCCACCCCCTCCCGACGACAAAAATAGGCCGCGCGCACAGCCGCGCCCCAAAAGGAGCAGCCGAACCCCTTGGGGCCAAGTTCGTCCTGCGGAAAAATGCCCAAAAAAAGGGTGGGCTATAGCCTTAGGGCGTGGGGCAGGCGAACTTCGTCCGCCAGACTCGGAATGTGCCGAGACTTTACCCAACCCCTCCCCGCGACAAAGATAGGCCGCGGGCACAGACGCGCCGAAAAAAGAGCAGCCGAACCCCTTGGCGCCAAGTTTGTCCTGCGCAAAAATGCCCAAAAAAGGGATATGCTATACCCTTTGGGCGTCCGGCCGGCAAAGTTATTTCGCCTTCCTCAGAATAGGCCGAGACCTTGACCACCCCCTCCCCGAGACAAAAATTGGCTGCGGGCACAGCCGTGCCCAAAAAAGAGCAGCCAAACCCCTTGGCGCCAAGTTCCTCCTACGGAAAAATGCCCAAAAAAGGGGTGGGCTTGAGCCTTTGGGCGTGGGGCCGGCGAACTTCGTCTGCCATCCTCGGCCCACCCCCTCCCCTTGGCAAAAATAGGACGCGGGCACAGCCGCGCCCAAAAAAGAGTAGCCGAACCCCTTGGCACCTAGTTCGTCCTGCGGAAAAATGCCCAAAAAGGGTGTGGGCTATAGCCTTTGGAAGTGGGGCTGGCAAAGTTATTCCGTCTTCCTCGGAATGGGCCGAGACTTTGCCCACCCCCTCCCCGCACCAAAAATAGGCCGCGGGCACAGCCGCGCCCAAAAAAGAGCAGTCGAACCCCTTGGCGCCAAGTTCGTACTGCGGAAAAATGTCCAAAAAAGGGGTGGGCTATAGCCTTGGGGCGTGGGCCTGGCGCACTTCGTCCGCCGGCCTAGGAATGGGCCGAGACATTTCCCACCCATCCCCGCAAAAAAAATAGGCCGTGGGCCCAGCGGCGCCTAAAAAAGTGCAGCCGAACCCCTTCGCGCCAAGTTCGTCCTGCGGAAAAATCCCCAAAAAAGGGGTGTGCTATAGCCTTGGGGCGTGGGGCGGGCGAACTTCGTCCGCCGGACTCGGAATGGGCCGAGACTTTGCCCACCCCCTTCCTGTGACAAAAATAGGCCGCGGGCACAGCCGCGCCCAAAAAAGAGTAGCCGAACCCCTTGGCCCCAAGTTCCTCCTGCGGAGAAAAGTCCGAAAAAGGGGTGGGCTATAGCCTTGGGGCGTGGGCTGGCGCACTTCGTCCGCCAGACTCGGAATGGGCAGAGACTTTGCACACCCCCTCCCCGCGACAAAAATAGGCCGCGGGCACAGTCGCGCCAAAAAAGAGTTGCCGAACCCCTTGGCGCCATGTTCGTCCTGCAGAAAAATGTCCAAAAAGGGGGTGGGCTATAGCGTTGGGGCGTGGGGCTGGCGCACTTCGTCCGCCTACCTCGGAATGGGCCGAGACTTTGCACACCCCCTCCCCGCGACAAAAATAGTCCGCGGCACAGCCGCGCCCAAAAAAGAGCAGCCGAACACCTTGGCGCCAAGTTCGTCCGGCGGAAAAATGCCCAAAAGGGGGGTGGGCTACATCCTTGGGGCGTGGGGCGGGCGAACTTCGTCCGCCGGACTCGGAATGGGCCGAGACTTTTCCCACCCCTCCCTGCGACAAAAATAGGCCGCGGGCACAGCCGCGCCCAAAAAACAGCAGCCGAACACCTTGGCGCCAAGTTCGTCCTAGGGAAAAATGACCAAAAAAGGCGTGTGCTATAGCCTTGGGGCGTGGGGCTGGCGAACTTCGTCCGCCGGACTCGGAATGGGCCGAGACATTGCCCACCCCGTCCCCCGCGACAAAAATAGGCCGCCTGCATAGCCGCGCCCAAAAAAGAGCAGCTGAACACCTTGGCACCAATTTCGACCCGCGGAAAAATGCCCAAAAGGGGGGTGGGCCATAGCCTTGGGGCGTGGGGCGGGCGAACTTCGTCCGCCCCACTCGGAATGGGCCGAGACTTCCCCCCCCTCCCCCCCCCCCCGCCCCCCTCCGTGCGACAAAAATAGGCCGCGGGCACACCCCGCCCAAAAAAGAGCAGCCGAACCCCTTGGCGCCAAGTTCGTCCTGGGGAAAAATGACCAAAAAAGGGGTGTGCTATAGCCTTGGGGCGTGGGGCGGGGCGCACTTCGTCCGCCGAACTCGGAATGGGCTGAGCATTTGTCCACCCCCTCCCCGCGAGAAAAATATGCCGCGGGCATAGCCGCGCCGAAAAACAAGCAGCCGAAGCCCTTGGCGCCAAGTTCGTCCTGCGGAAAAATGCGCAAAAAGGGGGTGGGCTATAGCCTTGGGGAGTGGGGCTGGCGAACCTCGTTCGCCTTCTTCGGAATGGGCCGCGACTTTGCCCACTCCCTCCCCGCGATAAAAATAGACCGCAGGCACAGCCGCGCCCAAAAAAGAACAGTCGAACCACTTGGCACCAAGTTCGTGCTGCGGAAAAATGCCCAAAAAGGGGGTGGGCTATAGCCATGGGGAGTGGGGCTGGCGAACCTCGTCCGCCTTCCTCGGAATGGGCCGCGACTTTGCCCACCCCCTCCCCGCAATAAAAATAGGCCGCGGGCCCAGCCGCGCCCAAAAAAGAGCAGCCGAACCCCTTGGCGCCAAGTTCGTCCTGCGGAAAAATGCCCAAAAAAGGGGTGGGCTATAGCGTTGGGGCGTGGCGCAGGAGAACTTCGTCCACTGGACTCGGAACGTGCCGAGACTTTGCCCACCCCCCTCCCCGCGACAAAAATAGGCCGCGGGCGCAGCCGCGCCAAAAAAAGAGCAGCCGAACCCCTTGGCGCCAGATTCGTCCTCCGGAAAAATGCCCAAAATGGGGGTGGGCTATAGCCTTGGGGCGTGGGGCTGGCGAACTTCGTCCGCCTTCCTCGGAATGGGCCGAGACCGTGCCCACCCCCTCCCCACGACAAATATAGGCCGCGGCCACAGCCGCGTACAAAAAAGAGCAGCCGAACCCCTTGGCGCCAAGTTCGTCCTGCGGAAAAATCCCCAAAAAAGGGGTGTGCTATAGCCTTTGGGCGTGGGGCCGGCAAAGTTCATCCGCCTTCCTCGGATTGGG
The DNA here is from genome assembly GCA_029633175.1 of Citrus glauca. NCBI lineage: Eukaryota > Viridiplantae > Streptophyta > Magnoliopsida > Sapindales > Rutaceae > Citrus > Citrus glauca. The sequence goes on along the minus strand of JAQOOD010000039.1, from coordinate 376,951 downwards.
CCGAGACTTTCGCCACCCCCTCCCGCACTAAAAATAGGCCGCGGACGCAGCCGCGCCCAAAAAAGAGCAGCTGAACCCCTTGGCGGTAAGTTCGTCCTGCGGAAAAATGCCCAAAAAAGGGGTGGGCTATAGCCTTCGGGCGTGGGGCTGGTGAACTTCGTCTGCCTTCCTCGGAATGGGCCAAGTCTATGACCACCCCCTCCCCGTGACAAAAATAGGTCGCCGGCACAGCCGCGCCCAAAAAAGAGCAGGCGAACCCCTTGGCGCCAAGTTAGTCCTGCGGAAAAATGCCCAAAAAGGGGGTGGGCTTTAGCCTTGGGGCGTGGGGCTGGCGAACTTCATCCTTCTTCCTCGGAATGGGCCGAGACATTCCCCACCCCCTCCCCGCGACAAAAATAGGCCGCAGGCACAGCCGCGCCCAAAAAAGAGCAGCCGAACCCCTTGGCGCCAAGTTTGTCCTGCGGAAAAAAGCCTAAAAAGGGGTTGGGCTATAGCCTTGGGGCGTGGGTTGGCGAACTTTGTCCGCCGGACTCGGAATGGGCCAAGACTTTGGCCACCCGCTCCGCGCGACAAAAATAAGCCGCGGGCACAGCCCCGCCGAAAAAAGAGCAGCCGAACCTCTTGGCGCCAAGTTCGTCCTGCGGAAAAATGCCCAAAAAGGGGGTGGGCTATAGCCTTGGGGCGTTGGGCTGGCGAACCTTCCCCGCGACAAAAATAGGCCGCGGGCACAGCCGAACCCCTTAGCGCCAAGTTCGTCCTGTGCAAAAGTCCCAAAAAAGGGGTGTGCTATAGCCTTTGGGCGTGGGGCCGGCAAAGTTCATCCGCCTCCCTTGGAATGGGCCGAGACTTTGGCCACCCCCTCCCCATGACAAAAATAAGCCGCGGGCACAGCCGCGCCCAAAAATGAGCAGCCGAACCCCTTGGCGCCAAGTTCGTCCTGCTGAAAATGCCCAAAAAAGGGGTGTGCTATAGCCTTTGGGCGTGGGGCTGGCAAAGTTCATCCGCCGTCCTCGGAATGGGCCGAGAATTTGGCCACACCCTCCCCGGCCAAAAATAGGCCGCGCCCACAGCCGCGCTAAAAAATGAGCAGCCGAACCCCTTGGCGCCAAGTTCGTCCTGCGGAAAAATGCCCAAAAAAGGGGTGTGCTATAGCCTTGGGGCGTGGGGCTGCCAATGTTCGTCCGGCGGACTCGGAATGGGCCGAGACTTTTCCCACCCCCTCCGCACGACAAAAATAGGCCGCGGACACAGCCGCGCCCAAAAAAGAGCAGCCGAACCCCTTGGCGCCAAGTTCGTCCTGCGGAAAAATTCCCAAAAGAGGGGTGTGCTATAGCCTTGGGGCGTGGGGAGGGCGAACTTCGTCCGCCGGACTTGGAGTAGGCCCAGACGTTGCCCGACCCCTCTCCGCGACAAAAATAGGCCGCGGACACAGCCGCGCCCAAAAAAGAGCAGCCGAACCCCTTGGCGCCAAGTTCGTCCTGCGGAAAAATGCCCAAAAAAGGGGTGTGCTATAGCCTTGGGGCGTGGGGCTGCCGAAGTTTGTCCGCCGGCCTCGGAATGGGCCGAGACTTTGGCCACCCCCTCCCCACGACAAAAATTGGCCGCGGGCACAGCCGCGCCCAAAAAAGAGCAGCCGAACCCCTTGGCACCATGTTCGTCCTGCGGAAAAAATGCCCAAAAAAGGGGTGTGCTATAGCCTTTGAGCGGGAGGCTGGCAAAGTTCATCCGCCTTCCTCGGAATGGGCCGCAATTTTGTTCACCCCTACCCGCGTAAAAAATAGGCCGCGGGCACAGGCTTGCCCAAAAAAGAGCAGGCGAACCCCTTGGCGTCAAGTTCGTCCTGTGGAAAAATGCCGAAAAAAGGGGTGTGCTATAGCCTTGGGGCGTGGGGCTGCCAATGTTCGTCCGCCGGACTCGGAATGGGCCGAGACTTTTCCCACCCCCTCCCCACGACAAAAATAGGCCGCGGACACAGCCGCGCTCAAAAATGAGCATCCGAACCCCTTGGCACCAAGTTCGTCCTGCCGAAAAATGCCCAAAAAAGGGGTGTGCTATAGCCTTGGGGCGTGGGGCTGCCGAAGTTTGTCCGCCGGCCTCGGAATGGGCCGAGACTTTGGCCACCCCCCTCCCCACGACAAAAATTGGCCGCGGGCACAGCCGCGCCCAAAAAAGAGCAGCCGAACCCCTTGGCACCATGTTCGTCCTGAGGAAAAATGCCCAAAAAAGGGGTGTGCTATAGCCTTTGAGCGTGAGGCTGGCAAAGTTCATCCGCCTTCCTCGGAATGGGCCTCGATTTTGCTCACCCCTACCCGCGTAAAAAATAGGCCGCGGGCACAGGCGTGCCCAAAAAAGAGCAGGCGAACCCCTTGGCGTCAAGTTCGTCCTGTGGAAAAATGCCCAAAAAAGGGGTGTGCTATAGCCTTGGGGCGTGGGGCTGCCAATGTTCGTCCGCCGGACTCGGAATGGGCCGAGACTTTTCCCACCCCCTCCCCACGACAAAAATAGGCCACGGACACAGCCGCGCTCAAAAATTAGCAGCCGAACCCCTTGGCGCCAAGTTCGTCCTGCGGAAAAATGCCCAAAAAAGGGGTGTGCTATAGCCTTGGGGCGTGGGGCTGCCAATATTCGTCCGCCGGACCCGGAATGGGCCGAGACTTTTCCCACCCCCTCCACACGACAAAAATAGGTCGCGGACACAGCCGCGCCCAAAAAAGAGCAGCCGAACCCCTTGGCACCATGTTCGTCCTGCGGAAAAATGCCCAAAAAAGGGGTGAGCTATAGCCTTTGAGCGTGAGGCTGGCAAAGTTCATCCGCCTTCCTCGGAATGGGCCTCGATTTTGGTCACCCCTACCCGCGTAAAAAATAGGCCGCGGGCACAGGCGTGCCCAAAAAAGAGCAGCCGAACCCCTTGGCGCCAAGTTCGTCCTGCGGAAAAATGCCCAAAAAAGGGGTGTGCTATAGCCTTGGGGCGTGGGGCTGCCGAAGTTTGTCCGCGGGCCTCGGAATGGGACGAGACTTTGGCCACCCCCTCCCCACAACAAAAATTGGCCGCGGGCACAGCCGCGCCCAAAAAAGAGCAGCCGAACCCCTTGGCGCCAACTTCGTCCTGCGGAAAAATGCCCAAAAAAGGGGTGGGCTATAGCCTTGGGGCGTGGGGCTGGCGAACTTCGTCCGCCGGACTCAGAATGGGACAAAACTTTTCCCACCCCCTCCCCGAAAGAAAAATAGGCCGCGGGCACAGCCGCGCCCAAAAAAGAGCAGCCGAACCCCTTGGCGCCAAGTACGCCCTGCGGAAAAATGCCCAAAAAAGAGCGGCCAAACCCATTGGCGCCAAGTTCGTCCTGCGGAAAAATGCCCAAAAAGAGGGTGGGCTATAGCCTTGGGGCGTGGTGCTGGCGCACTTCGTATGCCAAACTTGGAATGGGCCGAGGCGTTGCCCACCCCCTCCCCGCGACAAAAATAGGTCACGGGCACAGCCGCGGCCAAAAAAGAGCTGCCGAACCCCTTGGCGCCATGTTCGTCCTGCGGAAAAATGCCCAAAAAAGGGGTGTGCTATAGCCTTTGGGCGTGGGGCCGGCAAAGTTCATCCGCCTTCCTCAGAATGGGCCGCGATTTTGCTCACCCCCTACCCGCGCCAATAATAGGCCGTGGGCACAGCCGTACCAAAAAAAAAGCTGCCGAACCCCTTGGCGCCATGTTCGTCCTGCGGAAAAATGCCCAAAAAAGGAGTGTGCTAGGGCCTTTGGGCGTGGGGCCGGCAAAGTTCATCCGCCTTCCTCGGAATGGGCCGCGATTTTGCTCACCGCCTACCCGCTCCAAAAATAGGCCGCGGGCACAGCCGCGCCCAAAAAAGAGCAGGCGAACCCCTTGGCGTCAAGCTCGTCTTGCGGAAAAATGCCCAAAAAAGGGGTGTGCTATAGCCTTGGGGCGTGGGGCCGGCGAACTTCGTCCACCGGACTCGGAATGGGCCGAGACTTTTCCCACCCCCTCCCCGAGCCAAAAATAGGCCATGGGCACAGCCGCGCCCAAAAAAGAAGAGCCGAACCCCTTGGCGCCAAGTTCATCATGCGGAAAACTGCCCAAAAAGGGGGTGGGCTATAGCCTTGGGGCGTGGGGCCGGCGAACTTCGTCTGCCGGACTCAGAATGGGCCGAGACTTTTCCCACCCACTCCCCGTGCAAAAAATAGGCCGCGGGCGCCGCCATGGCCAAAAAAGAGCAGCCGAACCCCTTGGTGCCAAGTTCGTCCTGTGGAAAAATGCCCAAAAAAGGGGTAGGCTATAGCCTTGGGGCGTGGGGCTGGCGAACTTCGTCCGCCGGACTCGGAATGGGCCGAGACATTGACCACACCCTCCCAGCGACAAAATTAGGCCACGGGCACAGCCGCGCCCAAAAAAGAGCAGCCGAACCCCGTGGCGCCAAGTTCGTCCTGCGGAAAAATGCCCAAAAAAGCGGTGGTCTATAGCCTTGGGGCGGGGGGCTGGCGAACTTTGTCCGCCGGACTTGGAATGGGCCGACACTTTTCCCACCCCCTCCCCGCGTCAAAAATACACCGCGGGCACAGCCGCGTCCAAAAAGAGCTGCCGACCCCCTTGGCGCCAAGTTCGTCCGGCGGAAAAAACGCCCAAAAAAGGGGTGGGCTATAGCCTTGGGGCGTGGGGCTGGCAAAGTTCATCCGCCTTCCTCGGAATGGGCCGAGACATTGCCCACCCCCTCCCGGCGCCAAAAATAGGCCGCGGACACAGCCGCGTCCAAAAAAAAGCAGGCGAACCCCTCCGTGCCAAGTTCGTCCTGTGGAAGAATGCCCAAAAAAGGGGTGTGCTATAGCCTTGGGGCGTGGGGCGGGCGAACTTCGTCCGCCGGACTCGGAATGGGCCGAGACATTGACCACCCCCTCCCAGCGACAAAAATAGGCCGCGGGCACAGCCGCGCCCAAAAAAGGGCAGCCGAATCCCTTGGCGCCAAGTTCGTCTTGCTGAAAACTACCCAAAAAAGGGGTGGGCTGTAGCCTTGGGGCGTGGGGCTGGCGCACTTCGTCTGCCAGACTCGGAATGGGCCACGGCATTCCGCACCCTCTCCCCGCGACAAAAATAGGCCACGGGCACAGACGCGCCCAAAAAAGAGCAGCCGACCCCTTGGCGCCAAGTTCGTCCTGCGGAAAAATGCCCAAAAAATCGGTGGGCTATAGCCTTGGGGCGTGGGGCTGGCGAACTTCGTCCGCCGGACTCAGAATGGGACAAAACGTTTCCCACCCCCTCCCCGCAAGAAAAATAGTCCGCGGGCACAGCCGCGCCCAAAAAAGAGCAGCCGAACCCCTGGGCGCCAAGTACGCCCTGCGGAAAAATGCCCAAAAAAGTGGTGGGCGATAGCCCTGGGGCGTGGGGGGGCGCACTTCGTCCGCCGGACTCGAAATGGGCCGAGACTTTCCCTTCCTCCTCCCCCGAAAAAAATAGGCCGCGGGCACAGCCGCGCCCGAAAAAGAGCAGCCGAACCCCTTGGCGCCAAGTTCGTCCCGCGGGAAAATGCCAAAAATAGAGGGTGGGCTATAGCCTTGGGGCGTGGGGCGGGCGAACTTCGTCGGCCTGACTCGGAATGGGCCGAGACTGTGTCCACCCCCTCCCCGCGACAAAAATAGCCCGCGGGCACCGCCGCACCCAAAAAAGAGCAGCCGAACCCCTTGGCGCCGAGTTCGTCCTGCGGAAAAATGCCCAAAAAAGGGGTGGGCGATAGCCTTGGGGCGTGGGGCTGGCGAACTTCGTCCGCCGGACTCAGAATGGGCCGAGGCTTTGCCCACCCCCTCCCCACGACAAAAATAGGCCGCGGGTACAGCCGCGCCCAAAAAAGAGCAGCCGAACCCCATGGCGCCAAGTTCATCCTGCGGAAAAATGCCCAAAAAAGGGGGTGGGTTATAGCATTGTGGCGTGGGGCTGACGAACATCGTCCGCCGGACTTGGAATGGGCCGAGACTTTGCCCACCCCCTCCCCGCGATAAAAATAGGCCGTGGACACAGCCGCGCCAAAAAAAGAGCAGTCGAACCCCTTGGCGCCAAGTTCGTCCTGCGGAAAAATGCCAAAAAAAGGGGTGTGCTATAGCCTTGGTGCGTGGGGCTGCCGAAGTTCTTCCGCCGGACTCGGAATGGGTCGAGACTTTTCCCACCCCCTCCCTGCGACAAAAATAGGCCGCGCGCAGAGCAGCGCCCAAAAAAGAGCAGCCGAACCCCTTGGCGCCAAGTTCGTCCTGCGGAAAAATGTCCAAAAAAGTGGTGGGCTATAGCCTTGGGGCGTGGGGCTGGCGCACAGTGTCCGCCGGACTTGGAATTTGCCGAGACATTGCCCACCCCCTCCCCGCGATAAAAATAGGCCGCAGGCACAGCCGCACCCAAAAAAGAGCAGCCGAACCCCTTGGCGCCAAGTTCGTCCTGCGCAAAAATGCCCAAAAAAGGGGTGGGCTATAGCCTTGGTGTGTTGGGCTGGCGAACTTCGTTCGCCGTACTCGGAATGGGCGGAGACTTCGTCCACCCCCTCCCCGCGACAAAAATAAGCCGCTTGCAAAGCCACTCCCAAAAAAGAGCAGCCGAACCCCTTGGCGCCAAGTTCGTCCAGTGGAAAAATGCCCAAAAAGGGGTTGGGCTATAGCCTTGGGGCGTGGGGCTGGCGAAATTCGTCCGCCGCGCTCGGAATGTGTCTCACCCCTCCCCACGCCAAAAATAGGCCGCGGTCACAGCCGCCACCAAAAAAGAGCAGCCGAACCCCTTGGCGCCAAGTTTGTCCTGCAGAAAAATGTCCAAAAAAGGGGTGGGCTATAGAGTTGGGGCGTGGGGCTGGCGAACATCGTCCGCCGGACTTGGAATGGGCCAAGACATTGCCCACCCCCTCCCCGCGATAAAAATAGGCCGCGGGAACAGCCGCGCCAAAAAAAGAGCAGTCGAACCCCTTGGCGCCAAGTTCGTCCTGCAGAAAAATGCCCAAAAAAGGGGTGTGCTATAGCCTTGGGGCGTGGGGTTGCCGAAGTTTGTCCGCCGGACTCGGAATGGGCCGAGACTTTGCCCACCCCCTCCCTGCGATAAAAATAGGCCGCGGGCACAGCCGCGTCAAAAAAAGAGCAGTCGAACCCCTTGGCGCCAAGTTCGTCCTGCGGAAAAATGCCCAAAAATGGGGTGTGCTATAGCCTAGGGGCGTGGGGCTGCCGAAGTTCGTCCGCCGGACTCAGAATGGGTCGAGACTTTTCCCACCCCCTCCCTGCGACAAAAATAGGCCACGGGCACAGCCGCGCCCAAAAAAGAGCAGCCGAACCCCTTGGCGCCAAGTTCGTCCTGCGGAATAATGCCCAAAAAAGGGGTGGGCTATAGCCTTGGTGTGTTGGGCTGGCGAACATCGTCTGCCGGTCTCGGAAAGGGCCGAGACTTCGTCCACCCCTTCCCCGCGACAAAAATAGGCCGCGGGCACGGACGCGCCCAAAAAAGAGCAGCCGAACCTGTTGGCGCCAAGTTCGTCATGCGGAAAAATGCCCAAAAAGGGGGTGGACTATAGCCTTGGGGCGTGGGGCGGGCGAGATCCGTCCGCCGGACTCGGAATGGGCCGAGACTTTGCCCACCCCCACCCCACGCCAAAAATAGGCCGCGGGCACAGCCTTGCCCAAAAAAGATAGCCGAACCCCTTGGCGCCAAGTTCGTCCTGCGGAAAAATACCCAAAAAAGGGGTGTGCTATAGCCTTTACGCGTGGGGCCGTTAAAGTTCATCCGCCGTCCTTTGAATGGGCCGAGACATTGCCAACTCCCTCCCCGCGCCAAAAATAGGACGCGGGCACAGCCGCGCCCTGAAAAGAGAAGTCGAACCCCTTGGCGCCAAGTTCGTCCTGCGGAAACATGCCCAAAAAGGGGGTGGGTTATATCCTTGGGGCGTGGGGCGGGCAAAATCCGTCCGCCGGCCTCGGAATGGGCCGAGACTTTCCCCACCCCCTCCCCACGACAAAAATAGGATGTGGGCACAGCCGCGCCCAAAAAAGAGCTGCCGAACCCCTTGGCGCCAAGTTCGTCCTGCCGAAAAATGCCCAAAAAAGGGGTGTGCTATAACCTTTGGGCGTGGGGCCGGCAAAGTTCATCCGCCTTCCTCGGAATGGGCCGAGACTTTGGCCAACCCCTCCCCGCGCCAAAAATAGGCCGCGGGCACAGCCGCGCCCAAAAATGAGCAGCCGAACCCCTTGGCGCCAAGTTCGTCCTGCGGAAAAATGCCCAAAAAAGGGGTGCGCTATAGCCTTTGGGTGTGAGGCCGGCAAAGTTCATCCGCCTTCCTCGGAATGAGCCGAGAATTTGGCCAACCCCTCCCCGCGCCAAAAATAGGCCGCGGGCACAGCCGCTCCCCGCGCCACAAATAGGGGTGGGCTATAACCTTGGGGCGTGGGGCTGGCGCACTTCGTCCGCCGGACACGGAATGGGCCGACACTTTGACCACCCGCTCCTCGCGACAAAAATACACTGCGGGCGCAGCGGCTCCCAAAAAAGAGCAGCCGAACCCCTTGGCGCCAAGTTCGTCCTGCGAAAAAATGCCCAAATAGGGGGTGGGCTATAGCCTTGGGGCGTGGGGTGGGCGAACTTCGTCTGCCGGACTCGGAATGGGCTGAGACTGTGCCCACCCCCTCTCCGGGACAAAAATAGCCCGCGGGCACAGCCGCGCCCAAAAAGGAGCAGCCGAACCCCTTGGCGCAAACTTCGTACTGTGGAAAAATGCCCAAAAAAGGGGTGGGCTATAGCCTTGGGGCGTGGGGCGGGCGAACTTCGTCCGCCGGACTCGGAGTGGGACGAGACTTTCCCCACCCCCTCCCCGCGACAAAAATAGGCCGCGGGCACAGCCGCGTCCAAAAAAGAGCAGCCGAACACCTTGGCACCAAGTTCGTCCTGCGGAAAAATGCCCAAAAAAGGGGTGGGCTATAACATTGGGGCGTGGGGCTGGCGCACTTCGTCCGCCGGACACAGAATGGGCCGTCACTTTCACCACCCGCTCCTCGCGACAAAAATAGAGCCAAAAAAGAGCACCCGAACCCCTTGGCGCCACGTTCGTCCTGCGAAAAAACGCCCAAATAGGGGGTGGGCTATAGCCTTCGGGCGTGGGGCGGGCGAACTTCGTCTGCCGGACTCGGAATGGGCCGAGATTGTGGCCACCCCCTCCCCGCGACAAAAATAGCCCGCGGGTACTGCCGCGCCCAAAAAAGAGCAGCCGAACCCCTTGGCGCAAACTTCGTCTTGCGGAAAAATGCCCAAAAATGCGGTGTGCTATAGCCTTGGGGCGTGGGGCGGGCGAACTTCGTTCGCCGGACTCGGAGTTGGCCGAGACTTTCCTCACCCCCTCCCCGCGACAAAAATAGGCCGTGGGCACAGCCGCGCCCAAAATAGAATAGCCGAACCCCTTGGCGCCAAGTTCGTCCTGCGGAAGAATGCCCAAAAAGGGGGTGGGCTATAGCCTTGGGGCGTGGGGCTGGCGAACTTCGTCCGCCGGACTCGGGATGGCCCAGACTTTGCCTACCCCCTCTCCATGACAAAAATAGGCCGCGGGCACAGCCGCGCCAAATGAAGAGCTGTAGAACCCCTTGGCGCCAAGTTCGTCCTGCGGAAAAATGCCCAAAAACGGGGTGTGCTATAGCCATGGGGCGTGGGGCTGCCGAAGTTCTTCCGCTGGACTCGGAATGGGTCGAGACTTTTCCCACCCCCTCCCCGCGACAAAAATAGGCCGCAGGCACAGCGCCCCAAAAAGAGCAGCCGAACCCCTTGGCGCCAAGTTAGTCCTTCGAAAAAATGCCCAAAAAGGGGGTGGGCTATAGCCTTGGGGCGTGGGGCGGGCGATCTTCGTCCACCGGACTCGGAAAGGGCCGAGACTTTGCCCACCCCTTCCCCGCGACTAAAATAGGCCGCGGTCACAGCCGCGCCCAGAAAAGAGCAGCTGAACCCCTTGGCGCCAAGTTCGTCCTGTGGAAAAATGCCCAAAAAGGGGGTGTGCTATAGCCTTTGGGCGAGGGGCCGGCAAAGTTCATCCGCCTTCCTCGGAATGGGCCGAGAATTTGGCCACCTCCTCAGGGCGCCAAAAATAGGCTGCGGGCACAGCCGCGCCCAAAAAAGAGCAGTCTAACCCCTTGGCGCCAAGTTCGTCCTGCATGAGTTCGTCCGCCGGAATCGGAATGGCCCGTGACTTTGACCACCCCCTTCCCACGTAAAAACTAGGCCGCGGGCACAGCCGCGCCCAAAAAAGTGAAGCCAAACCCCTTGGCGCCAAGTTCGTCCTGCGGAAAAATGCCCAAAAAAGGGGTGTGCTATAGCCTAGGGGCGTGGGGCTGGCGATCTTCATCCGCCTTGCTCGGAATGGGCCGAGAGTTTGCTCACCCCCTCCCCACGACAAAAAAAGGCCGCGGGCACAGCCGCGCCCAAAAAAGAGCACCCGAACCCCTTAGCGCCAAGTTAGTCCTTCGGAAAAATGCCCAAAAAGGGGGTGGGCTATAGCCTTGGGGCGTGGGGTGGGCGAAATTCGTCCGCCGGACTCGGAATGGGCCGAGACTTTTCCCACCCCCTCCCCGTGACAAAAATAGGCCGCGGACACAGTCGCGCCCAAAAAAGAGCACCCGAACCCCTTGGCGCCAAGTTCGTCCTGCGGAAAAATGCCCAAAAAAGGGGTGTGCTATAGCCTAGGGGCGTGGCGCTGGCGATCTTCGTCCACCTTCCTCGGAATGGGCCGAGACTTTGCTCACCCCCTCCCCATGACAAAAAAAGGCCGCGGGCACAGCCGCCCCAAAAAGAGCAGCCGAACCCCTTGGCGCCAAGTTAGTCCTTCGGAAAAATGCCCAAAAAGGGGGTGGGCTATAGCTTTGGGGCGTGGGGCGGGCGATCTTCGTCCACCGGACTCGGAATGGGCCGGGACTTTGGCCACCCCTTCCCCGCGATAAAACTAGGCCGCGGGCACATCCGCACCCCAAAAAGAGCAGCCGAACCCCTTTCCGCCATGTTCGTCCTGCGGAAAAATGCCCAAAAAGGGGGTGGGCTATAGCCTTGGTGCGTGGGGCTGGCGCACCTCGTCCGCCGGACTCCGAATGGGCCGAGACATTCCCCACCCCCTCCCCGCGACAAAAATAGGCCGCGGGCACATCCGCGCCCCAAATAGAGCAGCCGAACCCCTTGGCGCCAAGTTCGTCCTGCGGAAAAATGCCCAAAAAGAGGGTGGGCTATAGCCTTGGGGCGTGGGGCTGGCGAACTTCGTCCGCCTTCCTCGGAAGGCGCTGAAACTTTGCCCACCCCATCCCCGCGACAAAAATAGGCCACGGGCACAGCCGCTCCCAAACAAGAGCAGCCAAACCCCTTGCAGCCAAGTTCGTCCTGCGGAAAAATGCCCAAAAAGGGGATGGGCTATAGCCTTGGGGCGTGGGGCGGGCGAACTTCGTGCGCCGGACTCGGAATGGGCCGAGACTTTCCCAACCCCCTCCCCACGGACAAAATAGGCCGTGGGCACATCCGCGCCCCAAAAAGAGCAGCCGAACCCCATTCCGCCATGTTCGTCCTGCGGAAAAATGCCCAAAAAGGGGGTGGGCTATAGCCTTGGTGCGTGGGACTGGCGCACCTCGTCCGCCGGACTCACAATGGGCCGAGACATTCCCCACCCCCTCCCGGTGATAAAAATAGGCCGCAGGCACATCCGTGTCCAAAAAAGGGCGGCCGAACCCCTTGGTGCCAAGTTCGTCCAGCGGAAAAATGACCAAAAAGGCGGTGGGCTATAGCCTTCGGGCGTGGGGCTGTCACACTTCGTCTGCCGGACTCGGAATGGACTGAGACTTTCCCGACCCCCTCCCCGAGACAAACCTAGGCCGCGGGCACATCCGCACCCCAAAAAGAGCAGCCGAACCCCTTTGCGCCAAGTTCGTCGTGCGGAAAAATGCCCAAAAATGGGGTGCGCTATAGCCTTGGGGCGTGGGGCTGGCGAATATCGTCCGCCGGGCTTGGAATGGTCCGAGGCTTTGCCCACTCCCTCCCCACGACAAAAATAAGCCGCGGGCACAGCCGCGCCCAAAATAGAGCATCCAAACCCCTTAGCGCCGTGTTTGTCCTACGGAAAAATGCCCAAAAAAAGGGTAGGCTATAGCCTTGGGGCGTGGGGCGGGCGAACTTCGTCCGCCGGACTCGCAATGGGCCAAGACTTTCCCCACCCCCTCCCCGCGGCAAAAATAGGCCGTGGACACATCCGCGCCCCAAAAAGAGCAGCCGAACCCCATTCCGCAATGTTCGTCCTGCGGAAAAATGCCCAAAAAGGGGGTGGGCTATAGCCTTGGTGCGTGGGGCTGGCGCACCTCGTCCGCCGGACTCCGAATGGGCCGAGACATTCCCCACCCCCTCCCGGTGATAAAAATAGGCCGCGGGCACATCCGCGCCCCCAAAAGAGCAGCCGAACCCCTTGGCGCCAAGTTCGTCCTGCGGAAAAATGCCCAAAAAGAGGGTGGGTTATAGCCTTGGGGCGTGGGGATGGCGAACTTCGTCCGCCTTCCTCGGAAGGCGCTGAGACTTTGCCCAACCCCTCCCCGCGACAAAAATAGGCCACGAGCGCAGCCGCGCCCAAAAAAGACCAGCCAAACCCCTTGCGGCCAAGTTCGTCCTGCGGAAAAATGCCAAAAAGGGGATGGGCTATAGCCTTGGGGCGTGGGGCGGGCGAACTTCGTCCGCCGGACTCGGAAGGGGCCGAGACTTTCCCCACCCCCTCCCCGCGGCAAAAATAGGCCGTGGGCACGTCCGCGCCCCAAAAAGACCAGCCGAACCCCATTCCGCCATGTTCGTGCTGCGGAAAAAGGCCCAAAAAGGGGGTGGGCTATAGCCTTGGTGCGTGGGGCGGGCGCACCTCGTCTGCCGGACTCGGAATGGGCCGAGACATTCCCCACCCCCTCCCGGTGATAAAAATAGGCCGCGGGCACATCCGCGCCCAAAAAAGGGCGGCCGAACCCCGTGGTGCAAGTTCGTCCAGCGGAAAAATGACCTAAAAGGCGGTGGGCTATAGCCTTCGGGCGTGGGGCTGTCACACTTCGTCCGCCGGACTCGGAATGGACTGAGACTTTCCCCACCCCCTCCCCGCGACAAAAATAGGCCGCGGGCACATCCGTGCCCCAAAAAGATCAGCCGAACCCCTTTTCGCCAAGTTCGTCGTGCGGAAAAATGCCCAAAAAGGGGGTGCGCTATAGCCTTGGGGCGTGGGGCTGGCGAATATCGTCCGCCGGGCTCGGAATGGTCCGAGGCTTTGCCCACCCCCTCCCCACGACAAAAATAAGCCGCGGGCACAGCCTCGCCCAAAATAGAGCATCCGAACCCCTTGGCGCCATGTTTGTCTTGCGGAAATATGCCCAAAAAAAGGGTGGGCTATAGCCTTGTGGCGTGGGGCGGGCGAACTTCGTCCGCCGGACTTGGAATGGGCCGAGACTTTCCCCACCCCCTCCCCGCGGCAAAAATAGGCCGTGGGCACATCCGCGCCCCAAAAAGAGCAGCCGAACCCCATTCCGCCATGTTCGTCCTGCGGAAAAATGCCCAAAAAGGGGGTGGGCTATAGCCTTGGTGCGTGGGGCTGGCGCACCTCGTCCGCCGGACTCCGAATGGGCCGAGACATTCCCCACCCCCTCCCGGTGATAAAAATAGGCCGCGGGCACATCTGCGCCCAAAAAAGTGCAGCCGAACCCCTTGGGGCCAAGTTCATCCTGCGGAAAAATGCCCAAAAAGGGGGTGGGCTATAGCCTTGGGGCGTGGAGCGGGCGGACTTTGTCCGCCGCTCTCGGAATGGACTGAGACTTTGCCCACCCCCTCCCCGTGACAAAAATAGGCCATGGGCACATCCGCGCCAAAAAAAGAGCAGCCGAACCCCTTTGCGCCAAGTTCGTCGTGCGGAAAAATGCCCAAAAAGGGGGTGCGCTATAGCCTTGGGGCGTGGGGCTGGCGAATATCGTCCGCCGGGCTCGGAATGGTCCGAGGCTTTGCCGACCCCCTCCCCACAACAAAAATAAGCCGAGGGCACAGCCGCACCCAAAATAGAGCTTCCGAACACCTTGGCGCCATGTTTGTCCTGCGGAAAAATGCCCAAAAAAAGGGTGGGCTATAGCCTTGTGGCGTGGGGCGGGCGAACTTCGTCCGCCGGACTCGGAATGGGTCGAGACTTTCCGCACCCCCTTCCCGCGACAATAATAGGCCGCGGGCACATCCGAGCCCCAAAAAGAGTAGCCGAACCCCTTGGCGCCAAGTTCGTCCTGCGGAAAAAAGCCCAAAAAGGGGGTGCCTATAGCCTTGGGGCGTGGCGCGGGCGAACTTCGTCCGCCGGACTCGGAATGGGCCGAGACTTTCCCCACCCCCTCCCCGCGACAAAAATAGGCCGCGGGCACATCCGTGCCAAAAAAAGAGCAGCCGAACCCGTTGGCGCCATGTTCGTCCAGTGGAAAAAAGCCCAAAAAGGGGGTGGGCTATAGCCTTGGGGCGTGGGGCTGCGAACTTCGACCGCCGGACTCGGAATGGGCCGAGACTATTCCCACCCCCTCCCCGCGGCAAAAATAGGCCGCGGCCGCAGCCGCACCCAAAAAAGAGCAGCAGAACCCCTTGGCGCCAAGTTCGTCCTGCGGAAAAATGCCCAAAAAAGGGGTGTGCTATAGCGTTGGGGCGTGGGGCGGAAGGTCTTCGTCCGCCGGACTCAGAATGGGCCTCCTAATCCTCCCTTCCCGAAAGGAAGAACGTGGAAAAGATTCTTCAAGAGTCTCAGGTCCCACCCCCTCCCCACGACAAAAATAGGCCGCGGGAACAGCCGCGCCCAAAAAATAGCCGCCGAACCCCTTGGCTCCAATTTCGTCCTGCGGAAAAATTCCCAAAAAAGGGGTGGGCTATAGCCTTGGGGCGTCGGGCTGGCGAACTTCGTCCGCCTTCCTCCGAATGGGCCAAGACTTTACCCACCCCCTCCCCGCTGCAAAAATAGGCCGCGGGCACAGCCGCGCCCAAAAAATAGCAGCTGAAGCCCTTGGCGCCAAGTCCGTCCTGCGGATAAATACCCAAAAAAGGGGTGGGCTATAGCCTTGGGGCGTGGGGCTGGCTAACTTCGTCCGCCAGACTCGGAATGGGCCAAGACTTTTCCCACCCCCTCCCCGCGACAAAAATAGGCCGAGGGCACAGCCGCGCCCAAAAACGAGCAACCGAACCCCTTGGCGCCAAGTTCGTCTTGCGGAAAAATGCCCAAAAAAGTGGTGGGCTATAGCCTTGGGGTGTGGGGCGGCGAACTTCGTCCGCCGGACTCGGAATCGGTCGAGACTTTGCTCACCCCTTCCCCGCGACAAAAATTGGACGCGGTCACAGCCGCGCCCAAAAAAGAGCAGCCGAACCCCTTGGCGCCAAGTTCGTCCTGCGGATAAATGACCAAAAAAGGGGTCGGCTATAGGCTTGGGGCGTGGGGCGGGCGCACTTCTTCCGCCGGACTCGGAATGGGCCGAGACTTTGCCAACTCCCTCCCCGCAACAAAAATAGGCCGCGGCCACAGCCGCGCCCAAAAAAGAGCTGCCGAACCCCTTGGCGCCAAGTCCGTCCTGCAGAAAAATGCCCAAAAAAGGGGTGGGCTATAGGCTTGGGGCGTGGGGCTGGCGAACTTCGTCCACCGGACTCGGAATTGGCCTCCTAATCCTCCCTTCCAGAAAGAAAGAACGTGGAAAAGATTCTTCCAGAGTCTCAGGTCCCACCGCCTCCCCACGCCAAAAATTGGCCGCGGGCACAGCCGCGCCCAAAAACGAGCAACCGAACCGCTTGGCCCCAAGTTCGTCCTGCGGAAAAATGCCCAAAAAATGGGTGGGCTATAGCCTTGGGGCGTGGGGCTGGCGAGCTTCGTCCGCGGCACTCGGAATGGGCCGAGACTTTTCCCAGCTCCTCCCCGTGAAAAAAATAGGCCGCGGGCACAGCCGTGCTTAAAAAAGAGCAGCCGAACCCCTTGGCGCCAAGTTCGTCCTGCGGAAAAATGCCCAAAAAAGGGGTGGGCTATAGCCTTGGGGAGTGGGGCTGGCGAACTTCGTCCGCCTTCCTCGGAACCGGCCGAGACTTTTCCCACCCCCTCCTCGCGACAAAAATACGCCGCGGGCACAGCCGCACCTAAAAAAGAGCAGCCGAACCCCTCGGCGCCAAGTTCGTCCTGCGGAAAAATGCCCAAAAAAGGGGTGTACTATAGCCATTGGGCGTGGGGCCGGCAAAGTTCGTCCGCCGGACTCGGAATGGGCCGAGACTTTTCCCAGCCCCTCCCCGTGACAAAAATAGGCTGCGGGCACAGCCGTGCTTAAAAAAGAGCAGCCGAACCGCTTGGCGCCAAGTTTGTCCAGCGGAAAAATGCCCAAAAAAGGGGTGGGCTATAGCCTTGGGGCGTGGGCCTGGCGAGCTTCGTCCGCCGGACTCGGAATGGGCCGAGACTTTTCCCAGCCCCTCCCCATGACAAAAATAGGCCGCGGGCACAGCCGTGCTTAAAAAAGAGCAGCCGAACCCCTTGGCGCCAAGTTCGTCCTGCGGAAAAATGCCCAAAAAAGGGGTGGGCTGTAGCCTTGGGGCATGGGGCTGGCGAGCTTCGTCCGCCGGACTCGGAATGGGCCGAGACTTTGCCCACCCCCTCCCCGCGACAAAAATAGGCCGCGGGCACAGCCGCGCCCTAGAAAGAGCAGCCGAACCCTTGGCGCCAAGTTCGTGCTGCGGAAAAATGCCCAAAAAGTCAGTGGGCTATAGCCTTGGGGCGTGGGGCAGGCGAACTTCGTCCGCCGGACTCGGAATGGGCCGAGACTTTTCCCACCCCTCCCCGTGGCAAAAATAGGCCGCGGGCACAGCCGCGCCCAAAAAAGAGCAGCCGAACCCCTTGGCGCCAAGTTCGCCCTGAGGAAAAATGCCCAAAAAAAGGGTGAGCTACAGCCTTGGGGCGTGGGGCAGGCGAGCTTCGTCCGCCGGACTCGGAATGGGCCGACACTTTGCCCACCCGCTCCACGCAACAAATATATGCCACGGGCACAGCCGCGCCCAAAAAATAGCGCCCGATCCCCTTGGCGCCAATTTCGTCCTGCGGAGAAATGCCCAAAAAAGAGGTGTGCTATAGCCTTGGGGCGTGGGGCCGGCGAAGTTTGTCCGCTGGACTCGGAATGGGTCGAGACGTTTCCCACCCCCTCCCCGGGACAAAATTAGGCGACGGGCACAGCCGCGCCCTAAAAAGAGCGGCCGAACCCCTTGGCGCTAAGTTCGTCCAGCGGAAAAATGCCCAAAAAAGGGGTGGGCTATAGCCTTTGGGCGTGGGGCTGGCGAACTTCGTCCGCCTTCCTCGGAATGGGCCGAGACTTTGCCCAACCCCCTCCCCGTGACAAAAATAGGCCGTGGGCACAGCCGCGCCCAAAAAAGAGCAGCCGAACCCCTTGGCGCCAAGTTCGTCCTGCGGAAAAATGCCCAAAAAAGGGTGGGCTATAGCCTTGGGGCGTGGGGCTGGGGAACTTCGCCGCCTTCCTCGGAATGGGCCGAGACATTGCCCAACCCCTCCCCATGAAAAAAATAGGCCGTGGGCACAGCCGCACCCAAAAAAGAGCAGCCGAACCCCTTGGCGCCAAGTTCGTCCTGCAGAAAAGTGCCCAAAAACGGGGTGTGCTATAATCTTTGGGCATGGGGCCGGCAAAGTTCATCCGCTTTCCTCGGAATGGGCTGAGACTTTGCCCACCCCTCCCCGTGACAAAAATAGGCCGTCGGCACAGCCGTGCCCAAACAACAGCAGCCGATTCCCTTGGCGCCAAGTTCGTCCTGAGGAAAAATGCCCAAAAGAAGGGTGGGCTATAGCCTTGGGGCGTGGGGCCGGCGAACTTCGTCCGCCGGACTCGGAATGTGCCCAGATTTTGACCTCCCCCTCCCCGCGACAAAAATAGGCCGTGGGCACAGCCGCGCCCAAAAAAGAGCAGCCGAACCACTTGGCGCCAAGTTCGTCCTGCGGAAAAATGCCCAAAAAGGCGGTGGGCTATAGCCTTGGGGCGTGGGGCGGGCGAACTTCGTCCGCCGGACTCGGAATGGGCCGAGACTTTTCCCAGCCCCTCCCCGCGACAAAAATAGGCCGCGGGCACAGCCGCGCCCAAAAAAGAGCATCCGAACCGCTTGGCGCCAAGTTTGTCCTGCGGAAAAATGCCCAAAAAAGGTGTGGGCTATAGCCTTGGGGCATGGGGCTGGCGAGCTTCGTCCGCTGCACTCGGAATGGGCCGACACTTTTCCCACCCCCTCCCCGTGATAAAAATAGGCCGCGGGCACAGCCGCGCCTAAAAAAGAGCAGACGAACCCCTTGGCGCGAAGTTCGTCCTGCAGAAAAATGCCCAAAAAAGGGGTGGGCTATAGCCTTGAGGCGTGGGGCTGGCGAAGTTCGTCCGCCGGACTCGGAATGCGCCGAGACTTTGCCCACCCCCTCCCCGCGAAAAAAATACGCCGCGGGCACAGCCTCGCCCAAAAAAGAGGAGCCGAACCCCTTGGCGCCATGTTCGTCCAGCGGAAAAATGCTCAAAAAGGGGGTGGGCTATAGCCTTGGGGCGTGGGGCGGGCGAACGTCGTCCGCCGGACTCGGAATGGGCCAAGACTTTGCCCACCCCCTCCCCACGACAAAAATAGGCAGCGGGCACAACCGCGACCAAAAAAGAGTGGCCAAACCCCTTGGCGCCATGTTCGTCCAGCGGAAAAATACCCAAAAAAGGGGTGTGCTATAGCATTTGGGCGTGGGGCCGGCAAAGTTCATCCGCCTTGCTTGGAATGGGCCGAGACTTTGGCAACCCCCTCCCTGCGACAAAAATAGTCTGCGGGCACAGACGCGCCCAAAAAAGAGCTGCCGAACCCCTTGGCGCCAAGTTCGTCCTGCGGAAAAATGCCCAAAAAAGGGGTGTGCTACAGCCTTCGGGCGTTGGGCTGCCGAAGTTCGTTCGCCGGACTCTTAATGGGCCGAGACATTTCCCACCCCCTCCCGCGACAAAAATCGGCCACGGGCACAGCCGTGCCCCAAAAAGAGCAGCCGATCCCCTTGGCGCCAAGTTCGTCCAGCGGAAAAATGCACAAAAAAAGGGTGGGCTATAGACTTGGGGCGTGGGGCTGGCGCACTTCGTCCGCCGAACTCGGAATGGGCCGAGACTTTGTCCAAGCCCTCCCGGTGACAAAAATTGGCCGCGGGCACAGCCGCGCCCAAAAAAGAGCAGCCGAACAGCTTGGCGCCAAGTTCGTCCGGGGGAAAAATGCCCAAAAAGAGGGTGGGCTATAGCCTTGGGGCGTGGGGCCGGCGAACTTCGCCCGCCGGACTTCGAATGGGCCGACACTTTGCCCACACCCTCCTCGTGACAAAAATAGGTCGTGGGATCAACCGCACCCAAAAAAGAGCAGCCGAACCCCTTGGCGCCAAGTTCATCCTGCGGAAAAATGCCCAAAAACGGGGTGGGCTATAGCCTTGGGGCGTAGGGCGGGCGAACTTCGTCCGCCGGACTCGGAATGGGCCGAGACTTTGCCCACCCCCTCCCCGTGACAAAAATAGGCCGCGGACAAAGCTGCACCCAAAAAAGAGCAGCCGAACGCCTTGGCGCTAAGTTCGTCCTCTGGAAAAATGCACAAAAAGGGGGTGGGCTATAGCCTTGGGGTGTGGGGCTGGCGAGCTTCGTCCGCCGGACTCGGAATGGGCCGAGACTTTGCCCACCCCCTCTCCGTGACAAAAATAGGCCGCGGGCACAGCCGCGCCCAAAAAATAGCAGCCGAACCCATTGGCGCCAATTTCGTCCTGCGGAAAAATGCCCAAAAAGGGGGTGGGCAATAGCCATGGGGCGTGGGGCTGGCGAAGTTCGTCCGCCGGATTCGGAATGTTCCGAGACTTTGCCCACCCCCTCCCCGGGAAAAAAGTAGGCCAGGGGCACAGCCGCGCCCAGAAAATAGCAGCCGAACCCCTTGGCTCCAAGTTCGTCCTGCGGAAAAATGCCCAAAAATGCGGTGGGCTATAGCCTTGGGGCGTGGGGCGGGCGAACTTCGTCCACCGGACTCGGAATGGGCCGAGACTTTTCCCAGCCCCTCCCCGTGGCAAAAATAGGCCGCGGGCACAGCCGCACCCAGAAAAGAGCAGCCGAACCCCTTGGCGCCAAGTATGTCCTGAGGAAAAATGCCCAAAAAAAGGGTGGGCTATAGCCTTGGGGCGTGGGGCTGGCGAGCTTCATCCGCCGGACTCGGAATGGGCCGAGACTTTTCCCACCCCCTCCCCGCGACAAAAATAGGCCGCGGGCACAACCGCGCCCAAAAAAGAGCAGCCGAACGCCTTGGCGCCAAGTTCGTCCTGCGGAAAAATGCCCAAAAAGGGGGTGGGCTATAGCCTTGCAGCGTGGGTCTGGCGAACTTCGTCCGCCTTCCTCGGAAGGGGCCGAGACTTTGCCCACCCCCTCCCCGCGACAAAAATTGGCCGCGGGCGTAGCCGCACCCAAATAAGAGCAGCCGAACCCCTTGGCGCCAATTTCATCCTGCAGAAAAATGCCCAAAAAGGGGTTGGGCTATAGCCTTGGGGTGTGGGGCTGGCAAGCTTCGTCCGCCGGACTCGGAATGGGCCGAGACTTTGCCCACCCCCTCTCCGTGACAAAAATAGGCCGCGGGCACAGCCGCGCCCAAAAAAGAGCAGCCGAACCCATTGGCGCCAATTTCGTCCTGCGGAAAAATGCCCAAAAAGGGGGTGGGCTATAGCCATGGGGCGTGGGGCTGGCGAAGTTCGTCCGCCGGACTCGGAATGTTCCGAGACTTTGCCCACCCCTCCCCGTGACAAAAGTAGGCCTGGGGCACAGCCGCGCCCAGAAAATAGCAGCCGAACCCCTTGGCTCCAAGTTCGTCCTGCGGAAAAATGCCCAAAAAGGCGGTGGGCTATAGGCTTGGGGCGTGGGGCGGGCGAACTTCGTCCGCCGGACTCGGAATGGGCCGAGACTTTTCCCAGCCCCTCCCCGTGGCAAAAATAGGCCGCGGACACAGCCGCGCCCAAAAAATAGCAGCCGAACCCCTTGGCGCCAATTTCATCCTGCAGAAAAATGCCCAAAAAGGGGGTGGGCTATAGCCTTGGGGTGTGGGGCTGGCGAGCTTCGTCCGCCAGACTGGGAATGGGCCGAGACTTTGCACACCCCCTCTCCGTGACAAAAATAGGCCGCGGGCACAGCCGCGCCCAAAAAAGAGCAGCCGAACCCATTGGCGCCAATTTCGTCCTGCGGAAAAATGCCCAAAAAGGGGGTGGGCTATAGCCATGGGGCGTGGGGCTGGCGAAGTTCGTCCGCCGGACTCGGAATGTTCCGAGACTTTGCCCACCCCCTCCCCGTGACAAAAGTAGGCCAGGGGCACAGCCGCGCCCAGAAAATAGCAGCCGAACCCCTTGGCTCCAAGTTCGTCCAGCGGAAAAATGCCCAAAAAGGCGGTGGGCTATAGGCTTGGGGCGTGGGGCTGGCGAACTTCGTCCGCCGGACTCGGAATGGGCTGAGACTTTTCCCAGCCCCTCCCCGTGGCAAAAATAGGCCGCGGGCACAGCGGCGCCCAAAAAAGAGCAGCCGAACCCCTTGGCGCCAAGTTTGTCCTGAGGAAAAATGCCCAAAAAATGGGTGGGCTATAGCCTTGGGGCGTGGGGCTGGCGAGCTTCGTCCGCCGGACTCAAAATGGGCCGAGACTTTGCCCACCCCCTCCCCACGACAAATATATGCCGCGGGCACAGCCGCGCCCAAAAAAGAGCACCCGAACCCCTTGGCGCCCATTTCGTCCTGCGGAAAATTGCCCAAAATGGGGGTGGGCTATAGCCATGGGGCGTGGGGCTGGCGAAGTTCGTCCGCCAGACTCGGAATGGCCGAGAATTTTCCCACCCCCTCCCCGCGATAAAAATAGGCCGCGGGCACAGCCGCGCCCAAAAAAGAGCAGCCGAACCCCTTGGCGCCAAGTTCGTCCTGCGGAAAAGCGCCCAAAAAAGGGGTGTGCTATAGCCTTTGGGCGTGGGGCCGGCAAAGTTCATCCACCTTCCTCGGAATGGGCCGAGTCTTTGCCCAACCCCTCCCCGTGAAAAAAATAGGCCGCGGGCTCCGCCGCGCACAAAAAAGATCAGCCGAACCCCTTGGCGCCCAGTTCGTCCTACGGAAAAATGCCCAAAATGGGTGTGGGCTATAGCCTTGGGGCGTGGGGCTGGCAAAGTTCATCCGCCTTCCTCGGAATGGGCTGAGACTTTGCCCACCCCCTCCCCACGACAAAAATAGGCCGCGGGCACAGCCGTGCCCAAAGAAGAGCAGCCGAACCCCTTGGCGCAAAGTTCATCCTGCGTAAAAATACCCAAAAAAGGGGTGTGCTATAGCAATTGGGCGTGGGGCCGGCAAAGTTCATCCGCCTTCCTCGGAATGGGCCGAGACTTTGGTCACCCCCTCCCCACGACAAAAATTGGCCGCGGGCACAGCCGAACCCCTCTGCGCCAAGTTCGTCCTACGGAAAAATGCCCAAAAAAGGGGTGTGCAACAGCCTTGGGCCGTGGGGCTGCCGAAGTTCGTCTGCAGGACTCGGAATGGGCCGAGACTTTTCCCACCCCCTCCCCACAACAAAAAAAGGCTGCAGGCACAGCCGCGCCCAAAAAAGAGCAGCCGAACCCCTCGGCGCCAAGTTCGTCCTGCGGAAAAATGCCCAAAAAAGGGGTGTATTATAGCCTTTGGGCATGGGGCCGGCAAAGTTCATCTGCCTTCCTCGGAATGGGCCGAGACTTTGGCCACCCCCTCCCCGCGACAAAAATAGGCCGCGGGCACAGCCGCGGCCAAAAAAGAACAGCCGAATCCCTTGGCGCCAAGTTCGTCCTGCTGAAAAATGCCCAAAAAGGGGGTGGGCTATAGTCTTGGGGCGTGGGGCCGGCGAACTTCTTCTCCCTTCCTCAGAATGGGCTGAGTCTTTGCCCACGCCCTCCCCATGACAAAAATAGGCCCCATGCACAGCCGCACCCAAAAAAGAGCAGACGAACCCCTTGGCGCCAAGTGCGTCCTGCGGAAAAATGCCCAAGGAGGCGGTGGGCTATAGCCTTGGGGCGTGGGGATGGCGAACTTCGTCCGCCTTCCTCGGAATGGGCCGAGACTTTGCCCACCGCCTCCCCGCGACAAAAATAGGCCGCGGTCACAGCTGCGCCCAAAAAACAGCAGCCGAACCCCTTGGCGCCAAGTTTGTCCTGCAGAAAAATGCCCAAAAAGGGGGTGGGCTATAGCCATGGGGCGTGGGGCTGGCGAAGTTCGTCCGCCGGACTCGGAATGTTCCGAGACTTTGCCCACCCCCTCCCCGTGACAAAAGTAGGCCAGGGGCACAGCCGCGCCCAGAAAAGAGCACCCGAACCCCTTGGCGCCAATTTCTTCCTGCGGAAAATTGCCCAAAATGGGGGTGGGCTATAGCCTTGAGGTGTGGGGCTGGCGAAGTTCATCCGCCGGACTCGGAATGGCCGAGACTTTTTCCACCCCCTCCCCGCGATAAAAATAGGCCGCGGGCACAGCCGCGCCCAAAAAGGAGCAGCCGAACCCCTTGGCTCCAAGTTCGTCCTGCGAAAAAATGCCCAAAAAGGCGGTGGGCTATAGCCTTGGGGCATGGGGCGGGCGAACTTCGTCTGCCGGACACGGAATGGGCCGAGACTTTGCCCACCGCCTCCCCACGACAAAAATAGGCCGCGGTCACAGCTGCGCCCAAAAAACAGCTGCCGAACCCCTTGGCGCCAAGTTTGTCCTGAGGACAAATGCCCAAAAAAAGGGTGGGCTATAGCCTTGGGGCGTGGGGCTGGCGAGCTTCGTCCGCCGGACTCGAAATGGGCCGAGACTTTGCCCACCCCTCCCCGCGACAAATATATGCCGCGGGCACAGCCGCGCCCAAAAAAGAGCACCCGAACCCCTTGGCGCCAATTTCTTCCTGCGGAAAATTGCCCAAAATGGGGGTGGGCTATAGCCTTGAGGTGTGGGGCTGGCGAAGTTCATCCGCCGGACTCGGAATGGCCGAGACTTTTTCCACCCCCTCCCCGCGATAAAAATAGGCCGCGGGCACAGCCGCGCCCAAAAAGGAGCAGCCGAACCCCTTGGCGCCAAGTTCGTCCTGCGGAAAAGCGCCCAAAAAAGGGGTGTGCTATAGCCTTTGGGTGTGGGGCCGGCAAAGTTCATCCGCCTTCCTCGGAATGGGCCGAAACTTTGTCCACCACCTCCCCGCGATAAAAATAGGCCGCGGACACAGCCGCGCCCAGAAAAGAGCAGCCGAACCCCTTGGCGCCAATTTTATCCTGCGGAAAAATGCCCAAAAAGGGGGTGGGCTATAGCCTTGGGGCGTGGGGCTGGCGAACTTCGTCCCCCTTCCTCGGAATGGGCCGAGAATTTGGTCACCCCCTGCCTGCGACAAAAATAGGCTGCGGGCACTGCCGCGCCCAAAAAAGAACAGCCGAATCCCTTGGCGCCAAGTTCGTCCTGCTGAAAAATGCCCAAAAAGGAGGTGGGCCATAGTCTTGGGGCGTGGGGCCGGCGAACTTCTTCCGCCTTCCTCGGAATGGGCTGAGACTTTGCCCACGCCCTCCCCATGACAAAAATAGGCCCCATGCACAGCCGCACCCAAAAAAGAGCACACGAACCCCGTGGCGCCAAGTGCGTCCTGCGGAAAAATGCCAAAAGAGGCGGTGGGCTATAGCCTTGGGGCGTGGGGCTGGCGAACTTCGTCCGCCTTCCTTGGAATGGGCCGAGACTTTGCCCACCGCCTCCCCGCGATAAAAATAGGCCGCGGGCACAGCTGCGCCCAAAAAAGAGCAGCGGAACCCCTTGGCGCCAAGTTCGTCCTGCGGAAAAATGCCCAAAAAGGGGGTGGGCTATAGCCTTGGGGCGTGGGGCTGACGAACTTCGTCCACCTTCCTCGGAATGGGCCGAGACTTTTCCCACCCCCTCCCCGCGACAAAAATAGGCCACGGGCACAGCCGCGCCATAGAAAGAGCAGCTAAAGCCCTCGGCGCCAAGTTCGTCCTGCGAAAAAAGTCCCAAAAAAGGGGTGGGCTATTGGCTTGGAGCGTGGGGCTGGCGAACTTCGTCCGCCGGACTCGGAATGGGCCGAGACTTTGCCCACCACCTCCCCACGACAAAAATAGGCCGCAGGAGCAGCCGTGCCCAAAAAATAACAGCCGAACCCCTTAGCGCAAGTTCGTCCCGCGGAAAAATGCCCAAAGAAGGGGTGGGCTATAGCCTTGGGGCGTGGGGCTGCCGTACTTCGTCTGCTGGACTCAGAATGGGCCGAGACTTTGCCCACTCCCTCCCCGCGACAAAACTAGGCCGCGGGAATGCCGCGCCATAAAAAGAGCAGCCGACCCCTTGGGGCCAAGTTCGTCCTGCGGAAAAATGCCCAAAAAAGGGGTGTGCTATAGCCTTTGGGCGTGGGGCCGGCAAACTTCGTCCGCCTTCCTCGGAATGGGCCGAGACTTTGGCCACCCCCTCCCCGTGCCAAAAATAGGCCGCGGCCACAGCCGCGCCCAAAAAAGAGCAGCCGAACCCCTTGGCGCCAAGTTCGTCCTGCGGAAAAATGCCCAAAAAGGGGATGGGCTATAGCCTTGGGGCGTGGGGCCGGCGAACTTCGTCCGCCGGACTCGGAATAGGCCGAGGATTTGCCTACCCCCTCCCCGCGACAAATATAGGCCGTGGGCACAGCCGCGGCCAAAAAAGAGCAGCCAAACCCCTTGGTACCAACTTCGTCCTGCGGAAAAATAAGCAAAAAAGGGGTGTGCTATAGCCTTTGGGCGTGGGGCCGCCGAACTTTGTCCGCCGGACTCGGAATGGGCCGAGACTTTTCCCACCCCCTCCCCACGACAAAAATAGGCCACGGCCACAGCCGCGCCATAGAAAGAGCAGCTAAAGCCCTTGGCGCCAAGTTCGTCCTGCGGAAAAAGTCCCAAAAAAGGGGTGGGCTATTGGCTTGGAGCGTGGGGCTGGCGAACATCGTCCGCCGGACTCGGAATGGGCCGAGACTTTGCCCACCACCTCCCCGCGACAAAAATAGGCCGCGGGAGCAGCCGTGCCCAAAAAATAACAGCCGAACCCCTTGGCGCAAGTTCGTCCCGCGGAAAAATGCCCAAAGAAGGGGTGGGCTATAGCCCTGGGGCGTGGGGCTGCCGTACTTCGTCCGCTGGACTCAGAATGGGCCGAGACTTTGCCCACCCCCTCCCCGCGACAAAACTAGGCCGCGGGAATGCCGCGCCATAAAAAGAGCAGCCGACCCCTTGGGGCCAAGTTCGTCCTGCGGAAAAATGCCCAAAAAAGGGGTGTGCAATAGCCTTTGGGCGTGGGGCCGGCAAACTTCGTCCGCCTTCCTCGGAATGGGCCGAGACTTTAGCCACCCCCTCCCCGCGCCAAAAATAGGCCGTGGCCACAGCCGCGCCCAAAAAAGAGCAGCCGAACCCCTTGGTGCCAAGTTCGTCCTGCGGAAAAATGCCCAAAAAGGGGGTGGGCTATAGCCTTGGGGCGTGGGGCTGGCGAACTTTGTCCGTCGGACTCGGAATGGGCCGAGACTTTTCCCACCCCCTCCCAGCGACAAAAATAGGCCGCGGGCACAGCCGCGTCCAAAAAAGAGCGGCCGAACCCCTTGGCGCCAAGTTCGTCCTGCGGAAAAATGCCCAAAAAAGGGGTGTGCGATAGCCTTTGGGCGTGGGGCCGGCGAACTTCGTCCGTCTTCCTCGGAATGGGCCGAGACTTTGGCCACCCCCTCCCCACTACAAAAATAGGCTGTTGGCACAGCCGCGCCCAAAAAAGAGCAGCCGAACCCCTTGGCGCCAAGTTCGTCCTGCGGAAAAATGCCCAAAAAAGGGGTGGGCTATAGCCTTGGGCCGTGGGGCTGGCGACCTTCGTCCGCCTTCCTGGGAATGGGCCGAGACTTTGCCCACCCCCTCCCCGCGACAAAACTAGGCCGCGGGAATGCCGCGCCATAAAAAGAGCAGCCGACCCCTTGGGGCCAAGTTCGTCCTGCGGAAAAATGCCCAAAAAAGGGGTGTGCTATAGCCTTTGGGCGTGGGGCCGGCAAACTTCGTCCGCCTTCCTCGGAATGGGCCGAGACTTTGGCCACCCCCTCCCCGTGCCAAAAATAGGCCGCGGCCACAGCCGCGCCCAAAAAAGAGCAGCCGAACCCCTTGGCGCCAAGTTCGTCCTGCGGAAAAATGCCCAAAAATGGGATGGGCTATAGCCTTGGGCGTGGGGCCGGCGAACTTCGTCCGCCAAACTCGGAATAGGCCGGGGATTTGCCTACCCCCTCCCTGCGACAAATATAGGCCGTGGGCACAGCCGCGGCCAAAAAAGAGCAGCCAAATCCCTTGGTGCCAACTTCGTCCTGCGGAAAAATAAGCAAAAAAGGGGTGTGCTATAGCCTTCGGGCGTGGGGCCGCCGAACTTTGTCCGCCGGACTCGGAATGGGCCGAGACTTTTCCCACCCCCTCCCCACGACAAAAATAGGCCACGGGCACAGCCGCACCATAGAAAGAGCAGCTAAAGCCTTTGGCGCCAAGTTCGTCCTGCGAAAAAAGTCCCAAAAAAGGGGTGGGCTATTGGCTTGGAGCGTGGGGCTGGTGAACTTCGTCCGCCGGACTCGGAATGGGCCGAGACTTTGCCCACCACCTCCCCGCGACAAAAATAGGCCGCGGGAGCAGCCGTGCCCAAAAAATAACAGCCGAACCCCTTGGCGCAAGCTCGTCCCGCGGAAAAATGCCCAAAGAAGGGGTGGGCTATAGCCTTGGGGCGTGGGGCTGCCGTACTTCGTCTGCTGGACTCAGAATGGGCCGAGACTTTGCCCACCCCCTCCCCGCGAAAAAACTAGGCCGCGGGAATGCCGCGCCATAAAAAGAGCAGCCGACCCCTTGGGGCCAAGTTCGTCCTGCGAAAAAATGCCCAAAAAAGGGGTGTGCTATAGCCTTTGGGCGTGGGGCCGGCAAACTTCGTCCGCCTTCCGCGGAATGGGCCGAGACTTTGGCCACCCCCTCCCCGCGCCAAAAATAGGCCGTGGCCACAGCCGCACCCAAAAAAGAGCAGCCGAACCCCTTGGTGCCAAGTTCGTCCTGCGGAAAAATGCCCAAAAAGGGGGTGGGCTATAGCCTTGGGGCGTGGGGAAGGCGAACTTTGTCCGTCGGACTCGGAATGGGCCGAGACTTTTCCCACCCCCTCCCAGCGACAAAAATAGGCCGCGGGCACAGCCGCGTCCAAAAAAGAGCGGCCGAACCCCTTGGCGCCAAGTTCGTCCTGCGGAAAAATGCCCAAAAAAGGGGTGTGCGATAGCCTTTGGGCGTGGGGCCGGCGAACTTCGTCCGTCTTCCTCGGAATGGGCCGAGACTTTGGCCACCCCCTCCCCACTACAAAAATAGGCTGCTGGCACAGCCGCGCCCAAAAAAGAGCAGCCGAACCCCTTGGCGCCAAGTTCGTCCTGCGGAAAAATGCCCAAAAAAAGGGGTGGGCTATAGCCTTGGGCCGTGGGGCTGGCGACCTTCGTCCGCCTTCCTCGGAATGGGCCGAGACTTTGCCCACCCCCTCCCCGCGACAAAAATAGGCCGTGGGCACAGCCATACCGAAAAAAGAGCAGCCGAACCCCTTGGCGCCAAGTTCGTCCTGCGGAAAAATGCCCAAAAAAGGGATGTGCTATAGCCTTTGGGCGTGGGGCCGGCGAACTTCGTCCGTCTTCCTTGGAATGGGCCGAGACGTTGGCCACCCCCTCCCCGCGACACAAATAAGCCGCGGGCACAGCCGCGCCCAAAAAGGAGCAGCCGAACCCCTTGGCGCCAAGTTCGTCCTGCGGAAAAATGCCCAAAAAGGGGGTGGGCTATAGCCTTTGGGATGGGGCTGCCGAAGTTAGTCCGCCGGACTTGGAAGGGGCTGAGAATTTTCCCAACCCCACGCTGCGCCCAAAATCGGCCGCGGGCACAGCCGCGCCCGAAAAAGAGCAGCCGAACACCTTGGCGCCAAATTCGTCCTGCGGAAAAATGCCCACAAAATTTGTCTGCTATAGCCTTGAGGCGTGGGGCTGCCAAAGTTCGTCCGCCGCACTCGGAATGGGCCTAGACTTTTCCCACCCCCTCCCCGCGACAAAAATAGGCCGCGGGCGCAGCCGCATCCAAAAAAGCGCAGCCCAACCCCTTGGCGCCAAGTTCGTCCTGCGGAAAAATGCCCAAAAAGGGGGTGGTCTATAGCCTTGAGCCGTGGGGCTGGGGAACTTCGTCCGCCTACCTCGGAATAGACCGAGATTTTGCCCACCCCCTCCCCGTTAAAAAATAGCAGCCGAACCGATTGGCCCCTAGTTCGTCCTGCGGAAAAATGCCCAAAAAAGGGGTGTGGTATAGCCTTTGGGCGTGGGGCCGGAAAAGTTATTCCGCCATCCTCGGAATGGGCCGAGACTTTGCCCACCCCCTCCCTGTGCCAAAAATAGGCCGCAGGCACAGCCGCACCCAAAAAAGAACAGCCGAACCCCTTGGCGCCAAGTTTGACCTGTAGAAAAATGCCCAAAAAGGGGGTGGCCTATAGCCTTGGGTCGTGGGGCGGGCGAACTTCGTCCGCCGGACTCAGAATGCGCCGAGACATTTCCCACCCCCTCACCGCGACAAAAATAGGCCGCGGGCACAACCGCGCCCAAAAAAGAGCAGCCGAACCACTTGGCGCCAAGTTCGTGCTGTGGAAAATGCCCAAAAAAGGGGTGGGCTAAAGCCTTGGGACGTGGCGCTGGCGAACTTTCTCCGCCTTCCTCGGAATGGGCCGAGACTTTGCCCACCCCCTCCCCGCAACAAAAATAGGCCGCGGGCACAGCTGCGCCCAAAAAAGTGCTGCCGAACACCTTGGCGCCAACTTCGTCCTGCGGAAAAATGCCCAAAAAGGGGGAGGGCTATAGCCTTGGGGCGTGGGGCCGGCAAAGTTATTCCGCCTTCCTCGGAATGGGCCGAGACTTTGCCCACCCCCTCCCCGTGCCAAAAATAGGCCGCAGGAACAGCCGCACCCAAAAAAGAACAGCCGAACCCCTTGGCGCCAAGTTCGTCCAGCAGAAAAATGCCCAAAAAGGGGGTGGGCTATAGCCTTGGGGCGTGGGGCTGGCGAACTTCGTCCGACGTACTCGGAATGGGCCGAGACATTTCCCACCCCCTCCCTGCGACAAAAATAGGCCACGGGCACGACCGCGCCCAAAAAAGAACAGCCGAACCCCATGGCGACAAGTTCCTCCTGTGGAAAAATGCCAAAAAAAGGGGTGGGCTAAAGCCTTGGGGCGTGGGGCTGCCGAACTTTGTCCGCCTTACTCGGAATGGGCCGAGACTTTGCCCACCCCCTCCCCACGACAAAAATAGGGCGCGAGCACAGCTGCACCCAAAAAAGGTCAGCCGAACCCCTTGGCGCCAAGTTCGTCCCGCGGAAAAATGTCCAAAAATGGGGTGGGCTATAGCCTTGGGGCGTGGGGATGGCGAACTTCGTCCGCCGGACTCAGAATGGGCCGAGACATTTCCCAACCCCTCCCCACGACAAAAATAGGCCACGGGCACAACCGCACCCAAAAACGAGCAGCCGAACCCCTTGGCGCCAGGTTCGTCCTGCGGAAAAATGCCCAAAAAAGGTGTGGGCTAAAGCCTTGGGGCGTGGGGCTGGCGAACTTTCTCCGCCTTCCTCGGAATGGGCCGAGCCTTTGCCCACCCCCTCCCCACGACAAAAATAGGCCGCGGACACAGCCGCGCCCAAAAAAGAGCTGCCGAACCCTTTGGCGCCAAGTTCGTCCTGCAGGAAAATGCCCAAAAAAGGGGTGTGCTATAGCCTTTGGGCGTGGGGCCGGCAAAGTACATCCGCCTTCCTTGGAATGGGCCGAGACTTTGCCCACCCCATCCCCGCGCGAAAAATTGAGCGCGGGCACAGCCGCGCCCAAAAAAAAGCAGTCGAACCCCTTGGCGCCAAGTTCGTCCTGCGTAAAAATGCCCAAAAAAGGGGTGTGCTATAGCCTTTGGGCGTGGGGCCGGCAAAGTTCATCCGCCTTCGTCGGAATGGGCCGAGAATTTGCCAACCCCCTCCCCGCGCATAAAAGAGGCCGCGGGCTCAGCTGCGCCCAAAAAAGAGCAGTCGAAACCCTTGGCGCCAAGTTCGTCCTGCGGAAAAATGGCCAAAAAAGGGGTGCGCTATAGCCTTGGGGCGTGGGGCTGCCGAAGTTCGTCCGTCGGACTCGGAATGGGCCGAGACTTTTCCCACCCCCTCCCCGCGTCAAAAATAGGCCGCGGGCACAGCCGCGTCCAACAAAGAGCTGCCGAACCCTTTGGCGCCAAGTTCGTCCTACAGAAAAATGCCCAAAAAAGGAGTGTGCTATAGCCTTTGGGCGTGGGGACGGCAAAGTTCATCCGCCTTCCTTGGAATGGGCCGAGACTTTGCCCACCCCCTCCCCGCGTGAAAAATAGGGCGCGGGCACAACCGCGCCCAAAAAAGAGCAGCCAAAACCGTTGGCCCCTAGTTCGTCCTGCGGAAAAATGCCCAAAAAAGGGGTGTGCTATAGCCTTTGGACGTGGGGCCGGCAAAGTTATTCCGCCTTCCTCGGAATGGGCCGAGACTTTACCCACCCCCTCCCCGCGCCAAAAATAGGCCGCGGGCACAGCCACACCCAAAAAAGAGCAGCCGAACCCCTTGGCGCCAAGTTCGTGCTGCGGAAAAATGCCCAAAAAAGGGGTGGGCTATAGCCTTGGGGCGTGGGGCGGGCGAACTTCGTTCGCCGGACTCGGAATGTGTTGAGACTTTGCCCACCCCCTCTCCATGACAAAAATAGGGCGCGGGCACAGCCACGCCCAAAAAAGAGCAGCCGAACCCCTTTGCGCCAAATTCGTCCTGCGGAAAAATGCCCAAAAAAGGGGTGTGCTATAGCCTTTGGGCGTGGGGCCGGCAACTTCGTCCGCCTCCGTCGGAATGGGCCGAGACTTTGGCGACCCCCTCCCCGCGATAAAAATAGGCAGCGGGCACCGCCGCGTCCAAAAAAAAGCAGCCGAACCCCTTGGCACCAAGTTCGTCCAGCGGAAAAATGCCCAAAAAAGGTGTGTGCTATAGCCTTTGGGCGTGGGGCCGGCAAAGTTATTCCGCTTTCCTCGGAATGGGCCGAGACTTTACCCACCCCCTCCCCACGCCAAAAATAGGCCGCGGGCACAGCCGCACCCAAAAAAGAGCAGCCGAACCCCTTTGCGCCAAGTTCGTCCTGCGGAAAAATGCCCAAAAAAGGGGTGTGCAATAGCCTTGGGGCGTGGGGCTGCCGAAGTTCGTCCGCCGGACTCGGAATGGGCTGAGACTTTTCTCACCCCCTCCCCACGGTAAAAATAGGCCGCGGCCACAGCCGCGCCCAAAATAGAGCAGCCGAACCCCTTGGCGCCAAGTTCGTCCTGCGGAAAAATGCCTAGAAAAGGGGCGGGCTATAGCCTTGGGGCGTCGGGCGGGGCGAACTTCGTCCGCCGGACTCGGAATGGGCCGAGACTTTGCCCACCCACTCCCCACGGCAAAAATAGGCCGCGGGCACAGCGGCGCCACAAAAAGAGCAGCCGAACCCCTTGGCGCCAAGTTCGTCCTGCGGAAAAATGCCCAAAAAAGGGGTGTGCTATAGCGTTGGGGCGTGGGGCCGGCAAAGTTCATCCGCCTTCCTCGGAATGGGCCGAGACTTTGCCCACCCCCCTCCCCGCGCCAAAAATAGGCCGCGGGCACAGCCGCACCCAAAAAAGAGCAGCCGAACCCCTTTGCGCCAAGTTCGTCCTGCGGAAAAATGCCCAAAAAAGGGGTGTGCAATAGCCTTGGGGCGTGGGGCTGCCGAAGTTCGTCCGCCGGACTCGGAATGGGCTGAGACTTTTCTCACCCCCTCCCCACGGTAAAAATAGGCCGCGGGCACAGCCGCGCCCAAAAAAGTGCAGCCGAACCCCTTGGCGCCAAGTTCGTCCTGCAGAAAAATGCCCAAAAAAAGGGTGGGCTATAGCCTTCGGGCGTGGGGCGGGCGAACTTCGTCCGCCGGACTCGGAATGTGCCGAGACTTTGTCCACCCCCTCTCCGTGACAAAAATAGGCCGCGGGCACAGCCGCGCCCAAAAAAGAGCAGCCGAACAGCTTGGCGCCAAGTTCGTCCCGCAGAAAAATGCCCGAAAAAAGGGGTGGGCAATAGCCTTGTGGTGTGGGGCTGCCGAAGTTCATTCGCCTTCCTCGGAATTGGCCGACACTTTGCCCGCCCCCTCCCCGCGCCAAAAATACGCCGTGGGCACAGACGCACGCGAAAAAGAGCAGCCGAACCCCTTGGCGCCAAGTTCGTCCTGCGGAAAAATGCCCAAAAAAGGGGTGTGCTATAGCCTCTGGGCGTGGGGCCGGCAAAGTTATTCCGCTTTCCTCGGAATGTGCCGAGACTTTACCCACCCCCTCCCCAGGACAAAAATAGGCCGCGGG
Organism: Citrus glauca; assembly: GCA_029633175.1. Classification (NCBI taxonomy): domain Eukaryota; kingdom Viridiplantae; phylum Streptophyta; class Magnoliopsida; order Sapindales; family Rutaceae; genus Citrus; species Citrus glauca. The sequence goes on along the minus strand of JAQOOD010000039.1, from coordinate 343,545 downwards.
CTCAGCCGCGCCCAAAAAAGAGCAGCCGAACCCCTTGGCGCCAAGTTCGTCCTGCGGAAAAATGCCCAAAAAAAGGGTGGGCTATAGCCTTCGGGCGTGGGGCTGGCGAACTTCGTCCGCCAGACTCGGAATGTGCCGCGACTTTGTCCACCCCCTCCCCGCGACAAAAATAGGCCGCGGGCACAGCCGCGCACAAAAAAGAGCAGCCGAACCGCTTGGCGCCAAGTTCGTCCTGCGGAAAAATGCCCAAAAAAGGGGTGTGCTACAGCCTTGGGGCGTGGGGCTGCCGAAGTTCGTCCGCCAGACTCGGAATGGGCCGAGACTTTTCCCACCCTCTTCCCGCGACAAAAATAGGCCGCGGGCACAGCCGTGCCCTAAAAATAGCTGCTGATCACCTTGGCGCCAAGTTCGTCCTGCGGAAAAATGCCGAAAAAAGGGGCGGGCTATAGACTTGGGGCGTGGCGCTGGCGAATTTCGTCCGCCGGACTCGGAATGGGCCGAGACTTTGCCCATCCCCTCCCCACAACAAAAATAGGCCGCGGGGAAAGCCGTGCCCAAAAAAGAGATGCCGAACCCCTTGGCCCCATGTTCGTCCTGCGGAAAAATGCCCAAAAAACGGGTGGACTATAGCCTTGGGCCGTGGGGCGGGCGAACTTCGTCCGCCGGTCTCGGAATGGGCCGAGACTTTTTCCACCCTCTCCCCGTGAAAAAAATAGGCCGCGGGCACAGCCGCGCCCAAAAAAGAGCAGCCGAACACCTTGGCGCCAATTTCGTCCTGCGGAAAAATGCCCAAAAAAGGGGCGGGCTATAGCCTTGGGGCGTGCGGCTGCCGAAGTTCGTCCGCCGGACTCGGAATGGGCCGAGAATTTTCTCACCCCCTCCTCATGACAAAAATAGGCCGCGGGCACTGCTGCGCCCAAAAAAGAGCACCCGAACCCCTTGGCGCCAAGTTCGTCCTGCGGAAAAATGCCCAAAAAAGGGGTGTGCTATAGCCTTGTGGCGTGGGGCTGCAGAAGTTCATCCGCCTTCCTCGGAATTGGCCGAGACTTTGCCCGCCCCCTCCCCGTGCCAAAAATATGCCGTGGGCACAGACGCGCCCAAAAAAGAGCAGCCGAACCCCTTGGCGCCAAGTTCGTCCTGCGGAAAAATGCCGAAAAAAGGGGCGGGCTATAGACTTGGGGCGTGGGGATGGCGAATTTCGTCCGCCGGACTCGGAATGGGCCGAGACTCTGCCCATCCCCTCCCCACAACAAAAATAGGCCACGGGGAAAGCCGTTCCCAAAAAAGAGACGCCGAACCCCTTGGCCCCATGTTCGTCCTGCGGAAAAATGCCCAAAAAACGGGTGGACTATAGACTTGGGCCGTGGGGCGGGCGAACTTCGTCCGCCGGACTCGGAATGGGCCGAGACTTTTTCCACCCTCTCCCCGCGAAAAAAATAGGCCGCGGGCACAGCCGCGCTCAAAAAAGAGCAGCCGAACCCCTGGGAGCCAAGCTCGTCCTGCGGAAAAATGCCCAAAAAAAGGGTGGCCTATAGCATTGGGGCGTGGGGCGGGCGAACATCATCCGCGGGACTCGGAATGGGGCGAGACTTTGCCCACCCCCTCCCCATGACAAAAATAACCCACGGGCACAGCTGCGCCCAAAAAAGAGCAGCCGAAACCCTTGGCGCCAAGTTCGTCCTGCGGAAAAATGCCCAAAAGAGGGGTGTGCTATAGCCTTTGGGCGTGGGGCTGGCAAAATTCATCCGGCTTGCTCGGAATGGGCCGAGACATTGACCACCCCCTCCCCGTGACAAAAATAGGCCATGGGCTCAGCCGCGCCCAAAAAAGGGCAGCCGAACCCCTTGGCGCCAAGTTCGTCCTGCGGAAAAATGCCCAAAAATAGGATGGGCTATAGCCTTGGGGCGTGGGGCTGGCGGACTTCATCCGCCTTCCTCGGAATGGGCCGAGACTTTGGCCACCCCCTCCCCGCACCAAAAATAGGCCGCAGGCACCGCCGATCCCAAAAGAGAGCAGCCGAACCCCTTGGCGCCAAGTTCGTCCTGCGGAAAAATGCCCAAGAAAAGGGTGGGCTATAGCCTTGGGGCGTGGGGCTGGCGAACTTCATCCGCCAGACTCGGAATGTGCCGCGACTTTGTCCACCCCCTCCCCGCGACAAAAATAGGCCGCGGGCACAGCCGCGCACAAAAAAGAGCAGCCGAACCGCTTGGCGCCAAGTTCGTCCTGCGGAAAAATGCCCAAAAAAGGGGTGTGCTACAGCCTTGGGGCGTGGGGCTGCCGAAGTTCGTCCGCCAGACTCGGAATGGGCCGAGACTTTTCCCACCCTCTTCCCGCGACAAAAATAGGCCACGGGGACAGCCGCACCCAAAAAATAGCAGCCGAACCCCTTGGCGCCAAGTTCGTCCTGCGGAAAAATGCCCAAAAAAAGGGTGGGATATAGCTTTGGGGCGTGGGGCTGGCGAACATCGTCCGCCGGACTCGGAATGTGCCGATACTTTGCCCACCCCCTCCCCGCGACAAAAATAGGCCGCGGGCACAGCCGCGCACAATAAAAAGCAGCCGAACCCCTTGGCGCCAAGTTCGTCCCGCGGAAAAATGCCCAAAAAAGGGTGGGCTATAACCTTGGGGCGTGGGGCTGGCGAACTTCGTCCGCCAGACTCGGAATGTGCCGAGACTTTGTCCACCCCCTCCCCGCGACAAAAATAGGCCGTGGGCACGGCCGCGCACAAAAAAGAGCAGCCGAACCGCTTGCCGCCAAGTTCGTCCTGCGGAAAAAATGCCCAAAAAAGGGGCGGCTATAGACTTGGGGCGTGGGGCTGGTGAACTTCGTCCGCCGGACTTGGAATGGGCCGAGACTTTGCCCACCCACTCCCCATGACAAAAATATGCCGCGGGCACAGTCGCACCCAAAAAAGAGCAGCCGAACCCCTTGGCGCCAAGTTCGTCCTGCGAAAAAATGCCCAAAAAAGGGGTGGGCTTTAGCCTTTGGGCGTGGGGCCGGCGAACTTCGTCCGCCGAACTCGGAATGGGCCGAGACTTTGACCACCCCCTCCCCGCGACAAAAATAGGCCGTGGGCTCTGCCGCGCCCAAAAAAGAGCAGCCGAACACCTTGGCGCCAATTTCGTCCTGCGGAAAAATGCCCAAAAAAGGGGCGGGCTATAGCCTTGTGGCGTGGGTCTGCCGAAGTTCGTCCGCCGGACTCGGAATGGGCCGAGACTTTTCTCACCCCCTCCTCACGACAAAAATAGGCCGCAGGCACTGCCTCGCCCAAAAAAGAGTAGCCGAACCCCTTGGCGCCAAGTTCGTCCTGCGGAAAAATGCCCATAAAAATGGTGGCCTTTAGCCTTGGGGCGTGGGGATGGCGAACTTCGTCCGCCGGACTCGGAATGGGCCGAGACTTTGCTCACCCCCTCCCCACAATAAAAATAGGCCGCAGGCACAGCCGCGCCCAAAAAATAGCAGCCGAACACCTTGGCGCCAATTTCGTCCTGCGGAAAAATGGCCAAAAAAGGGGCGGGCTATAAAATTGGCGCTTGGGGCTGGCGAACTTCGTCCGCCGGACTCGGAATGGGCCGAGACTTTGGGCACCCCCTCCCCGTGCCAAAAATAGGCCGCAGGCACAGCCGCGCCCAAAAAAGAGCAGTCGATCCCCTTGGCGCCAAGTTCGTCCTGTGGAAAAATGCCCAAAAAAGGGGTGTGCTATAGCCTTTGGGCGTGGGGCCGGCAAAGTTCATCCGCCTTCCTCGGATTGGGCCGAGTCTTTGGCCAACCCCTCCCCGCGCCAAAAATCGGCCGCGGGCACAGCCGGGCCCAAAAAAGAGCAGACGAACCCCTTGGGGCCCGTTCGTCTTCCGGAAAAATGCCCAAAAAAAGGGTGGGCTATAGCCTTTGGGCATGGGGTGGGCGTACTTCGTCCGCCGGACTCGGAATGTGCCGACAGTTTGCCCACCCCCTCTCTGCGATAAAAATAGGCCGCGGGCACAGCCACGCCCAAAAAAGGGCAGACGAACCCCTTGGCGCCAAGTTCGTCCTTCGGAAAAATGCCCAAAAAAGGGGTGTGCTATAGCCTTGGGGCGTGGGGCTGGCGAACTTCATCCGCCTTCCTCGGAATGGGCCGAGACTTTGGCCACCCCCTCCCCTCACCAAAAATAGGCCGCAGGCACAGCCACTCCCAAAAAAGAGCAGCCGAACTATTGGGCGCAAAGTTCGTCCTGCAGAAAAATGCCCAAAAAGGGGGTGGGCTATAGCCTAGGGGCTTGGGGCTGGCGCACTTCGTCCGCCGGACTCGGAATGGGCCGACACATTCCCCACCCCCTCCCTGTGACAAAAAATAGGCCACGGGCACAGCCGCACCCAAAAAAGAGCAGCCGAACCCCTTGGTGCCAAGTTCGTCCTGTGGAAAAATGCCCAAAAAAGGGGTGTGCTATAGCCTTGGGGGGTGGGGCTGGCGAACTTCATCCGCCTTCCTCGGAATGGGCCGAGACTTTGGCCACCCCCTCCCCTCACCAAAAATAGGCCGCAGGCACAGCCACTCCCAAAAAAGAGCAGCCGAACCATTGGGCGCAAAGTTCATCCTGCAGAAAAATGCCCAAAAAGGGGGTGGGCTATAGCCTAGGGGCTTGGGGCTGGCGCACTTCGTCCGCCGGACTCGGAATGGGCCGACACATTCCCCACCCCCTCCCTGTGACAAAAAATAGGCCACGAGCACAGCCGCGCCCAAAAAAGAGCAGCCGAACCCCTTGCGCCAAGTTCGTCCTGCGGAAAAATGCCCAAAAAAGGCGTGGGCTAAAGCCTTTGGGCGTGGGGCCGGCGAACTTCGTCCGCCTTCGTCGGAATTGGCCGAGACATTGGCCACCCCCTTCCCGAGACAAAAATAGGCCGCGGCACAGCCGCGCCCAAAAAAAAGCAGTCCAATCCCTTGGCGCCAAGTTCGTCCTTCGGAAAAATTCCCAAAAAAGGGGTGTGCTATAGCCTTTGGGGCGTGGGGCTGCCGAAGTTCGTCCAACGGACTCGGAATGGGCCGAGACTTTTGTCACCCCCTCCCTGCGACAAAAATAGGCCACGGCCAAAGCCGTGCCCAAAAAAGAGCTGCCGAACCCCTTGGCGCCAAGTTCGTCCTGAGGAAAAATGCCCAAAAATGGGGTGGGCTATAGCCTTGGGGCGTCGGGCCGGCAAAGTTATTCCGCCTTCCTCAGAATGGGCCGAGACTTTGCCCCCCCCCCCCCTCCCCACAACAAAAATAGGCCGCGGGAACAGCCGCGCCCAAAAAAAAGCAGTCGAACCCCTTGGCCCCAAGTTCGTCCTGCAGAAAAATGCCCAAAAAAGGGGTGTGCTATAGTCTTGGGGCGTGGGGCTGTCGAAGTTCGTCCGGCGGACTCAGAGTGGGCCGAGACTTTTCCCACCCCCTCCCCGTCACAAAAATAGGCCGTGGGCACAGCCACGCCCAAAAAAGAGCAGCCGAACCCCATGGCGCCAAGTTCGTGCAGCGGAAAAATGCCCAAAAAAAGGGTGGGCTATAGCCTTGGGGCGTGGGGCTGGCGAAGTTCGTCCGCCGGACAAGCAATGTGCCGAGACTTTGCCCACCCCCTCCCCGTGAAAAAAATAGGTTGCGGGTACAGCCGCAGCCAAAAACGAGCAGCCGAACACCTTGGCGCCAAGTTCGTCCTGCGGAAAAATGCCCAAAAAAGGGGTGGGCCTTAGCCTTTGGGCGAGGGGCCGGCGAACTTCGTCCTCCTTCCTCGGAATGGGCCGAGATTTTGCCCACCCCCTCCCCACAATAAAAATAGGCCGCGGGCACAGCCTCGCCCAAAAAAGAGCAGCCGAACCCCTTTGCGCCAAGTTCGTCCTGCGGAAAAATTCCCAAAAAAGGCGTGGGCTAAAGCCTTTGGGCGTGGGGCCGGCGAACTTCGTCCGCCTTCATCGGAATTGGCCGAGACATTGGCCACCCCCTCCCCGAGACAAAAACAGGCCACGGCACAGCCGCGCCCAAAAAAAAGCAGTCCAACCCCTTGGCGCCAAGTTCGTCCTCCGGAAAAATGCCCTAAATGGGGTGTGCTATAGCCTTGGGGCGTGGGGCTGGCGAACTTCGTCCGCCGGACTCGGAGTGGGCCGAGACTTTGCCCACCCCCTCCCCACGAAAAAAATAGGCTGCGGGCACAGCCGCGCCCAAAAAAGAGCAGCCGAACCCCTTGGCACCAAGTTCGTCCTGCGGAAAAATGCCCAAAAGAAGGGTAGGCTATAGCCCTGGGGCGTGGGGCTGGCGAACTTTGTCCGCCGGACTCGGGATGTGCCGAGACTTGGCCCACCCCCTCCCCGCAAATAAATTAGGCCGCGGGCACAACCGCGCCCAAAAAAGAGCAGCCGAGCCCCTTGGCGCCAAGTTCGTCCAGCGGAAAAATGCCCAAAAAGGGGGTGGGCTATAGCCTTGGGGCGTGGGGCTGGCAAGCTTCATCTGCCGGACTCAGAATGGGCCGAGACTTTTCCCACCCCCTCCCCGTACAAAAAATAGGCCGCAGGCACAGCCGCGCCCAAAAAAGAGCAGCCGAACCCCTTGGCGCCAAGTTCATCCTGCGGAAAAATGCCCAAAAAGCGGGTGGGCTATAGCCTTGGGGCGTCGTGCTGGCGAACTTCATCCGCCGGACTCAGAATGGGCCGAGAGACTTTTCCCACCCCCTCCCCGCACTAAATATAGGCTGCAGCCACAGCTGCACCCATAAAAGAGCAGCCGAACCCCTTGGCGCCAAGTTCGTCCTGCGGAAAAATGCCCAAAAAAGGCGTGGGCTATAGCCTTGGGGGTGGGGCTGGCGAACTTTGTCCGCCTTCCTTGGAATGGGTCGAGACTTTGCCCAACCCCTCCCGACGACAGAAATACGATGCGGGCACAGCCGCGCCCAAAAACGAGCAGCCGACCCCCTGGCGCCAAGTTTGTCCTGCGGAAAAATGCCCAGAAAAGGGGTGTGCTATAGCCTTTGGGGTGGGGCCGGCAAAGTTATTCCGCCTTCCTCAGAATGGGCCGAGACTTTGCCCACCCCCTCCCCGCGCCAAAAATAGGCCGCGGGCACAGCCGCGCCCAAAAAATAGCAGCCAAACCCCTTGGCGCGTAGTTCGTCCTGTGGAAAAATGCCCATAAAAGGGGTGGGCTGTAGCCTTGGGGCGTGGCGCTGGCGAACTTCGTCCGCTGGACCTGGAATGGGCCGAGACTTTTCTTACCCCCTCCCGATGACAAAAATGGGCCGCGGGCACAGCCGCGCGCAAAAAAGAGCAGCCGAACCCCTCTGCGCCAAGTTCGTCCTGCGGAAAAATGCCCAAAACAGGGGTGTGCCATAGCCTTTGGGCGTGGGGCCGGCAAAGTTCTTCCGCCGGACTTTGAATGGGCCGAGACTTTTCCCACCCCCTCCCTGCGACAAAAATAGGCCGCGGCCACATCCGCGCCCAAAAAAGAGCAGCCGAACCCCTTGGCGACAAGTTCTTCCTGCGGAAAAATGACCAAAAAGGGGGTGGGCTATAACCTTGGGGCATGGGGCGGGCGAACTTCATCTGCCGAACTCGGAATGGGCCGAGACTTTTCCCACCCCCTCCCCGCGACAAAATTAGGCCGCGGGCACAGCCGCGCCCAAAAAAGAGCAGCCGAGCCGCTTGGCGCCAAGTTTGTCCTGCGGAAAAATGCCCGAAAAGGGGGTGTGCTATAGCCTTGGGGCTTGGGGCCGGCGCACTTCGTCCGCCTTCCTCGGAATGGGCCGAGGCGTTGCCCACCCCCTCCCCACGACAAAAATAGGCCGCGGGCACAGCCGCACCCAAAAACGAACAACCGAACCCCTTGGCGCCAAGTTCGTCCTGCGGAAAAATGCCCAAAAAATGGGTGGGCTATAGCCTTGGGGCGTGAGGCTGGCGAACTTCGTCCGCCGAACTCAGAATGGGCCGAGACCTTTCCCACCCCCTCCCCACAACAAAAATAGGCCGCGGACACAGCCGCGCCCAAAAACGAACAACCGAACCCCTTGGCGCCAAGTTCGTCCTGCGGAAAAATGCCCAAAAAATGGGTGGGCTATAGCCTTGGGGCGTGAGGCTGGCGAACTTCGTCCGCCGAACTCAGAATGGGCCGAGACCTTTCCCACCCCCTCCCCACAACAAAAATAGGCCGCGGGCACAGCCGCGCCCAAAAATGAGCAGCCGAACCCCTTGGCGCCAAGTTCGTCCTGCGGAAAAATGCCCAAAAAAGGGGTGTTCTATAGCCTTTGGGCGTGGGGCCGGCAAAGTTCATCCGCCTTCCTCGGAATGGGCCGAGACTTTGGCCACCCACTCCCAGTGACAAAAATAAGCCGCGGGCACAGGCGCGCCCAAAAAAGAGCAGCCGAACCCCTTGGCGCCAAGTTCGTCCTGCGAAAAAATGCCCAAAAAAGGGGTGGGCTACAGCCTTGGGGCGTGAGGCTGGCGAACTTCGTCCGCCGAACTCAGAATGGGCCGAGACTTTTCCCACCCCCTCCCCACGACAAAAATAGGCCGCGGGCACAGCCGTACCCCAAAAAGAGCAGCCGAACCACTTGGTGCCAAGTTTGTCCTGCGGAAAAATGCCCAAAAAAGGGGTGGGCATTAGCCTTGGGGCGTGGGCGAGCGAACTTCCTCCGGCGGACCCGGAATGGGTCGAGACTTTTCCCACCCCCTGCCCGCGACAAAAATAGGCCGCGGGCATAGCCGCGCCCAAAAAAGCGCAGCCGAACCCCTTGGCGCCAAGTTCGTCCTGCGGAAAAATGCCCGAAAAGGGGGTGGGCTATAGCCTTGGGGCGTGGGGCTGGCGAACTTCGTCCGCCGGACTCGGAATGGGCCTAGAGTTTTCCCACCCCCACTCCACGACAAAAATAGGCCGCGGGCACAGCCGCGCCCAAAAAAGAGCAGCCGAACCCCTTGGCGCCAAGTTCGTCCTGCGGCAAAATGCCCAAAAAGGGGGTGTGCTGTAGCCTTTGGGCGTGGGGCTGGCGAACTTCGTCCGCCGGACGCGGAATGGGCCGAGACTTTGAACACCCCCTCCCCGTGGCAAAACTAAGCCGTGGGCACAGCCGCGCCCAAAAAAGAGCAGCCGAACCCCTTGGAGCCGTGTTCGTCCTGTGGAAAAATGCCCAAAAAAGTGGTGTGCTATAGCCTTTGGGCGTGGGGCCAGCATAGTTCGTCCGCCTTCCTCGGAATGGACCGAGACAATGCCCACCCCCTCCCCGCGCCAAATATAGGCCGCCGGCACAGCCTCGCCCAAAAAAAAGCAGTCGAACCCCTTGGCGCTAAGTTCGTCCTGCGGAAAAATGCCCAAAAAAGAGGCTTGCTATAGCCTTGGGGCGTGGGGCTGCCGAAATTAATCCGGCGGACTCGGAATGTGCCGAGACTTTTCCCACCCCCTCCCCGTGACAAAAATAGGCCGCGGGCACAGCCGCGCCCAAAAAGAGCAGCCGAACCGCTTGGCGCCACGTTCGTCCTGCGGAAAAAATGCCCAAAAAGGGGGTGGGCTATAGCCTTGGGGCGTGAGGCTGGCGAACTTCGTCCGCCGGACTCGGAATGGGCCGAGACTTTTCCCACCCCCTCCCCGCGCCAAAAATAGGCCGTGGGCACAGCCACACCCAAAAAAGAGCAGCCGAACCTTATGGCGCCAAGTTCGTCCTGGGGTAAAATGCCCAAAAAAGGGGTGTGCTATAGCCTTTGGGTATGGGGCCGGCAAAGTTCATCCGTCTTCCTCGGAATGGGCCGAGACTTTGGGCACCCCCTCCCCATGACAAAAATAGGCCGCGGGCACAGCCGCGCCCAAAAAAGAGTAGCCGAACCCCTTGGCGCCAAGTTCGTCCTGCGGAAAAATGCCAAAAAAAGGGGTGTGCTATAGCCTTTGGGCGTGGGGCTGGCGAACTTCATCCGCCTTCCTTGGAATGGGCGGAGACTTTTCCCACCCCCTCCCCGTGACAAAAATAGGCCGCGGGCACAGCCGCGCCCAAAAAAGAGCAGCCGAACCCCTTGGCACCAAGTTCGACCTGCGGAAAAATGCCCAAAAAGTGGGTGGGCTATAGCCTTGGGGCATGAGGCGGGCGAAATTCGTCCGCTGGACTCGGAATGGGCTGAGACTTTTCCCACCCCCTCCCCACGACAAAAATAGGCCGCGGGCACAGCCGCGCCCAAAAAAGAGCAGCCGAACCCCTTGGCGCCAAGTTCATCCTGCAGAAAAATGCCCAAAAAAAGGGTGGGCTATAGTCTTGGGGCGTGGGGCTGCCGAAGTTCGTCCGCTGGACTCGGAATGGGCCGAGACTTTGGCCACCTCCTCCCCACGACAAAAATAGGCCGCGGGCGCAGCCGCACCCAAAAAATAGCGGCCGAACCCCTTGGCGCCAAGTTCGTCCTACGGAAAAAGGCCCAAAAAAGGGGTGTGCTATAGCCTTTGGGCGTGGGGCCGGCGCACTTCGTCCGCCTTCCTCGGAATGGGCCGGGACTTTGCCAACCCCCTCCCCGCACCAAAAATAGGCTGCGGGCACAGCCGCGCCCAAAAAAGATCCGCCGAACCCCTTGGCGCCAAGTTCGTCCAAAGGAAAAATGCCAAAAAAGGGGTGTGCTATAGCCTTTGGGCGTGGGGCCGGTAAAGTTCATCCACCGGACTCGGAATGGGTCGAGACTTTGCCCACCCGCTCCCATCGCAAAAAATAGGCCGCGGGTACAGCCGCGCCCAAAAAAGTGCAGCCGAACCTTATAGCGCCAAGTTCGTCCTACGGAAAAATGCCCAAAAAGGGAGTGGGCTATAGCCTTGGGGCGTGGGGCGGGCGTACTTCGTCCGCCGGACGCGGAATGGGCCGAGACTTTGCCCACCCCCTCCCCACGACAAAAATAGGCCGCGGGCACAGCCGCGCCCAAAAATGATCAGCCGAACCCCTTCGCGCGAAGTTCGTCCTGCGGGAAAATGCTCAAAAAAGGGGTGGGCTACAGCCTTGGGGCCTGGGCTGGCGAAGTTCGTCCGCCGGACTCGGAATGGAACGAGCCTTTTCCCACCCCCTCCCCATCACAAAAATAGGCCGCGGGCGCAGCCATGCCCAAAAAAGAGCAGCCAAACCCCTTGGCGCCAAGTTCTTCCTGCAGAAAAATGCCCAAAAAAGGGGTGGGCTATAGCCTTGGGGCGTGGGGCGGGCGAACTTTGTCCGCCGGTCTCGGAATGCGCCGAGACTTTCCCACCCCTCCCCATGAAAAAACAAGGCCGTGGGAACAGCCGCGCCCAAAAAAGAGCAGGCGAACCCCTTGGCGCCAAGTTCGTCCTGCAGAAAAATGCCCAAAAAGGGGGTGGGCTATAGCCTTGGGGCGTGGGGCTGGCTAAGTTCGTCCGCCGGACTCGGAAAAAGCCTAGACTCTCCGCACCCCCTCCCCGCGACAAAAATAGGCCGCAGGCACACCCCCTCCCCGAAAAAGGAGCAGCCGAACCCCTAGGCGCCAAGTTCGTCCTGCGGAAAAATGCCCAAAAAGGGGGTCGGCTATAGCCTTGGGGCGTGGGGCTGGCGAACTTCGAACACCGGACTCAAAATGGGACGAGGCTTTGTCCACCCCCTCACTGCAATAAAAATAGGCCGCGGGCACAGCTGCGCCCAAAAAAGAGCAGCCGAACCCCTTGGCGCCAAGTTCGTCCTGCGGAAAAATGCCCAAAAAAGGGGTGTGCTGTAGCCCTGGGGCGAGGGGCCGCCGAAGTTCGTCCGCCGGACTCGGAATGGGCCGAGACTTTTCCCACCCCCTCCCGTGACAAAAATATGCCGCGGGCACAGCCGCGCCCAAAAACGATCAGCCGAACCCCTTGGCGCCAAGTTCGTCCTTCGGAAAAATGCCGAAAAAAAGGGTGGGCTATAGCCTTGGGGCGTGGGGCTGGTAAACTTCGTCCGCTGGACTCGGAATGTGTCGAGACATTGCCCACCCCCTCCCCGCGACAAAAATAGGCCACGGGCACAGCCGCGCCCAAAAAAGAGCAGCCGAACCCCTTGGCGCCAAGTTCGTCCTGCGAAAAAATGCCCAAAAAGGGGGTGGGCTATAGCCTTGGGGCGTGGGGCTGGCGAACTTCGTCCGCCGGACTCGGAATGGGCCGAGACTTTACCCACACCCTAACCACGACAAAATAGGCCGCAGGCACAGCCGCGCCGAAAAAAGAGCAGCCGAACCCCTTGGCGCCAAGTTCGTCCTACGGAAAAATGCCCAAAAAAGGGGTGGGCTATAGCCTTGGGGCGTGGGGCGGGCGAACTTTGTCCGCCGGACTCGGAATGGAACGAGACTTTCCCACCCCTCCCCGCAAGAAAACTAGGCCGTGGGCACGGCCGGGCCCAAAAAAGAGCAGCCGAACCCCTTTGCACCAAGTTCGTCATGCAGAAAAATGCCCAAAAAGGGGGTGGGCTATAGCCTTGGGGCGTGGGGCTGGCAAACTTCGTCCGCTGGACTAGGAATGCGCCGAGACATTGCCCACCCCTCCCCGTGACAAAAATAGGCCGCGGGCACAGCCGCGCCCAAAGAAGAGCAGCCGAACCCCTTGGCGCCAAGTTCGTCCTGCGGAAAAATGCCCAAAAAAGGGGTGTTCTGTAGCCTTGGGGCGTGGGGCTGGCGAACTTCGCCTGCCGGACTCGGAATGGGCCGAGACTTTTCCAACCCCCTCCCCGCGACAAAAATAGGCAGCGGGCACAGCAGTACCCAAAAAAGAGCAGCCGAACCCCTTGGCGCCAAGTTTGTCCGGCGGAAAAATACCCAAAAAGGGGGTAGGCTATAGCGTCGGGGCGTGGGGTTGGCGAACTTCGTCCGCCGGACTCGGAATGGGCCGAGACTTTTTCCAACCCCTCCCCGGGACAAAAATAGGCTGCGGGCACGGCCTCGCCCAAAAAAGAGCAGCCGAACCCCTTGGCGCCAACTTCGTCTTGCGGAAAAATGCCCAAAAAAGGGGTGGGCTATAGCCTTGGGGCGTGGGGTTGGCGAACTTCGTCCGCCGTACTCGGAATGGGCCAAGACTTTCCCCACCCCCTCCCCGCAACAAAAAGCGGCTGCGGGCGCAGCCGCGCCCAAAAAATAGCAGCCGAGCCCCTTGGCGCCAAGTTCGATCTGCGGAAAAATGCCCAAAAAGGGGTGGGCTATAGACTTGCGGCGTGGGGCTGGCGCACCTTGTCCGCCTTCCTCAGAATGGGCCGAGACTTTGCCCACCCCCTCCCCACGAAAAAAATAGGCCGCGGGCACAGCCGCACCCAAAAAAGAGCGGCCGAACCCGTTGGCGCCAAGTTCGTCCTGCGGAAAAATGCCCAGACAGGGGATGGGCTATAGCCTTGGGGCGTGGGGCTGGCGAACTTCGTCTGCCGGACTCGGAATGGGCCGAGACTTTTCCCAACCCCTCCCCGCGACAAAAATAGGCTGCAGGCACAGCCTCGCCCAAAAAAGAGCAGCCTAACCCCTTGGCGCCAACTTCGTCCCGCGGAAAAATGCCCAAAAAAGGGGTGGGCTATAGCATTGGGGCGTGGGGTTGGCGAACTTCGTCCGCCGGACTCGGAATGGGCCGAGACTTTTCCCACCCCCTCCCGCGACAAAAATCGGCTGCGGGCGCAGCTGCGGCCAAAAAATAGCAGCCGAACCCCTTGGCGCCAAGTTCGATCAGCGGAAAAATGCCCAAAAAAGGGGTGGGCTATAGACTTGCGGCGTGGGGCTGGCGAACTTCGTCCGCCTTCCTCAGAATGGGCCGAGACTCTGCTCACCCCCACCCCACAAAAAAAATAGGCCGCGGGCACAGCCGCGCCGAAAAAGGAGCAGCCGAAATCCTTGGCGCCAAGTTCGTCCCGCGGAAAAATGCCCAAAAAAGGGGTGGGCTATAGCCTTGGGGCGTGGGGCTGGCAAACTTCGTCCGCCTTCCTCGGAATGGGCCGAGACTTTGCCCACCCCCTCCCCGCGACAAAAATAGGCCGCGCGCATAGCCATGCCAAAAAAAGAGCAGCTGAATCCCTTGGCGCCAAGTTCGTCCTGCAGAAAAATGCCCAAAAAAGGTTTGTGCTATAGCCTTTGGGCGTGGGGCCGCCGAAGAACATCCGCCTTCCTCGGAATGGGACGAGACATTGCCAACTCCCTCCCTGCGCCAAAAATAGGCCGCGGGCACAGCCGCGCCCAAAAAGAGCAGTCGAACCCCTTGGTGCCAAGTTCGTCCTGCGGAAAAATGGCCCAAAAAGGGGTGTACTATAGCCTTGGGGCGTGGGGCTGCCGAAGTTCGTCCGCTGGACTCGGAATTGGCCGAGACATTTCCCACCCCCTCCCCGCGACAAAAATAGGCCGCGGTCATAGCCGTGCCGAAAAAAGAGCAGCCAAACCCCTTGGCGCCAAGTTCGTCCTGCGGAAGAATGCCCAAAAAAGGGGTGGGCTATAGCCTTGGGGCGTGGGGCTGGCGATCTTCATCCGCTGGACTCGGAATGCACCGAGACTTTGTCCACCACCTCCCCGCAACAAAAATAGGCCGTGGGTACAGCCGAACCCCTTGGCGCCAAGTTCGTCCTACAGAAAAATGCCCAAAACAGGGGTGTGCTATAGTCTTTGGGCGTGGGGCCGGCGCACTTCGTCGGCCATCCTCAGAATGGGCCGATACTTTGGCCACCCCCTCCCCGCGACAAAAATAGGCTGCGGACACAGCCTCGCCTAAAAAAGAGCAGCCGAACCCCTTGGTGCCAACTTCGTCCTGCGGAAAAATGCCCAAAAAAGGGGTGTGCTATAGCATTTGGGCGTAGGGCCGCCAAAGTTCATCCGCCTTCCTCGGAATGGCCCAAGACATTGCCAACCCCCTCCCCGCACCTAAAATAGGCCGCGGCCACAGCCGCGCCCAAAAAGAGCAGTCGAAAACCCTTGGCGCCAAGTTCGTCCTGCGGAAAAATGCCCAAAAAAGGGGTGTACTATAGCCTTGGAGCGTGGGGCTGCCGAAGTTCGTCCGCTGGACTCTGAATGGGCCGAGACTTTTCCCACCCCCCTCCCCACGACAAAAATAGGCCGCGGCCTCAGCCGCGCCCAAAAAAGAGCTGCCGAACCCCTTGGCGCCAAGTTCGTCCTGCGGAAAAATGCCCAAAAAAGGGGTGGGCTATAGCCTTGGCGCGTGGGGCTGGCGAACTTCATCCGCCGGACTCGGAATGGCCCGAGACTTTGCCCACCCCCTCCCCACGCTAAAAATAGGCCGTGGGCACCGCCGCGACAACAAAAGAGCAGCCGAACCCCTTGGTGCCAAGTTCTTCCTGCGGAAAAATGCCCAAAAAAGGGGTGTGCTGTAGCCTTGGGACGTGGAGCCGGCGCACTTCGTCCGCCGGACTCGGAATTGGCCGAGACTTTTCCCACCCCCTCCCCACGACAAAAATAGGCCACGGGCACAACCGCGCCCAAAAAAGAGCAGCCGAACCCTTTGGCGCCAAGTTCGTCCTGCGGAAAAATGCCCAAAAAGGGGATGGGCGATAGCCTTGGGGCGTGGGGCCGGCGAACTTCGTCCGCTGGACTCAGAATGGGCCGAGGCTTCGCCCACCCCCTCCCCACGACAAAAATAGCCCGTGGGCACAGCCGTGCCAAAAAAAGAGCAGCCGAACCCCTTGATCCCAAGTTCGTCCTGCGGAAAAATGCCCAAAAAAGGGGTGTGCTATAGCCTTTGGGTGTGGGGCCGGCACAGCTCCTCCGCCTTCCTCGGAATGGGCCAAGACTTTGCCCACCCCCTCCCCGTGCCAAAAATAGGCCACGGGCACAGCCGGGTGCAAAAAAGAGCAGTCGAACCGCTTAGCGCCTAGTTCGTGCAGCGGAAAAATGCCCAAAAAAGGGGTGTACTATAGCCTTGGGGCGTTGGGCTACCGAAGTTCTTCCGCCAGACTCGGAATGGGCCGAGACTTTACCCACCCCCTCCCCGCGACCAAAAAAGGCCGCGGGCACACCCACGCCCAAAAAAGAGCGGCCGAACCCCTTGGCGCCAAGTTCGTCCGGCAGAAAAATGCCCAAAAAAGGGGTGTGCTTTAGCTTTGGGGCGTGGGGCTGCCGAAGTTCGTCCGCCGGACTCGGAATGGGCCGAGACATTGCCCACCCCCTCCCCGAGACAAAAATAGGCTGCGGGCACAGCCGCGCCCAAAAAAGAACAGCCGAACCCCTTGGCACCAAGTTCGTCCTGCGGAAAAAAGCCCAAAAAAGGGGTGGGCTATATCCTTGGGGTGTGGGCCCGGCGAACTTCATCCGCCTGACTCGGAATGGGCTGAGACATTACCCACCCCCTCCCTGCAACATAAATAGGCCGCGGGCACAGCCGCACCCAAAAAAGAGCAGCCGAACCCCATGGCGCAAAGTTCGTCCTGTGGAAAAAATGCCCAACAAAGGGGTGTGCTATAGCCTTTGGGTGTGGGGCCGGCAAAGTTCCTCCGCCTTCCTCGGAATGGGCCGAGACTTTGCCCACCCCCTCCCCGTGCCAAAAATAAGCTGCGGGCACAGCCGCGCCCAAAAAAGAGCAGTCGAACCCCTTGGCGCCAAGTTCGTCCTGCGGAAAAATGCCCAAAAAAGGGGTGTGCTATAGCGTTTGGGATGGGGCCGGCACAGCTCCTCCGCCTTCCTCGGAAGGGGCCGAGACTTTGCCCACCCCCTCCCCGAGCCAAAAATAGGCCACGGGCACAGCCGGGTGCAAAAAAGAGCAGTCGAACCGCTTAGCGCCAAGTTCGTCCTGCGGAAAAATGCCCAAAAAAGGGGTGTACTGTAGCCTTGGGGCGTTGGGCTGCCGAAGTTCTTCCGCCAGACTCAGAATGGGCCGAGACTTTACCCACCCCCTCCCCGCGACCAAAAAAGGCCGCGGGCACACCCACGCCCAAAAAAGAGCGGCCGAACCCCTTGGCGCCAAGTTCGTCCGGCAGAAAAATGCCCAAAAAAGGGGTGTGCTTTAGCTTTGGGGCGTGGGGCTGCCGAAGTTCGTCCGCCGGACTCGGAATGGGCCGAGACATTGCCCACCCCCTCCCCGAGACAAAAATAGGCTGCGGGCACAGCCGCGCCCAAAAAAGAACAGCCGAACCCCTTGGCACCAAGTTCGTCCTGCGGAAAAAAGCCCAAAAAAGGGGTGGGCTATATCCTTGGGGTGTGGGCCCGGCGAACTTCATCCGCCTGACTCGGAATGGGCTGAGACATTACCCACCCCCTCCCTGCAACATAAATAGGCCGCGGGCACAGCCGCACCCAAAAAAGAGCAGCCGAACCCCATGGCGCAAAGTTCGTCCTGTGGAAAAAATGCCCAACAAAGGGGTGTGCTATAGCCTTTGGGTGTGGGGCCGGCAAAGTTCCTCCGCCTTCCTCGGAATGGGCCGAGACTTTGCCCACCCCCTCCCCGTGCCAAAAATAAGCTGCGGGCACAGCCGCGCCCAAAAAAGAGCAGTCGAACCCCTTGGCGCCAAGTTCGTCCTGCGGAAAAATGCCCAAAAAAGGGGTGTGCTATAGCGTTTGGGATGGGGCCGGCACAGCTCCTCCGCCTTCCTCGGAAGGGGCCGAGACTTTGCCCACCCCCTGCCCGAGCCAAAAATAGGCCACGGGCACAGCCGGGTGCAAAAAAGAGCAGTCGAACCGCTTAGCGCCAAGTTCGTCCTGCGGGAAAATGCCCCAAAAAGGGGTGTACTGTAGCCTTGGGGCGTTGGGCTGCCGAAGTTCTTCCGCCAGACTCGGAATGGGCCGAGACTTTACCCACCCCCTCCCCGCGACCAAAAAAGGCCGCGGGCACAGCCACACCAAAAAAAGAGCAGCTGAACCCTTTGGCGTCAAGTTCGTCCGGCAGAAAAATGCCCAAAAAAGGGGTGTGCTTTAGCCTTGGGGCGTGGGGCTGCCGAAGTTCGTCCGCCGGACTCGTAATGGGCCGAGACATTGTCCACCCCCTCCCCGCGACAAAAATAGGCTGGGGGCTCAGCCGCACCCAAAAAACAACAGCCGAACCCCTTGGCACCAAGTTCGTCCTGCGGAAAAAAGCCCAAAAAAGGGGTGGGCTATATCCTTGGGGCGTGGGCCCGGCGAACTTCATCCGCCTGACTCGGAATGGGCTGAGACATTACCCACCCCCTCCCCGCAACATAAATAGGCCGCGGGCACAGCCGCGCCGAAAACAGAGCAGCCGAACCCCATGGCGCCAAGTTCGTCCTGTGGAAAAATGCCCAAAAAAGGAGTGTGCTATAGCCTTTGGGCGTGGGGCCGGCACAGCTCCTCCGCCTTCCTCGGAATGGGCCAAGACTTTGCCCACCCCCTCCCCGTGCCAAAAATAGGCCACGGGCACAGCCGGGTGCAAAAAAGAGCAGTCGAACCGCTTAGCGCCAAGTTCGTGCTGCGGAAAAATGCCCAAAAAAGGGGTGTACTATAGCCTTGGGGCGTTGGGCTACCGAAGTTCTTCCGCCAGACTCGGAATGGGCCGAGACTTTACCCACCCCCTCCCCGCGACCAAAAAAGGCCGCGGGCACAGTCACGCCCAAAAAAGGGGTGTGCTTTAGCCTTGGGGCGTGGGGCTGCCGAAGTTCGTCCGCCGGACTCGGAATGGGCCGAGACATTGCCCATCCCCTCCCCGAGACAAAAATAGGCTGCGGGCACAGCCGCGCCCAAAAAAGAACAGCCAAACCCCTTGGCACCAAGTTCGTCCTGCGGAAAAAAACCCAAAAAAGGGGTGGGCTATATCCTTGGGGCGTGGGCCCGGCGAACTTCATCCGCCTGACTCGGAATGGGCTGAGACATTACCCACCCCCTCCCGGGAACATAAATAGGCCGCGGGCACAGCCGCGCCCAAAAAAGAGCAGCCGAACCCCATGGCGCCAAGTTCGTCCTGTGGAAAAATGCCCAACAAAGGGGCGTGCTATAGCCTTTGGGTGTGGGGCCGGCAAAGTTCCTCCGCCTTCCTCGGAATGGGCCGAGACTTTGCCCACCCCCTCCCCGTGCCAAAAATAAGCCGCGGGCACAGCCGCGCCCAAAAAAGAGCAGTCGAACCCCTTGGCGCCAAGTTCGTCCTGCGGAAAAATGCCCAAAAAAGGGGTGTGCTATAGCGTTTGGGCGTGGGGCCGGCAAACATCGTCCGCCTTCCTCGGAATGGGCCGAGACATTCCCACCCCCTTCCGGCAAAAAAAATAGGCTGCGGGCATAGCCGCGCCCAAAAAAGAGCAGCCGAACCCCTTGGCGCCAAGTTCGTCCTGCGGAAAAATGCCCAAAAAAGGGGTGGGCTATAGCCTTGGCGCGTGGGGCTGGTGAACTTCGTCCGCCGGACTCGGAATGGGCTGAGACTTTGCCCACCCCCTCCCCGCACCAAAAATAGGACGCGGGCACAGCCGTGCCCAAAAAAGAGCAGTCGAACCCCTTGGTGCCAAGTTCTTCCGGCAGAAAAATGCCTAAAAAAGGGGTGTACGATAGCCTTGGGGCGTGGGGCCGGCGAACTTCGTCCGCTGGACTCGGAATGGGCCGAGGCTTTGCCCACCCCGTCCCCGCGACACAAATAGGCCGTGCGCACAGCCGTGCCAAAGAAAGAGCAGCCAAACCCCTTGATGCCAAGTTCGTCCAGCGGATAAATGCTCAAGAAAGGAGTGGGATATAGCCTTTGGGCGTGGGGCCGGCGCACTTCGTCCGCCTTCCTCGGAATGGGCCTAGACTTTTGGCACCCCCTCCCCGCGACAAAAATAGGCCGCGGGCACAGCCGTGCCAAAAAAAGAGCAGCCAAACCCCTTGGTGCCAAGTTCTTCCTGCGGAAAAATGCCCAAAAAAGGGGTGTGCTGTAGCCTTGGGACGTAGGGCCGGCGCACTTCGTCCGCCGGACTCGGAATTGGCCGAGACTTTGCCACCCCCTCCCCACGAAAAAAATAGGCCGCGGGCACAGCCGCGCCCAAAAAAGAGCGGCCGAACCCCTTGGTGCCAAGTTCTTCCTGCGCAAAAATGCCCAAAAAAGGGGTGTGCTATAGCCTTGGGACGTGGGGCCGGCGCACTTCGTCCGACGGACTCGGAATTGGCCGAGACTTTTCCCACCCCCTCCCCATGACAAAAATAGGCCGCGGGCACAGCCGCGCCCAAAAAAGAGCAGCCGAACCCTTTGGCGCCAAGTTCGTCCTGCGGAAAAATGCCCAAAAAGGGGATGGGCGATAGCCTTGGGGCGTGGGGCCGGCGAACTTCGTCCGCTGGACTCAGAATGGGCCGAGGCTTCACCCACCCCCTCCCCGTGACAAAAATAGGCCGTGGGCACAGCCGTGCCAAACCCCTTGATGCCAAGTTCGTCCAGCGGATAAATGCTCAAGAAAGGGGTGCGATATAGCCTTTGGGCGTGGGGCCGGCGAACTTCGTCCGCCTTCCTGGGAATGGGTCGAGACTTTGCCACCCCCTCCCCGCGAAACAAATAGGCTGCGGGCACAGCCGCGCCCAAAAAAGAGCAGCCGAACCCCTTGGCGCCAAGTTTGTCCTGCGGAAAAATGCCCAAAAAAGGGGTGTGCTATAGCCTTGGAGCGTGGGGCCGGCGCACTTAGTCCGCCGGACTCGGAATTGCTGAGACTTTTCCCACCCCCTCCCCACGACAAAAATAGGCCGCGGCCACAGCCGCGCCCAAAAAATAGCAGCCGAACCCCTTGGCAAAAGGTTTGTCCTGCGGAAAAATGCCCAAAAAAGGGGTGTGCTATAGCCTTTGAGTGTGGGGCCGGCGAACTTCGTCTGCCTTCCACGGAATGGGCCGAGACTTTGCACACCCCCTCCCGGCGACAAGAATACGCTGCGGACACAGCCGCGCCCAAAAAAGAGCAGCCGAACCCCTTGGCGCCAAGTTTGTCCTGCGGAAAAATGCCCAAAAAAGGGGTGTACTATAGCCTTGGAGCGTGGGGCCGGCGCACTTCGTCCGCCGGACTCGGAATTGGCCGAGACTTTTCCCACCCCCTCCCCGCAACAAAAATAGGCCGCAGGCACTGCCGAACCCTTCGGCGCCAAGTTCGTCCTGCGGAAAAAAAAGCCCAAAAAGGGGATGGGCGATAGCCTTGGGGCGTGGGGCCTGCGAACTTCGTCCGCTGGACTCAGAATGGGCCGAGGCTTCGCCCACCCCCACCCCGTGACAAAAATAGGCCGGGGGCACAGCCGTGCCAAAAAAAGAGCAGCCGAACCCCTTGATGCCAACTTCGTCCAGCGGAAAAATGCCCAAAAAAGGGGTGTGCTATAGCCTTTGGGCGTGGGGCCGGCACAGCTCCTCCGCCTTCCTCGGAATGGGCCGAGACTTTGCCCACCCCTTCCCCGTGCCAAAAATAGGCCACGGGCACAGCTGCGTGCAAAAAAGAGCAGTCGAACTGCTTAGCGCCAAGTTCGTCCTGCGGAAAAATGCCCAAAAAAGGGGTGTACTATAGCCTTGGGGCGTTGGGCTGCCGAAGTTCGTCTGCCAGACTCGGAATGGGCCGAGACTTTTCCCACCCCCTCCCCGCGAAAAAATAGGCCGCGGGCACAGCCACGCCCAAAAAAGAGCAGCCGAACCCCTTGGCGCCAAGTTCGTCCGGCAGAAAAATGCCCAAAAAAGGGGTGTGCTTTAGCCTTGGGGCGTGGGGCTGCCGAAGTTCGTCCGCCGGACTCGGAATGGGCCGAGACATTGCCCACCCCCTCCCCGCGACAAAAATAGGCCGCGGGCACAACCGCGCCCAAAAAAGAGCAGCCGAACCCTCGGGCGCCAAGTTCGTCCTGCGGAAAAATGCAAAAAAAAGGGGTTGGCTACAGCCTTGGGGCGTGGGGCTGGCGAACTTCACCCCCCGGACTCGGAATGGGCCGAGAATTTTCCCACCCCTTCCCCATGACAAAAATAGGCCGCGGGCACGGCCGCGCCCAAAGAAGAGCAGCCGAACCCCAGGGCGCCAAGTTAGTCCTGCGGAAAAATGCCCGAAAAAGGGGTGTGCTATAGCCTACGGGCGTGGGGCTGGCGATCTTCGTCCGCCGGACTCGGAATAGGCCGAGACTTTGCCCACCCCCTCCCCGCGACAAAAATAGGCCGCGGGCACAGCCGCGCCCAAAAAAGAGCAGCCGAATCCCTGGGCGCCAGGTTCGTCCTGTGGAAAAATGGCCAAAAATGGGGTGGGCTATAGCCTTGCGGTGTGGGGCTGGCGAACTTCACCCGCCGGACTTGGAATGGGCCGAGACTTTTCCCACCCCTTCCCCGCGACAAAAATAGGCCGTGGGCACAGCCGCGCCCAAAAAAGATCTGCCGAAGCACTTGGCGCCATGTTCGTCCTTCGGAAAAATGCCCAAAAACGGGGAGGGCTATAGCCTTGGGGCGTGGGGCCGGCGCACTTCGTCCGCCAGACTCGGTATGGGCCGAGACTTTGCCCACCCCCTCCCCATGACAAAAATAGGGCGCGGGCACAACCGCGCCCAAAAAAGGGCAGCCGAACCCTTGGGCGCCATGTTGGTCCTGCGGAAAAATGCCCAAAAAAGGGGTGGGCTACAGCCTTGGGGCGTGGGGCTGGCGAACTTCACCCGCCGGACTCGGAACGGCCTGAGAATTTTCCCACCCCTTCCTCACGACAAAAATAGGCCGTGGGCACAGCCGCGCCCAAAAAAGAGGAGCCGAACCCCTTGTCGCCAAGTTCGTCCTGCGGAAAAATGCCCAAAAAAGGGGTGTGCTATAGCCTTGGGGCGTGGGGCTGGCGAACTTCGTCCGCCTTCCTCGGAATGGGTCGAGACTTTTCCGACCCCCTCCCTGGGACAAAAATAGACCACGGGCGCATCCGCGCCCCAAAAAGAGCAGCTGAACCACTTGGCGCCAAGTATGCCCTTCGGAAGAATGCCCAAAAACGGGATGGGCTATAGCCTTGGGGCGTGGGGCGGCGCACTTCGTCCGCCGGACTCGGAATGGGCCGAGACTTTGCCCACCCCCTCCCCGTGACAAAAATAGGCCGCCGGCACAGCCGCGCCCAATAAAGAGTAGACGAACCCGTTGGCGCCAAGTTTGTCTTGCGGAAAAATGCCCAAAAAGGGGGTGGGCTATAGCCTTGGGGCGTGGGGCTGGCGAACTTCGTCTGCCTTCCTCGGAAAGTGCAGAGACTTTGTCCACCCCCTCCCCACGACAAACATAGGCCGCGGGCACAGCCACGCCCCAAAAAGAGCAGCCGAATCCCTTGGCGCCAAGTTCGTCCTGCGGAAAAATGCCCAAAAAATGGGGTGGGCTACAGCCTTGGGATGTGCGGCTGGCGATCTTCGTCCGCCGGACTCGGAATGGGCCGAGACATTGCCAACTCCCTCCCCGCGACACAAATAGGCCACCCCAAGGCTATAGCCCACCCCCTTTTTGGGCATTTTTCCGCAAGACAAACTTGGCGCCAACGGGTTCGTCTACTCTTTTTTGGGCGCGGCTTTGTCCGCGGCCTATTTTTGTCATGGGGAGGGGGTGGGCAAAGTCTCGGCCCATTCCGAGTCCGGTGGACGAAGTGCGCCGCCCCACGCCCCAAGGCTATAGCCCACCCCGTTTTTGGGCGTTCTTCCGAAGGGCATACTTGGCGCCAAGTGGGCCGGCGCACTTTGTCCGGCGGACTCGGAATGGGCCGAGACTTTGCCCACCCCTCCCCGCAACAAAAATAGGCCGCGGACAAAGCCGCGCCCAAAAAAGAGTAGCCGAACCCGTTGGCGCCAAGTTTGTCCCGCCGAAAAATGCCCAAAAAGGGGGTGGGCTATACACTTGGGGCGTGGGGCAGGCGCACTTCGTCCGCCGGACTCGGAATGGGCCGAGACTGTGCCCACCCCCTCCCCGCGACAAACATAGGCCGCGGGCACCGCCGCGCCCAAAAAGGAGCAGCCGAACCCCTTGGCGCCAAGTTGGTCCTGCAGAAAAATGCCCAAAAAAGGGGTGGGCCACAGCCTTGGGGCGTGGGGCTGGCTAACTTCGTCCGCCGGACTCGGAATGGGCTGAGACTTTTCCCAGCCCCTCCCCGTGACAAAAATAGGCCGTGGGCACAGCCGCGCCCAAAAAAGAGGAGCCGAACCCCTTGGCGCCATGTTCGTCCTGCGGAAAAATGCCCAAAAAGGGGGTGGGCTATACACTTGGGGCGTGGGGCAGGCAAACTTCGTCCGCCGGACTCGGAATGGGCAGAGACTTTTCCCACCCCCTCCCCGTGGCAAAAATAGGCCGCGGGCACAGCCGCGCCCAAAAAAGAGCAGCCGAACCGCTTGGCGCCAAGTTCGTCCTGCGGAAAAATGCCCAAAAAAGGGATGGGCTATAGCCATGGGGCGTGGGGCTGGCGATCTTAATCCGCCGGACTCGGAATGGGCCGATACTTTGCCGAACCCCTACCCGCGATAAGAATAGGCCGCAGGCACAGCCGCGCCCCAAAAAGAGCAGCCGAACCCTTTAGCGTCAAGTTCGTCCTTCGAAAAAATGCCCAAAAAAGGGGTGGGCTATAGCCATGGGGCGTGGGGCTGGCGATCTTCGTCCGCCGGACTCAGAATGGGCCGATACTTTGCCCACCCCCTCCCCGCGACAAAAATAGGTAGCGGGCAAAGCCGCGCCCAAAAAAGAGCAGCCGAACCCCTTGGCGCCAAGTTGGTCCTGCGGAAAAATGCCCAAAAAAGGGGTGGGCCACAGCCTTGGGGCGTGGGGCTGGCTAATTACGTCCGCCGGACTCGGAATGGGCCGAGACTGTTCCCACCCCCTCCCCGTGACAAAAATAGGCCGCGGGCCCAAAAAAGGGGTGGGCTACAGCCTCGGGGCCTGGGGCTGGCGATCTTCGTCCGCCGGATTCGGAATGGGCCGAGACTTTGCCCACCCCCTCCCCGCAATAAAAATAGGCCGCGGGCACAGCCGCGCCCAAAAAAGAGAAGCCGAACCCCTTGGCGCCAAGTTCGTCCTGCGGAAAAATGCCCAAAAAAGGGGTGGGCCACAGCCTTGGGGCGTGGGGTTGCCTAACTTCGTCCGCCGGACTCGGAATGGGCCGAGACTGTCCCCACCCCCTCCCCGTGACAAAAATAGGCCGCGGGCCCAAAAAAGGGGTGGGCTACAGCCTCGGGGCGTGGGGCTGGCGATCTTCGTCTGCCGGACTCGGAATGGGCCGAGACTTTGCCCACCCCTTCCCCGCAATAAAAATAGGCCACGGGCACAGCCGCGCCCAAAAAAGAGAAGCCGAACCCCTTGGCGCCAAGATCGTCCTGCGGAAAAGTGCCCAAAAAGGGGGTGGGCTATAGCCTTGGGGCGTGGGAATGGCGAACTTCGTCCGCCTTCCTCGGAAAGGGCAGAGACATTTCCCACCCCCACCCCGCGACAAAAATAGGACGCGGGCACAGCCGCGCCCAAAAAAGAGCAGCCGAACCTCCTGGCGCCAGGTTCGTCCTGCGGAAAAATGCGCAAAAAAGTCGTGGGCTATAGCCTTGGGGCGTGGGGCTGGCGATCTTCTTCCGCCGGACTCGGAATGGGCCGAGACATTGTCCACCCCCTCCCCGCGACAAAAATAGGCCGCGGGCACAGCCGTGCCCAAAAAAGAGCAGCCGAACCCCTTGGTGCCAAGTTCGTCCTGCGGAAAAACGCTCAAAAAGGGGGTGGGCTATAGCCTTGGGGCATGGGGACGGCGCACTTCGTCCGCCGGACTCAGAATGGGCCGAGACATTTCCCACCCCTTCCCCGCAACAAACATAAGCCGCGGGCACAGCCGAGCCCAAAAAAGAGCAGTCGAACCCCTTGACGCCAAGTTCGTCCTGCGGACAAATGCCCAAAAAAGGGTGGGCTATAGCCTTGGGGCGTGGGGCTGGCGATCTTCGTCCGCCGGACTTGGAATGGGCCGATACTTCGCCCACCACCTCCCCGAGACACAAATAGGCCGCGGGCACAGCCGCGCCCAAGAAAGAGCAGCCGAACCCCTTAGCGCCAAGTTTGTCCTGCGGAAAAATGCCCAAAAAAGGGGTGGGCTATAGCCTTGGGGCGTGGGGCTGCCTAACTTCGTCCGCCGGACTCGGAATGGGCCGAGACTTTTCCCACCCCCTCCCCACGACAAAAATAGGCAGCGGGCCCAGCCACGCCCAAAAAAGAGCTGCCGAACCCCTTGGCGCCAAGTTCGTCCTGCGGAAAATTGCCCCAACAAGGGGGGGGGGCTATAACCTTGGGGCGCGGGGAGGGCGGGCTTCGTCCGCCGGACTCGGAATGGGTCGATACTTTGCCGGCCCCCTCCCCGCGACAAACATAAGCCGCGGGCACAGCCGCGCCCAAAAAAGAGCAGCCGAACCCCTTGGTGCCAAGTTCGTCCAGCGGAAAAATGCCCAAAAAAGGGGTGTGCAATAGCCTTGGGGCGTGGGGCTGGCGAACTTTGTCCGCCGGGCTCGGAATGGGCCTAGACTTTGCCCACCCCCTGCCCACGACAAAAATAGGCCGCGGGCACAGCCGAGCCCAAAAAAGAGCAGCCGAACCCCTTGGCGCCAAGTTCGTCCTGCGGAAAAATGCCCAAAAAAGCGGCGGTCTATAGGCCGCGGGCACAGCCGCGCCCAAAAAAGAGCGGCCGAACCCCTTGGCGCCAAGTTCGTCCTGCGAAAAAATGCCCAAAAAAGGGGTGGGCTATAGACTTGGGGCGCGGGGAGGGCGGGCTTCGTCCGCCGGACTCGGATTGGGCTGAGACTTTTCCCACCCCCTACCCACGACAAAAATAGACCACGGGCATAGCCGCGCCCAAAAAAGAGCAGCCGAACCCCTTGGCGACCAGTTCGTCCTGCGGAAAAATGCCCAAAAAAGGGGTGGGCTATAGCCTTGGGGCGTGGGGCGGGTGAACTTCGTCTGCCAGACTCGGAATGGGCCGAGACTTTTCCCACCCCCTCCCCGTGACAAAAATAGGCCGCGGGGACAGCCGCGCCAAAAAAAGAGCAGCCGAACCCCCTGGCGCCAAGTTCGTCCTGCGGAAAAATGCCCAAAAAAGGGGTGTGCGATAGCCTTTGGGCGTGCGGCCGGCAAAGTTCATCCGCCTTCCTCGGAGTGGCCCGAGATTTTGCCCACCCCATCCCCGCAACAAAAATAGGCCGCGGGCACAGCCGCGCCCAAAAAGGAGTAGCCGAACCCCTTGGGGCCAAGTTCGTCCTGCGGAAAAATGCCCAAAAAAAGGGTGGGCTATAGCCTTGGGGTGTGGGGTTGCCGAACTACGTCCGCCTTCCTCGAAATGGGCCGAGACTTTGCCCCCCCCCCTCCCCGCGGCACAAATAGGCCGCGGGCACGGCCTCGCCCAGAAAAGAGCAGCCGAACCCCTTGGCGCCAAGTTCGTCCTGCGGAAAAGTGCCCAAAAAAGTGGTGGGATATAGCCTTGGGGCGTGGGGAGGGCGCACTTCGTCCGCCCGACTCGGAATGGGCCGAGACTTTGCCCACCCCCTCCCCGCGACAAAAATAGGCTGCGAGCAAAGCCGCGACCAAAAAAGAGCAGCCGAACCCCTTGGGGACAAGT
Source organism: Citrus glauca (assembly GCA_029633175.1). NCBI lineage: Eukaryota > Viridiplantae > Streptophyta > Magnoliopsida > Sapindales > Rutaceae > Citrus > Citrus glauca. The sequence goes on along the minus strand of JAQOOD010000039.1, from coordinate 316,182 downwards.
TCGTCCTGCGGAAAAATGCCCAAAAAAGTTCTGTGCTATAGCCTTTGGGCGTGGGGCCGGCAAAGTTCATCCGCCTTCCTCGGAATGGGCCGAGACATTCCCCACCCCCTCCCCGCGTAAAAAATAGGCCGCGGGCACAGCCGCGCCCAAAAAAGAGCAGGCGAACCCCTTGGCGCCAAGTTCGTCTTGCGGAAAAATGCCCAAAAAAGGGGTGGGCTATAGCGTGGGGCTGACAAACTTCGTCCGCCGGACTCGGAATGGGCCGAGACTTTGCCCACCCCCTCCCCATGACAAAAATAGGCAACGGGCACAGCCACGCCAAAAAAAGAGCCGCCGAACCCCTTGGCTCCTGGTTCGTCCTTGGAAAAACACCCAAAAAGGGGGGGGGCTATAGCCTTGGGGCGTGGCGCTGGCGGACTTTGTCCGCCGGAATCGGAATGGGCCGAGACTTTTCCCACCCCCTCCCCGTGACAAAAATAGGGCGCGGGCAGAGCCGCGCCCAAAAAAGAGCCGCCGAACCCCTTGGCGCCAAGTTCGTTCTGCGGAAAAATGCCCAAAAAGGGGGCGGGCTATAGCGTTGGGGCGTGGGGCTGGCGAACTTCGTCTGCCGGACTCGAAATGGGCCGAGACATTTCCCACCCCCTCCCCACGACAAAAATAGGCCACGGGCACAGCCGCGCCAAAAAAGAGCAGCCGAAACCCCTGGCGCCAAGTTCGTCCTGCGGAAAAGTGCCCAAAAAAGGGGTGGGCTGTAGCCTTGGGGCTTGGGGCTGGCGAACTTCGTCCGCCTTCCTCGGAAAGGGCAGAGACTTTGCACCCCCCCTCCCCGGGAAAAAAGTACGTCGCGGGCACAACCGCGCCGAAAAAAGAGCAGCCGAACCCCTTGGTGCCAAGTTCGTCCTGCGGAAAAATGCCCAAAAAAGGGGTGGGCTAGAGCTTTGGGGCGTGGGGCTGGCTAACTTCGTCCGCCGGACTCGGAATGGGCCGAGACTTTTCCCACCCCCTCCCCACGACAAAAATAGGCCGCGGTCCCAGCCGCTCCCAAAAAAGAGCTGACGAACCCCTTGGCGCCAGGTTCGTCCTGCGGAAAAATGCCCAAAAAAGGGATGGGCTATAGGCTTGGGGCGTGGGGCCGGCGCACTTCGTCCGCCGGACTCGTTATGGGCCAAGGCTTTGCCCACCCCCTCCCAGCGACAAAAATAGGCCGCGGGCACAGCCGTGCCCAAAAAAGAGCAGCCGAACCCCTTGGTGCCAAGTTCGTCCTGCGGAAAAACGCTCAAAAAGGGGGTGGGTTATAGCCTTGGGGCATGGGGCCGGCGCACTTCGTCCGCCGGACTCAGAATGGGCCGAGACATTTCCCACCCCTTCCCCGCAACAAACATAAGCCGCGGGCACAGCCGAGCCCAAAAAAGAGCAGCCGAACCCCTTGACGCCAAGTTCGTCCTGCGGAAAAATGCCCAAAAAAGGGTGGGCTATAGCCTTGGGGCGTGGGGCTGCCGATCTTCGTCCGCCGGACTTGGAATGGGCCGATACTTCGCCCACCACCTCCCCGAGACACAAATAGGCCGCGGGCACAGCCGCGCCCAAGAAAGAGCAGCCGAACCCCTTAGCGCCAAGTTTGTCCTGCGGAAAAATGCCCAAAAAAGGGGTGGGCTATAGCCTTGGGGCGTGGGGCTGCCTAACTTCGTCCGCCGGACTCGGAATGGGCCGAGACTTTTCCCACCCCCTCCCCGCGACAAAAATAGGCAGCGGGCCCAGCCACGCCCAAAAAAGAGCTGCCGAACCCCTTGGCGCCAAGTTCGTCCTGCGGAAAATTGCCCCAACAAGGGGGGGGGGCTATAACCTTGGGGCGCGGGGAGGGCGGGCTTCGTCCGCCGGACTCGGAATGGGTCGATACTTTGCCGGCCCCCTCCCCGCGACAAACATAAGCCGCGGGCACAGCCGCGCCCAAAAAAGAGCAGCCGAACCCCTTGGTGCCAAGTTCGTCCAGCGGAAAAATGCCCAAAAAAGGGGTGTGCAATAGCCTTGGGGCGTGGGGCTGGCGAACTTTATCCGCCGGGCTCGGAATGGGCCTAGACTTTGCCCACCCCCTGCCCACGACAAAAATAGGCCGCGGGCACAGCCGAGCCCAAAAAAGAGCAGCCGAACCCCTTGGCGCCAAGTTCGTCCTGCGGAAAAATGCCCAAAAAAGCGGCGGTCTATAGGCCGCGGGCACAGCCGCGCCCAAAAAAGAGCGGCCGAACCCCTTGGCGCCAAGTTCGTCCTGCGAAAAAATGCCCAAAAAAGGGGTGGGCTATAGACTTGGGGCGCGGGGAGGGCGGGCTTCGTCCGCCGGACTCGGATTGGGCTGAGACTTTTCCCACCCCCTACCCACGACAAAAATAGACCACGGGCATAGCCGCGCCCAAAAAAGAGCAGCCGAACCCCTTGGCGACCAGTTCGTCCTGCGGAAAAATGCCCAAAAAAGGGGTGGGCTATAGCCTTGGGGCGTGGGGCGGGTGAACTTCGTCTGCCAGACTCGGAATGGGCCGAGACTTTTCCCACCCCCTCCCCGTGACAAAAATAGGCCGCGGGGACAGCCGCGCCAAAAAAAGAGCAGCCGAACCCCCTGGCGCCAAGTTCGTCCTGCGGAAAAATGCCCAAAAAAGGGGTGGGATATAGCCTTGGGGCGTGGGGAGGGCGCACTTCGTCCGCCCGACTCGGAATGGGCCGAGACTTTGCCCACCCCCTCCCCGCGACAAAAATAGGCTGCGGGCAAAGCCGCGACCAAAAAAGAGCAGCCGAACCCCTTGGGGACAAGTTCGTCCTGCGGAAAAATGCCCAAAAAAGTTCTGTGCTATAGCCTTTGGGCGTGGGGCCGGCAAAGTTCATCCGCCTTCCTCGGAATGGGCCGAGACATTCCCCACCCCCTCCCCGCGCAAAAAATAGGCCGCGGGCACAGCCGCGCCTAAAAAAGAGCAGGCGAACCCCTTGGCGCCAAGTTCGTCTTGCGGAAAAATGCCCAAAAAAGGGGTGGGCTATAGCGTGGGGCTGACAAACTTCGTCCGCCGGACTCGGAATGGGCCGAGACTTTGCCCACCCCCTCCCCGTGACAAAAATAGGCAACGGGCACAGCCACGCCAAAAAAAGAGCCGCCGAACCCCTTGGCTCCTGGTTCGTCCTTGGAAAAACACCCAAAAAGGGGGGGGGCTATAGCCTTGGGGCGTGGCGCTGGCGGACTTTGTCCGCCGGAATCGGAATGGGCCGAGACTTTTCCCACCCCCTCCCTGTGACAAAAATAGGGCGCGGGCAGAGCCGCGCCCAAAAAAGAGCCGCCGAACCCCTTGGCGCCAAGTTCGTTCTGCGGAAAAATGCCCAAAAAGGGGGCGGGCTATAGCCTTGGGGCGTGGGGCTGGCGAACTTCGTCTGCCGGACTCGAAATGGCCGCGGGCACAGCCGTACCCTAGAAAGAGCAGCCGAACCCCTTGGCGCCAAGTTCGTCCTGCGGAAAACTGCCCAAAAAAATGGTGGGCTATAGCCTTGGGGCGTGGGGCTGGCGAACTTCGTCCGCAGGACCCGGAATGTGCCGAGACTTTGCCCACCCCATCCCCACGAAGAAAATTGGCCGCGGGCACAGCCGCGCCCCAAAAAGAGTAGCCGAACCCCCTAGCGCCAAGTTCGTCCAGTGGAAAAATGCCCAAAAAGGGGGTGGGCTATAGCCTTGGGGCGTGGGGCTGGCGCACTTCGTCCGCCCTCCTCGGAATGGGCCGAGACTTTTCCCACCCCCTCCCCGTGACAACAATAGGCCGCGGGCACTGCCGTACCCAAAAAGGAGCAGCCGAACCCCTTGGCGCCAAGTTCGTCCTACGGAAAAATGCTCAAAAAGGGGGTGGGCTATAGCCTTGGGGCATGGGGCCGGCGAACTTCGTCCACCGGACTCGTAGTGGGCCGAGACTTTTCCCACCCCCTCCCCGCGATAGAAATAGGCCGCGCGCACAGCCACGCTGAAAAAAGAGCAGCCGAACCCCTTGGCGCCAAGTTCGTCCTGCGGAAAAATGCCCAAAAAAGGGGTGGGCTATAGCCTTGGGGCGTGGGGCTGGCGCACTTCGTCCGCCAGACTCGGAATGGGCCGAGACTTTGCCCACCCCCACCCCACGACAAAAATAGGCCGCGGGCACAGCCGCGCCCAAAAAAGAGCAGCCGAACCCTTTGGCGCCAAGTTCGTCCAGCGGAAAAATGGCCAAAAAGTGGGTGGGCTATAGCCTTGGGGCGTGGGGCCGGCGGACGAATGGGCCGAGACTTTTCCCACCCCCTCCCTGCGACAACAACAGGCTGCGGGCACAGCCGCGCTCAAAAAAGAGCAGCCGAACCCCTTGGCGCCAAGTTCATCCTACAGAAAAATGCCCAAAAAGGGGGTGGGGTATAGCCTTGGGGCGTGGGGCCGGCGCACTTCGTCCGCCGGACTCGTAATGGGCCGAGACTTTTCCCACCCCCTCCCCGCGACAGAAATAGGCCGCGCGCACAGCCGCCCCCAAAAAAGAGCAGCCAAACCCCATGGCGCCAAGATCGTCCTGCGGAAAAATGCCCAAAAAAGGGGTGGGCTATAGCCTTAGGGCGTGGGGCTGGCAAACTTCGTCCGCCAGACTCGGGATGGGCCGAGACTTTTCCCACCCCCTCCCCGCGACAACAATAGGCCACGTGCTCAGCCGCGCCCAAAAAAGAGCTGCCGAACCCCTTGGCGCCAAGTTCGTCCTTCGGAAAAATGCCCAAAAAGGGGGTGGGCTATAGCCTTGGGGCGTGGGGCCGGAGCACTTCGTCCGCCGGACTCGTAATGGGCCGAGACTTTTCCCACCCCCTCGACGCGCCAAAAATAAGTCGCGGGCTCAGCCGCGCCCACAAAAGAGCAGCCGAACCAGTTGGCCCCAAGTTCGTCCAGCGGAAAAATGCCCAAAAAAGGGGTGGGCTATAGCCTTGGGGCGTGGGGCTGGCGAACTTCGTCCGCCGGACTCGGGATGGGCCGAGACTTTTCCCACCCCCTCCCCGTGACAACAATAGGCTGTGGGCACAGCCGCGCTCAAAAAAGAGCAGCCGAACCCCTTGGCGCCAAGTTCATCCTACAGAAAAATGCCCAAAAAGGGGGGGGGGGGCTATAGCCTTAGGGCGTGGGGCCGGGGCACTTCGTCCGCCGGACTCGTAATGGGCCGAGACTTTTCCCACCCCCTCGCCGCGCCAAAAATAGGCCGCAGGATCAGATGCCCCCAAAAAAGAGCAGCCGAACCACTTGGCGTCCAGTTCGTGCTGCGGAAAAATGCCCAAAAAGGGGGTGGGCTATAGCCTTGGTGTGTGGGGCGGGCGGACTTCGTCCGCCAGACTCGGAATGGGCCGAGATATTTCCCACCCCCTGCCCGCGACAATAATAGGCCACAGGCACAACCACACCCAAAAAAGAGCAGCCGATCCCCTTGGTGCTAAGTTCGTCCAGCGGAAAAATGCCCAAAAAGGAGGTGGGCTATAGCCTTGGGGCGTGCGGCTGGCGAACTTCGTCCGCCTTCCTCGGAATGGGCCGACACTTTGCCCACCCCCTCCCCGCTAACAAAATAGGCCGTGGGCACAGCCGCGCCCAAGAAAGAGCGGCCGAACCCCTTGGCGCCAAGTTCGTCCTGCGGAAAAATGCCCAAAAAAGGGGTGTGCTATAGCCTTGGGGTGTGGAGCCGGCAAAGTTCGTCCGCCGGACTCGGAATGGGCCGAGACTTTTCCCACCCCCTCCCCGCGATGAAAATAAGCCGCGGGCACAGCCGTGCCCTCGAAAGAGCAGCCAAACCCCTTGGCGTCAAGTTCGTCCTGCGAAAAAATGCCCAAAAAAGAGGTGGGCTATAGCCTTGGGGCGTGGGGCTGGCGGACTTCGTCCGCCTTCCTCAGAATGGGCGCAGACTTCGCCCAACCCCTCCCCGTGACAAATATAGGCCGCGGGCACAGCTGCGCCCAAGGAAGAGCGGCCGAACCCCTTGGGACCAAGTTCGTCCTGCGGAAAAATTCCCAAAAAACGGGTGTACTATAACCTTGGGGCGTGGGGCTGCCGAAGTTCGTCTGCCGGCCTCGGCATCGGCCGAGACTTTGCCCACCCCCTCCCCGCGAAAACAATAGGCTGCGGGCACAGACGCGCCCAAAAAGGTGCAGCCGAACCCCTTGGTGCCAAGTTCGTCCTGCGGAAAAATGCCCGAAAAAGGGGTGGGCTATAGCCTTGGGGTGTGGAGCCGGCAAAGTTCGTCCGCCGGACTCGGAATGGGCCGAGACTTTTCCCACCCCCTCCCCGCGATAAAAATAAGCCGCGGGCACAGCCGTACCCTAGAAAGAGCTGCCGTACCCCTTGGCGCCAAGTTCGTCCTGCGAAAAAATGCCCAAAAAGGAGGTGGGCTATAGCCTTGGGGCGTGGGGCTGGCGGACCTCGTCCGCCTTCCTCAGAATGGGCACAGACTTCGCCCAACCCCTCCCCGCGACAAATATAGGCCGCGGGCACAGCCGCGCCCAAGAAAGAGCGGCCGAACCCCTTGGCGCCAAGTTCGTCCTGCGGAAAAATTCCCAAAAAAGGGGTGTGCTACCGCATTGGGGCGTGGGGCTGTCGAAGTTCCTCCGCCGGACTCGGAATGGGCCGAGACATTTCCCACCCCCTCCCCGGGACAGAAATAGGCTGTGGGCACAGCCGCGCCTAAAAAAGAGCAGCCGAACCCTTTGGCGCAAAGTTCGTCCTGCGGAAAAATGCCCGAAAAGGGGTTGGGCTATAGCCTTGGGGCGTGCGGCTGGTGAACTTCGTCAGCCGGATTCGAAATGGGCCGAGACATTTCCCACCCCCTCCCGGTGATAAAAATAGGCCGCGGGCACAGCCGTGCCCAAAAAAGAGCAGCCGAACCCTTTGGCCCATAGTTCGTCCTGCGGAAAAATGCCCGAAAAGGGGTGGGATATAACCTTGGGGGCGTGGGGAGGGCGAACTTCATCCGCCTTCCTCGGAATGGGCCGAGACTTTGGCCAGCCCCTCCCCGCGCCAAAAATAGGCCGCGGGCACAGCCGCGCCCAAAAAAGAGCAGCCGAACCCCGTGGCGCCAAGTTCGTCCTGCTGAAAAATGCCCAAAAAAGGGGTGTGCTATATCCTTTGGGCGTGGGGCTGCCGAAGTTCGTCTGCCGGACTCGGAATGGGCCGAGACTTGTCCCACCCCCTCCTTGTGACAAAAATAGGCCGCGGGCACAGCCGCGCACAATAAAGAGCAGCCGAACCCCTTGGCGCCAAGTTCGTCGTGCGGAAAAATGCCCAAAAAGGGCGTGGGCTATAGCCTTGGGGCATGGGGCGGGCGAACTTCGTCCGCCGGACTCGGAATCGGTCGAGACATTTCCCACCCCCTCCCCGTGACAAAAATGGGCCGCGGGGACAGCCGCGCCCAAAAAAGAGCAGCGGAACCCCTTGGCGCAAAGTTCGTCCTGCGGAAAAATACCCGAAAAGGGGTTGGGCTATAGCTTTGGGGCATGCGGCTGGCGCACTTCGTCCGCCATCCTGGGAATGGGCCGAGACTTTGCCCACCCCTTCCCCGCGACAAAAATGGCCATGGGCACAGCCCCACCCAAAAAAGAGCAGCCGAACCCCTTGGCGCCAAGTTCGTCCTGCGGAAAAATGCCCCAAAAGGGGGTGGGCAATGGCCTTCGGGTGTGGAGCTGGTGAACTTCGTCTGCCGGACTCGGAATGGCCCGAGACTTTTCCACCCCCTACCCGCGACAAAAATGGGCCGCGGGGACAGCCGCGCCCAAAAAAGAGCAGGCGAACCCCTTGGCGCCAAGTTCGTCCTGCGGAAAAAGGCCCAAAAAGGGGGTGGGCTATAGACTTGGGGCGTGGGGCTGCCGAAGTTCGTCCGCCGGACTCCGAATGGGCGGAGACATTTCCCACCCCCTCCCCGCGACAAAAATGGGCAATGGGCACATCCCCACCCAAAAAAGAGCAGCCGAACCCCTTGGCGCCAAGTTCGTCCTGCGGAAAAATGCCCCAAAAGGGGGTGGGCAATGGCCTTAGGGTGTGGAGCTTGTGAACTTCGTCTGCCGGACTCGGAATGGCCCGAGACTTTTCCCACCCCCTCCCCGCGACAAAAATAGGCCGCGGGCACAGCCGCGCCCAAAAAGAGCTGCCGAACCCCTTGGCGCCAAATTCGTACTGCGGAAAAATGCCCAAAAAAGGGGTGGGATATAGCCGTGGGGCGTGGGGAGGGCGAACTTCGTCCGCCGGACTCGGAATGGGCCGAGACTTTGCCCACCCCCTCCCCGCAACAAAAATAGGCTGCGGGCACAGCCGCGCCCAAAAAAGAGCAGCCGAACCCCTTGGCGCCAAGTTCGTCCTGCGGAAAAATGCCCAAAAAATGGGTGTGCTATAGCCTTGGAGCGTGGGGCTGTCGAAGTTCGTCCACCGGACTCGGAATGGGCCGAGACTTTTCCCACCCCCTCCCCGCATCAATAATAGGTCGTGGGCACAGCCGCATCCAAAAAAGAGCAGCCAAACCCCTTGACGCCAAGTTCGTCCTGCGGAAAAAATACCCAAAAAAGGGGTGTGCTATAGCCTTGGGGCGTGGGGCTGCCGAAGTTCGTCAGCCAGACTCGGAATGGGCCGAGACTCTGCCCGCCCCCTCCCCACAACAAAAATAGGCCGCGGGCACAGCCGCGCCAAAAAAGGAGCAGCCGAACCCTTGGCGCCAAGTTCATCCTGCGGAAAAATGCCCAAAACAGGGGTGGGCTATAGCCTTGGGGCGTAGGGCCGGCGCACTTCGTCCGCTGGGCTCACAATGGGCCGAGACTTTGCCCACCCCCTCCCCGCGACAAAAATAGGCCGCGGGCACAGCTGCGCCCAAAAAAAGCAGGCGAACCCCTTGGCAGCAAGTTCGTCCTGCGGAAAATGCCCAAAAAAGGGGTGTGCTATATCCTTGGGGCGTGGGCCTGCCGAAGTTCGTCCGCCGGACTCGAAAAGGGCCGAGACTTTTCGCACCCCCTCGCCGTGAAAACAATAGGCTGCGAGCACAGGCGCGCCCAAAAAAGAGGAGCCGAACCCCTTGGCGCCAAGTTCGTCCTGCGGAAAAATGCCCAAAAAAGGGGTGGGCTATAGCCTTGGGGCTTGGGGCTGCAGAACTTCGTCCGCCGGACTCGAAATGGGCCGAGACATTTCCCACCCCCTCCCCGCGATAAAAATAGGCCACGGGCACAGCCGCGCCCAAAAAAGAGCAGCCGAACCCCTTGGCGCCAAGTTCGTCCTGCGGAAAAATACCCAAAAAAGGGGTGGGATATAGCCTTGGGTCGTGGGGAGGGCGCACTTCGTCCGCCGGACTCGGAATGGGCCGAGACTTTGTCCACCCCCTCCCCGAAACAAAAATCGGCCGCGGGCACAGCCGCGTCCAAAAAAGAGCAGCTGAACCCCTTGGCGCCTAGTTCGTCCTGCGGAAAAGTGGCCAAAAAAGGGGTGTGCTACAGCATTGGGGCGTGGGGCTGCCGAAGTTCCTCCGCCGGACTCGGAATGGGCCGAGACATTTCCCACCCCCTCCCCGTGACAGAAATAGGCTGTGGGCACAGCCGTGCCCTAAAAAGAGCAGCCGAACCCTTTGGAGCAAAGTTCGTCCTGCGGAAAAATGCCCGAAAAGGGGTTGGGCTATAGCCTTGGGGCGTGCGGCTGGTGAACTTCGTCACCCGGATTCGAAATGGGCCGAGAGATTTCCCACCCCCTCCCGGCGATAAAAATAGGCCGCGGGCACAGCCGTACCCAAAAAAGAGCAACCGAACCCTTTGGCGCAAAGTTCGTCCTGCGGAAAAATGCCCTAAAAGGGGTTGGGCTATAGCCTTGGGGCGTGCGGCTGGCGAACTTCGTCAGCCGGATTCGAAATGGGCCGAGACATTTCCCACCCCCTCCCGGCGATAAAAATAGGCCGCGGGCATAGCCGCGCCCCAAAAAGAGCAGCCGAACCCCTTGGCGCCAAGTTCGTCCTGCGGAAAAATGCCCAAAAAAGGGGGTGGGATATAGCCTTGGGGCGTGGGGAGGGTGAACTTCGTCCGCCGAACTCGGAATGGGCCGAGACTTTGCCCACCCCCTCCCCACAAGAAAATTAGGCCGCGGACACAGCCGCACCCAAAAAAGAGCAGCCGAATCGCTTGGCGCCAAGTTCGTCCTGCGGAAAAATGCCCAAAAAAGGGGTGGGATATAGCCTTGCGGCGTGGAGAGGGCGCACTTCGTCCGCCGGACTCGGAATGGGCCGAGACTTTGCCCACCCCCTCCCCGCGACAAAAATAGGCCACGGGCAGAGCCGCGCCCAAAAAAAGAGCAGCCGAACCCCTTGGCGCCAAGTTCGTCCTGCTGAAGAATGCCCAAAAAAGGGGTGTGCTATATCCTTTGGGCGTGGGCCTGCCGATGTTCGTCTGCCGGACTCGGAATGGGCCGAGACTTGTCCCACCCCCTCCTCGTGACAAAAAAAGGCCGCGGGCACAGCCGCGCACAATAAAGTGCAGCCGAACCCCTTGGCGCCAAGTTCGTCCTGCGGAAAAATGCCCAAAAAAGGGTTGGGATATAGCCTTGGGGCGTGGGGAGGGCGAACTTCGCCCGCCGCACTCGGAAGGGGCCGAGACTTTACCCACCCCCTCCCGCGACAAAAATAGGCCGCGGGCACAGCCGCGCCCAAAAAAAGCAGGCGAACCCCTGGGCACCAAGTACGTCCTGCGGAAAAATGCCCAAAAAAGGGGTGTGCTATAGCCTTGGGGCGTGGGGCTGCTGAAGTTCGTCCGCCGGACTCAAAAAGGGCCGAGACTTTTCCCACCCCCTCACCGCGAAAAAAATAGGCCGCGAGCACAGGCGCGCCCAAAAAAGAGCAGCCGAACCCCTTGGCGCCAAGTTCGTCCTGCGGAAAAATACCCAAAAAAGGGGTGGGTTATAGCCTTGGGGCGTGGGGAGGACGAACTTCGTCCGCCGGACTCGGAATGGGCCGAGACTTTGCCCACCCCCTCACCACGATAAAAATAGACCGCGGGCACAGCCGCGCCCAAAAAAGAGCAGCCGAACCCCTTGGCACCAAGTTCGTCCTGCGGAAAAATGCCCAAAAAAGGGGTGGGATATAGCCTTGGGGCGTGGGACTGCCGAAGTTCGTCCGCCGGACTCGGAATGGGCCGAGACTCTGCCCGCCCCCTCCCCGCATCAAAAATAGGCCGCGGGCACAGCCGCGTCCAAAAAAAGCTGGCTAACCCCTTGGCACCAAGTTTGTCCTGCGGAAAAATGCCCAAAAAAGGGGTGGGCTATAGGCTTTGGGCGTGGGGCTGGCGAACTTTGTCCGCCGGACTCGGAATGGGCCGAGACTTTGCCCAACCCCTCCCCGTGACAAAAATAGGCCGCGGGCACAGCCACGCCCAAAAAAAGCAGGCGAACCCCTGGGCACCATGTATGTCCTGTGGAAAAATGCCCAAAAAAGGGGTGTGCTATAGCCTTGGGGCGTGGGGCTGCCGAAGTTCGTCCGCCGGACTCAAAAAGGGCCGAGACTTTTCCCACCCCCTCGCCGCGAAAAAAACAGGCCGCGAGCACAGGCTCGCCCAAAAAAGAGCAGCCGAACCCCTTGGCGCCAAGTTCGTCCTGCGGAAAAATACCCAAAAAAGGGGTGGGTTATAGCCTTGGGGCGTGGGGAGGGCGAACTTCGTCCGCCGGACTCGGAATGGGCCGAGACTATGCCCACCCCCTCCCCACGATAAAAATAGGCCGCGGCCACAGCCGCGCCCAAAAAAGAATAGCCGAACCCCTTGGTGCCAAGTTCGTCCTGCGGAAAAATGCCCAAAAAAGGGGTGGGATATAGCCTTGGGGCGTGGGGCTGCCGAAGTTCGTCCGCCGGACTCGGAATGGGCCGAGACTCTGCCCGCCCCCTCCCCGCAACAAAAATAGGCCGCGGGCACAGCCGCGCCCAAAAAAAGCAGGCGAACCCCTTGGCGCCAAGTTTGTCCTGCGGAAAAATGCCCAAAAAAGGGGTGGGCTATAGCCTTTGGGCGTGGGGCTGGCGAACTTCGTCCGCCGGACTCGGAATGGGCCGAGACTTTGCCCAACCCCTCCCCGCGACAAAACTAGGCCGCGGGCACAGCCGTACCCAAAAACGAGCTGCCGAACCCCTTGGCGCCAAGTTCATCCTGCGGAAAAATGCCAAAAAAAGGGGTGGGCTATAGCCTTGGGGCGTGGGGGCTGGCCCACTTCGTCCGCCGGACTCGGAATGGGCCGAGACTTTGCCCACCCCCTCCCCACGACACAAATAGGCCGTGGGCGCAGCCGCGCCCAAAATAAGCTGGCGAACCCCTGGGCACCAAGTACGTCCTGCGGAAAAATGCCCAAAAAAGGGGTGTGCTATAGCCTTGGGGCGTGGGGCTGCCGAAGTTCGTCCGCCGGACTCAAAAAGGGCCGAGACTTTTCCCACCCCCTCGCCGCGAAAAAAATAGGCCGCGAGCACAGGTGCGCCCAAAAAAGAGCAGCCGAACCCCTTGGCGCCAAGTTCGTCCAGCGGAAAAATACCCAAAAAAGGGGTGTGCTATAGCCTTGGGGCGTGGGGCGGCCGAGACTTTTGCCACCCCCTCCCCATGACAAAAAAAGGCCGTGGTCACAGGCGCACCCAAAAAAGAGCGGCCGAACGCCATGGCGCCAAGTTCGTCCTGCAGAAAAATTCCGAAAAAAGAGGTGAGCTATAGCCTTGGTGCGTGGGGCGGGCGAACTTCGTCCGCCGGACTCGGAATGGGCCGAGACTTTGACCACCCCTCCCCGCGACAAAAATAGGCCGCGGGCGCAGCCGCGCCCAAAAACGAGCAGCCGAACCCCTTGGCGCCAAGTTCGTCCTGCGGAAAAATTCCGAAAAAAGGGGTGGGCTATAGCCTTGGGGCGTGGGGCTGGCGAACTTCGTCCGCCGGACTCGGAATGGGCCGAGATTTTGCCTAACCCCTCCCCGCGACAAAAAAAGGCGGCGGTCACAGGAGCACCCAAAAAAGAGCGGCCGAACGCCATGGCGCCAAGTTCGTCCTGCAGAAAAATTCCGAAAAAAGGGGCGGGCTATAGCCTTGGTGCGTGGGGCGGGTGAACTTCGTCTGCCGGACTCGGAATGGGTCGAGACTTTGACCACCCCCTCCCCGCGAAAACAATTGGCCGCGGGTACAGCCGTGCCCAAAAAAGAGCGGCCGAACCCCTTGACGCCAAGTTCGTCCTGCGGAAAAATGCCCAAAAAGGGGGTCGGCTATAGCCTTGGGGCGTGGAGCTGGCGAACATCGTCCGCCTTCCTCAGAATGGGCCGAGACAACGCCCACCCACTCCCCGCGACAAAAATAGGCCGCGGGCACAGCCGCACCCAAAAAAGAGATGTCGAAACCCTTGGCGCCAAGTTCGTCCAGCGGAGAAATGCCCAAGATAGGGGTGGGCTATAGCCTTGGGGCGTGGGGCTGGCGAACATCGTCCGCCTTCCTCAGAATGGGCCGAGACAATGCCCACCCACTCCCCGGGACAAAAATAGGCCGCGGGAACAGCCGCGCCCAAAAAAGAGCAGCCGAAACCCTTGGTGCCAAGTTCGTCCAGCGGAAAAATTCCCAAGAAGGGGGTGGGCTATAGCCTTGGGGCGTGGGGCTGGCGAACTTCGTCCGTCGGACACAGAATGGGTCGAGACTTTGAACCCCCCTCCCCGCGACAAAAATAGGCGGCGGGCACAGCCGCGCCCAAGAAATAGCTGCCGAACCCGTTGGCGCAAAGTTCGTCCTGCGGAAAAATGCGCAAAAAGGGGATGGGCTATAACCTTGGGGCGTGGGGCCGGCGAAGTTCGTACGCTAGACTCGGAATGAGCCAAGGCTTTGCCCACCCCCTCCCCACGACAAAAATAGGCCGCGGGCACAGCCGCGCCCAAAAAAGAGCAGCCGAAGCCCTTGGCGCGAAGTTCGTCCTGCGGAAAAATACCCAAAAAAGGGGTGTGCTATAGCCTTGGGGCGTGGGGCTGCCGAAGTTCGTTCGCCGGACTCGGAATCGGCCGAGACTTTTGCGACCCCCTCCCCATGACAAAAAAAGGCCGTGGTCACAGGCGCACCCAAAAAAGAGCGGCCGAACGCCATGGCGCCAAGTTCGTCCTGCAGAAAAATTCCGAAAAAAGAGGTGAGCTATAGCCTTGGTGCGTGGGGCGGGCGAACTTCGTCCGCCGGACTCGGAATGGGTCGAGACTTTGACCACCCCTCCCCGCGACAAAAATAGGCCGCGGGCGCAGCCGCGCCCAAAAACGAGCAGCCGAACCCCTTGGCGCCAAGTTCGTCCTGCGGAAAAATTCCGAAAAAAGGGGTGGGCTATAGCCTTGGGGCGTGGGGCTGGCGAACTTCGTCCGCCGGACTCGGAATGGGCCGAGATTTTGCCTAACCCCTCCCCGCGACAAAAAAAGGCGGCGGTCACAGGAGCGCCCAAAAAAGAGCTGCCGAACGCCATGGCGCCAAGTTCGTCCTGCAGAAAAATTCCGAAAAAAGGGGCGGGCTATAGCCTTGGTGCGTGGGGCGGGCGAACTTCGTCCGCCGGACTCAGAATGGGTCGAGACTTTGAACCCCCCTCCCCGCGACAAAAATAGGCGGCGGGCACAGCCGCGCCCAAGAAATAGCTGCCGAACCCGTTGGCGCAAAGTTCGTCCTGCGGAAAAATGCGCAAAAAGGGGATGGGCTATAACCTTGGGGCGTGGGGCCGGCGAAGTTCGTACGCTAGACTCGGAATGAGCCGAGGCTTTGCCCACCCCCTCCCCACGACAAAAATAGGCCGCGGGCACAGCCGCGCCCAAAAAAGAGCAGCCGAACCCCTTGGCGCGAAGTTCGTCCTGCGGAAAAATGCCCAAAAAGGGGATGGGCTATAGCCTTGGGGCGTGGGGCCGGCGAACTTCGTCTGCTGGACTCGGAATGGGCCGAGACTTTGGCCACCCCCTCCCCGCAACAAAAATAGGCCATGGGGACAGCCACGCACAAAAAAGAGCAGCCGAACCCCTTGGCGCCAAGTTCGACCTGCGGAAAAATGCCCAAAAAGGGGGGTGGGCGATAGCCATGGGGCGTGGGGCTGGCGAACTTCGTCCGCCTTACTCGGAATGGGCCGAGACTTTGGCCACCCCCTCCCCGTGACAAAAATAGGGCGCAGGCACAGCCGTACCCAAAAAAGAGCAGCCGAACCCCTTGGCGCCAAGTTCGTCCTGTGGAAAAATGCCCAAAAAAGGGGTGGGCTATAGCCTTGGGGCGTGGGACTGGCGAACTTCGTCCGCCGGACTCGGAATGTGCTGAGACTTTGCCCTCCTCCTCCCCATGACAAAAATAGACCGCAGGCACAGCCCGCCCAAAAAAGAACGGCCGAACCCCCTGGCGCCAAGTTCGTCCTGCGAAAAAATGCCCAAAAAGGGGGTGGGCTATAGCCTTGGGGTGTGGCGCCGGCAAAGTTCGTCTGCCGGACTCGGAATGGGCCAAGACTTTTCCCACCCCCTCCCCGCGACAAAAATAGGCCGCGGGCACAGCTACGCCCAAAAAAGAGCAGCCGAACCCCTTGGCGCCAAGTTCGTCCTGCGGAAAAATGCTCAAAAAGGGGGTGGGCTACAGCCTTGGGGCGTGGGTATTGCGAACTTCGTTCGCCGGAATCGGAATGGGCCGAGACTTTTCCCACGCACTCCTTGTGACAAAAATAGGCCGCGGGCACAGCCGCGCCCAAAAACGAGCAGCCGAACCCCTAGGCGCCAAGTTCGTCCAGCGGAAAAATGCCCAAAAAGGGAGTGGGCTATAGTCTTGGGGCGTGGGGCTGGCGAACTTCGTCCGCCGGACTCGGAATGGGCCGAGACTTTGACCACCCCCTCCCCGCGAAAAAAAATAGGCTGCGGGCACAGCCGCGCCCAAAAAAGAGCGGCCGAACCCCTTGGCGCCATATTCGTCCTGCGGAAAAATGCCCAAAAAGGGGGTGGGCTATAGCCTTGGGGCGTGGGGATGGCGAACTTCGTCCGCCTTACTCGGAATGGGCCGAGACTTTGGCCACCCCCTACCCGCACCAAAAATAGGCCGCGGACACAGCCGCACCCAAAAAAGAGGACCCGAACCCCTTGGCGCCAAGTTCGTCCTTCGGAAAAATGACCAAAAAGGGGGTGGGCTATAGCCTTGTGGCGTGAGGCCGGCAAAGTTCGTCCGCCGGACTCGGAATGGGCCGAGACTTTGGCCACCCCCTCCCCGCGCCAAAAATAGGCCGCGGGCACAGCCGCGCCCAAAAAAGAGCAGCTCAACCCCTTCGTGCCAGGTTCGTCCTGCGGAAAAAATGCCCAAAAAAGGAGTGGGTATAGCCTTGGGCGTGGGGCTGGCGAACTTCGTCCGCCGGCCTCGGAATGGGCCGAGAGTTTGCCCACCCCCTCCCTGCGACAAAAATAGGCCGCGGACACAGCCGCGCCATAAAAAGAGCAGCCGAACCCCTTGGCGCCAAGTTCGTCCTGCGGAAAAATGCCCAAAAAACGGGTGGGCTATAGCCTTGGGGCGTGGGGCTGGCGAACTTCGTCCACCTTGCTCGGAATGGACCGAGACTTTGGCCATCCCCTCCCCGCGACAAAAATAGGCCGTGGGCACAGCCGCGTCTAAAAAAGAGCAGCTCAACCCCTTCGCGCCAAGTTCGTCCTGCGGAAAAAATGCCCAAAAAAGGGGTGGGTATAGCCTTGGGCGTGGGGCTGGCGAACTTCGTCCGCCGGCCTCGGAATTGGCCGAGACTTTGCCCACCCCCTCCCCGTGACAAAAATAGGCCGCGGACACAGCCGCGCCATAAAAAGAGCAGCCGAACCCCTTGGCGCCAAGTTCGTCCTGCGGAAAAATGCCCAAAAAAACGGGTGGGCTATAGCCATGGGGCGTGGGGGCTGGCGAACTTCGTCCGCCGGACTCAGTAGTGCTGAGACTTTGCCAACACCCTCCCCACGACAAAAATAGGCTGCGGGCACAGCCGCGCCCAAAAAACAGCTGCCGAACCCCTTGGCGCCAAGTTTGTCCTGTGGAAAAATTGCCCAAAAAAGGGGTGGGCTATAGCCTTGTGGCATGGGGCTGGCGAACTTCCCCCACCTTCCTCGCAATGGGCCGAGATTTTGCACACCCCCTCCCCGAGACAAAAATAGGCCGCGGGCACAGCCGCGACCAAAAAGGAGCAGCCGAACCCGTTGGCACTAAGTTCGTCCTGCGGAAAATGCCCAAAAAAGGGTTGTGCTATAGCCTTTGGGCGTGGGGCCGGCGCACTTCGTCCGCCGGCCTCGGAATGGGCCGAGACTTCACCCACCCCCTCCCCGCGCCAAATATAAGCCGTGGCCACAGCTGCGCCCAAAATAGAGCAACCGAACCCCTTGGCGCCAAGTTCGTTCTGCGGAAAAATGCGCAAAAAAAAGGGGTGGGCTAAAGCCTTGGGGCATGGGGCTGGTGCACTTCGTCCGCCTTCCCCGGAATGGGCGGAGACTTTGCCCACCCCCTCCCCATGAAAAAAATAGGCCGCCGGCACAGCCGCGCCCAAAAAAGAGCAGCCGAACCCCTTGGCGCCACGTTCGTACTGCGGAAAAATTGCCCAAAAAAGGGGTGGGCTATAGCCTTGTGGCGTGGGGCTGGCGAACTTCCCCCGACTTCCTCGAAATGGGACGAGACTTTTCCCACCCCCTCCCTGCGACAAAAATAGGCCGCAGGCACAGCCGCGCCCAAAAAAGAGCAGCCGAACCCCTTGACGCCAAGTTCGTCCTGTGGAAAAATGCCCAAAAAAAGGGGTGTGCTATAGCGTTGGGGCGTGGGGCTGGCGAACCCTCCCCGTGACAAAAATAGGCCGCAGGCACAGCCACACCCAATAAAGAGCAGCCGAACCCCTTGCCGCCAAGTTCGTCTTGTGGAAAAATGCCCGAAAAAGGGGTAGGCTATAGCCTTGGGGCGTGGGGCGGGCGAACTTCGTCCGCCGGCCTCGGAATGGGCCGAGACTTCACCCACCCCCTCCCCGCGCCAAATATAAGCCGTGGCCACAGCCGCGCCCAAAATAGAGCAACCGAACCCCTTGGCGCCAAGTTCGTTCTGCGGAAAAATGCGCAAAAAAGGGGTGGGCTAAAGCCTTGGGGCATGGGGCTGGTGCACTTCGTCCGCCTTCCCCGGAATGGGCGGAGACTTTGCCCACCCCCTCCCCATGAAAAAAATAGGCCGCCGGCACAGCCGCGCCCAAAAAAGAGCAGCCGAACCCCTTGGCGCCACGTTCGTACTGCGGAAAAATTGCCCAAAAAAGGGGTGGGCTATAGCCTTGTGGCGTGGGGCTGGCGAACTTCCCCCGACTTCCTCGAAATGGGACGAGACTTTTCCCACCCCCTCCCTGCGACAAAAATAGGCCGCAGGCACAGCCGCGCCCAAAAAAGAGCAGCCGAACCCCTTGACGCCAAGTTCGTCCTGTGGAAAAATGCCCAAAAAAGGGGTGTGCTATAGCGTTGGGGCGTGGGGCTGGCGAACCCTCCCCGTGACAAAAATAGGCCGCAGGCACAGCCACACCCAATAAAGAGCAGCCGAACCCCTTGCCGCCAAGTTCGTCTTGTGGAAAAATGCCCGAAAAAGGGGTAGGCTATAGCCTTGGGGCGTGGGGCGGGCGAACTTCGTCCGCCGGACTCGGAATGGGCCGAGACTTTGCCCACCCCCTCCCCACGACAAAAATAGGCCACGGGCATACCGCGCCCAAAAAAGGGCAGCCGAACTCCTTGGCGCCAAGTACGTCCTGCGGAAATATGCCCAAAAAAGGGGTGGGCTATAGCCTTGGGGCGTGGGGCTGGTGCACTTCGTCCGCCTTCCCCGGAATGGGCGGAGACTTTGCCCACCCCCTCCCCATGAAAAAAATAGGCCGCCGGCACAGCCGCGCCCAAAAAAGAGCAGCCGAACCCCTTGGCGCCACGTTCGTACTGCGGAAAAATTGCCCAAAAAAGGGGTGGGCTATAGCCTTGTGGCGTGGGGCTGGCGAACTTCCCCCGACTTCCTCGAAATGGGCCGAGACTTTTTCCCACCCCCTCCCTGCGACAAAAATAGGCCGCAGGCACAGCCGCGCACAAAAAAGAGCAGCCGAACCCCTTGACGCCAAGTTCGTCCTGTGGAAAAATGCCCAAAAAAGGGGTGTGGGGCTGGCGAACCCTCCCCGTGACAAAAATAGGCCGCAGGCACAGCCACACCCAATAAAGAGCAGCCGAACCCCTTGCCGCCAAGTTCGTCCTGTGGAAAAATGCCCAAAAAAGGGGTGGGCTATAGCCTTGGGGCGTGGGACTGGCGAACTTCGTCCGCCGGACTCGGAATGTGCTGAGACTTTGCCCTCCCCCTCCCCGTGACAAAAATAGACCGCAGGCACAGCCCGCCCAAAAAAGAACGGCCGAACCCCCTGGCGCCAAGTTCGTCCTGCGAAAAAATGCCCAAAAAGGGGGTGGGCTATAGCCTTGGGGTGTGGCGCCGGCAAAGTTCGTCTGCCGGACTCGGAATGGGCCGAGACTTTTCCCACCCCCTCCCCGCGACAAAAATAGGCCGCGGGCACAGCTACGCCCAAAAAAGAGCAGCCGAACCCCTTGGCGCCAAGTTCGTCCTGCGGAAAAATGCTCAAAAAGGGGGTGGGCTACAGCCTTGGGGCGTGGGTATTGCGAACTTCGATCGCCGGAATCGGAATGGGCCGAGACTTTTCCCACGCACTCCTTGTGACAAAAATAGGCCGCGGGCACAGCCGCGCCCAAAAACGAGCAGCCGAACCCCTAGGCGCCAAGTTCGTCCAGCGGAAAAATGCCCAAAAAGGGAGTGGGCTATAGTCTTGGGGCGTGGGGCTGGCGAACTTCGTCCGCCGGACTCGGAATGGGCCGAGACTTTGACCACCCCCTCCCCGCGAGAAAAATAGGCTGCGGGCCCAGCCGCGCCCAAAAAAGAGCGGCCGAACCCCTTGGCGCCATATTCGTCCTGCGGAAAAATGCCCAAAAAGGGGGTGGGCTATAGCCTTGGGGCGTGGGGATGGCGAACTTCGTCCGCCTTACTCGGAATGGGCCGAGACTTTGGCCACCCCCTACCCGCACCAAAAATAGGCCGCGGACACAGCCGCACCCAAAAAAGAGGACCCGAACCCCTTGGCGCCAAGTTCGTCCTTCGGAAAAATGACCAAAAAGGGGGTGGGCTATAGCCTTGGGGCGTGAGGCCGGCAAAGTTCGTCCGCCGGACTCGGAATGGGCCGAGACTTTTCCCAACCCCTGCACGCGACAAAAATAGGCCGAGTGCACACCCGCGTACAAAAAAGGGGGTGGGCAATAGCCCTGGGGCGTGGGGCTGGCGAACTTCGTCCGCTTTGCTTGGAACGGGCCGAGACTTTGCCCATCCCCTCCCCGCGGCAAAAATAGGCCGCAGCCACAGCTGTGCCCAAAAAATAGCAGCCGAACCCCTTGGCGCCAAGTTCGTCCAGCGGAAAAATTCCCGAAAGGGGGGTGGGCTATAGCCTTGGGGCGTGGGGCGGGCGAACTTCATCCGCCGGACTCGGAATGGGCCGAGACTTTGGCCACCCCCTCCCCGCGCCAAAAATAGGCCGCGGGCACAGCCGCGCCCAAAAAACAGCAGCTCAACCCCTTCGTGCCAGGTTCGTCCTGCGGAAAAATGCCCAAAAAAGGAGTGGGTATAGCCTTGGGCGTGGGGCTGGCGAACTTCGTCCGCCTTCCTCGGAATGGGCCGAACTCCTTGGCGCCAAGTACGTCCTGCGGAAATATGCCCAAAAAAGGGGTGGGCTATAGCCTTGGGGCGTGGGGCTGGTGCACTTCGTCCGCCTTCCCCGGAATGGGCGGAGACTTTGCCCACCCCCTCCCCATGAAAAAAATAGGCCGCCGGCACAGCCGCGCCCAAAAAAGAGCAGCCGAACCCCTTGGCGCCACGTTCGTACTGCGGAAAAATTGCCCAAAAAAGGGGTGGGCTATAGCCTTGTGGCGTGGGGCTGGCGAACTTCCCCCGACTTCCTCGAAATGGGCCGAGACTTTTCCCACCCCCTCCCTGCGACAAAAATAGGCCGCAGGCACAGCCGCGCACAAAAAAGAGCAGCCGAACCCCTTGACGCCAAGTTCGTCCTGTGGAAAAATGCCCAAAAAAGGGGTGTGGGGCTGGCGAACCCTCCCCGTGACAAAAATAGGCCGCAGGCACAGCCACACCCAATAAAGAGCAGCCGAACCCCTTGCCGCCAAGTTCGTCTTGTGGAAAAATGCCCGAAAAAGGGGTAGGCTATAGCCTTGGGGCGTGGGGCTGGCGAACTTCGTCCGCCGGACTCGGAATGGGCCGAGACTTTGCCCACCCCCTACCCACGACAAAAATAGGCCACGGGCATACCGCGCCCAAAAAAGGGCAGCCGAACCCCTTGGCGCCAAGTTCGTCCTGCGGAAATATGCCCAAAAAAGGGGTGGGCTATAGCCTTGGTGCGTGGGGCTGCCGAACTTCGTCCGCCGGACTCGGAATGGGCCGAGACTTTGGCCACCCCCTCCCTGTGACAATAATAGGCCGCGGGCGCAGCGGCGCCCAAAAAAGACCAGCCGAACCCCATGGTACCAAGTTCGTCCTGTGGAAAAATGCCCAAAAAATGGGTGTGCTATAGCCTTTGGTCGTGGGGCCGACAAAGTTCATCCGCCTTCCTCGGAATGGGCCGAGACTTTGCCCACCCCCTCGCCACGCCAAAAATAGGCCGCGGCCACAGCCGAACCCCTTGGCGCCAAGTTCGTCCTGCGGAAAAATGCCCAAAAAGGGGGTGGGATATAGGCTTGGGTCGTGGGGCTCGCGAACTTCGTCCGCCGGGCTCGGAATGGGCCAAGACTTTTCCCACCCCCTCCCTGCGCCAAAAATAGGAAGCGGCCACAGCCGAACCCCTTGGCTCCAAGTTCGTCCTGTGGAAAAATCCCCCAAAATTGGGTGGGCTATAGCCTTGGGGTGTGGGGTTGGCCAACTTCGTCCGCCGGACTCGGAATGCGGCGAGACTTTGCTAGGCCCCTCCGTGTGCCAAAAATAGGCCGCGGTCACAGCCGCGCCCCAAAACGAGCGCCCGAAGGCTGGGGCTCCTAGTTCGTCCTGCGGAAAAATACCCCAAAATTGGGTGGGCTATAGCCTTGGGGTGTGGGGCTGGCCAACTTCGTCCGCCGGACTCAGAATGGGGCGAGACTTTGCGAGGCCCCTCCGTTTGCCAAAAATAGGCCGTGGGCACAGCCGCGCCCCAAAACGAGCGCCTGAAGGCTGGGGCTCCTAGTTCGTCCTGCGGAAAAATCCCCCAAAATTGGGTGGGCTATAGCCTTGGGGTGTGAGGCTGGCCAACTTCGTCCGCCGGACTCGGAATGGGGCGAGACTTTGCGAGGCCCCTCCGTTTGCAAAAAATAGGCCGTGGGCACAGCCGCGCCCCAAAACGAGCGCACGAAGGATGGGGCGCCAAGTTCGTCCGGCGGAAAATCCCCCAAAATTGGGTGGGCTATAGCCTTGGGGTGTGGGGCTGGCCCACTTCGTCCACCGGACTCGGAATGGGGCGAGACTTTGCGAGGCCCCTCCATGTGCCAAAAATAGGCCGTGGGCACAGCCGCGCCCCAAAACGAGCGCACGAAGGCTGGGGCAAAACTGGGTGGGCTATAGCCTTGGGGTGTGGGGCGGGCGAACTTCGTTCGCCGGACTCGGAATGGGGCGAGACTTTCCGAGGCCCCTCCGTTTGCCAAAAATAGGCCGTGGGCACAGCCGCGCCCCAAAACGAGCGCCCGAAGGCTGGGGCGCTAAGTTCGTCCTGTGGAAAAATGCCCAAAATTTGGGGGGGCTATAGCCTTGGGGTGTGGGGCTGGCCAACTTCGCCCGCCGGTCTCGGAATGGGGCGAGACTTTGCGAGGCCCCTACGTGTGCCAAAAATAGGCCGTGGGCACAGCCGCGCCCCAAAACGAGCGCCCGAAGGCTGGGGCGCCAAGTTCATCATGCGGAGAAATGCCCAAAATTTGGGTGGGCTATAGCCTTGGGGTGCGGGGCTGGCCAACTTCGCCCGCCGGACTCGGAATGGGGCGAGACTTTGCGAGGCCCCTCCGTGTGCCAAAAATTTGCCGCGGGCACAGCCGCGCCCCAAAACGAGCGCCCGAAGGCTGGGGCGCCAAGTTCGTGCTGCGGAAAAATGCCCAAAATTTGGGTGGGCTATAGCCTTGGGGTGTGGGGCTGGCCAACTTCGTCCGCCGGACTCGGACTGGGGCGAGACGTTGCAAGGCCCCTCCGTGTGCCAAAAATAGGCCGCGGGGACAGCCGCTTCCCAAAACGAGCGCCCGAAGGCTGGGGCGCCAAGTTCGTCCTGCGGAAAAATGCCCAAAATTTGGGTGGGTATAGCCTTGGGGTGTCGGGCTGGCCAACTTCGCCCGCCGGACTCGGAATGGTGCGAGACTTTGCGAGGCCGCTCCGTGTGCCACAAATAGGCCGCGGGCACAGCCGCGCCCCAAAACAAGCGCCCGAAGGCTGGGGCGCCGAGTTCGTCCTTCGGAAAAATGCCCAAATTTTGGGTGGGCTATAGCCTTGGGGTGTGGGGCTGGCCAACTTCGTCCGCCGGACTCGGAATGGGGCGAGACTTTGGGAGGCCCCTCCGTGTGCCAAAAATAGGCCGCGGGCACAGCCGCGCCCCAAAACGAGCGCCCGAAGTCTGGGGCGCCAAGTTCGTCCTGCGGAAAAATGCCCAAAATTTGGGGGGGCTATAGCCTTGGGGTGTGGGGCTGGCCAACTTCGCCCGCCGGTCTCGGAATGGGGCGAGACTTTGCGAGGCCCCTACGTGTGCCAAAAATAGGCCGTGGGCACAGCCGCGCCCCAAAACGAGCGCCCGAAGGCTGGGGCGCCAAGTTCATCCTGCGGAGAAATGCCCAAAATTTGGGTGGGCTATAGCCTTGGGGTGCGGGGCTGGCCAACTTCGCCCGCCGGACTCGGAATGGGGCGAGACTTTGCGAGGCCCCTCCGTGTGCCAAAAATAGGCCGTGGGCACAGCCGCGCCCCAAAACGAGCGCCCGAACACTGGGGCGCCAAGTTCGTCCTGCGGAAAAATGCCCAAAATTTGGGTGGGTATAGCCTTGGGGTGTCGGGCTGGCCAACTTCGCCCGCCGGACTCGGAATGGGGCGAGACTTTGCGAGGCCCCTCCGTGTGCCAAAAATAGGCCGCGGGCACAGCCGCGCCCCAAAACGAGCGCCCGAAGGCTGGGGCGCCAAGTTCATCCTGCGGAAAAATGCCCAAAATTTGGGGGGGCTATAGCCTTGGGGTGTGGGGCTGGCCAACTTCGCCCGCCGGTCTCGGAATGGGGCGAGACTTTGCGAGGCCCCTACGTGTGCCAAAAATAGGCCGTGGGCACAGCCGCGCCCCAAAACGAGCGCCCGAAGGCTAGGGGCGCCAAGTTCATCCTGCGGAGAAATGCCCAAAATTTGGGTGGGCTATAGCCTTGGGGTGCGGGGCTGGCCAACTTTTCCCGCCGGACTCGGAATGGGGCGAGACTTTGCGATGCCCCTCCGTGTGCCAAAAATTGGCCGCGGGCACAGCCGTGCCCCAAAACGAGCGCCCGAAGGCTGGGGCGCCAAGTTCGTGCTGCGGAAAAATGCCCAAAATTTGGGTGGGCTATAGCCATGGGGTGTGGGGCTGGCCCACTTCGTCCGCCGGACTCGGACTGGGGCGAGACGTTGCGAGGCCCCTCCGTGTGCCAAAAATAGGCCGCGGGGACAGCCGCTCCCCAAAACGAGCGCCTGAAGGCTGGGGCGCCAAGTTCGTCCTGCGGAAAAATGCCCAAAATTTGGGTGGGTATAGCCTTGGGGTGTCGGGCTGGCCAACTTCGCCCGCCGGACTCGGAATGGGGCGAGACTTTGCGAGGCCCCTCCGTGTGCCACAAATAGGCCGCGGGCACAGCCGCGCCCCAAAACAAGCGCCCGAAGGCTGCGGCGCCGAGTTCGTCCTTCGGAAAAATGCCCAAATTTTGGGTGGGCTATAGCCTTGGGGTGTGGGGCTGGCCCACTTCGTCCGCCGGACTCGGAATGGGGCGAGACTTTGGGAGGCCCCTCCGTGTGCCAAAAATAGGCCGCGGGCACAGCCGCGCCCCAAAACGAGCGCCCGAAGGCTGGGGCGCCGAGTTCGTCCTTCGGAAAAATGCCCAAAATTTGGGTGGGCTATAGCTTTGGGGTGTGGGGCTGGCCAACTTCGCCCGCCGGTCTCGGAATGGGGCGAGACTTTGCGAGGCCCCTACGTGTGCCAAAAATAGGCCGTGGGCACAGCCGCTCCCCAAAACGAGCGCCCGAAGGCTGGGGCGCCAAGTTCATCCTGCGGAGAAATGCCCAAAATTTGGGTGGGCTATAGCCTTGGGGTGCGGGGCTGGCCAACTTCGCCCGCCGGACTCGGAATGGGGCGAGACTTTGCGAGGCCCCTCCGTGTGCCAAAAATGGGCCGCGGGCACAGCCGCGCCCCAAAACGAGCGCCCGAAGGCTGGGGCGCCAAGTTCGTGCTGCGGAAAACTGCCCAAAATTTGGCTGGGCTATAGCCTTGGGGTGTGGGTCTGGCCAACTTCGTCCGCCGGACTCGGACTGGGGCGAGACGTTGCGAGGCCCCTCCGTGTGCCAAAAATAGGCCGCGGGGACAGCCGCTCCCCAAAACGAGCGCCCGAAGGCTGGGGCGCCAAGTTCGTCCTGCGGAAAAATGCCCAAAATTTGGGTGGGTATAGCCTTGGGGTGACGGGCTGGCCAACTTCGCCCGCCGGACTCGGAATGGGGCGAGACTTTGCGAGGCCCCTCCGTGTGCCACAAATAGGCCGCGGGCACAGCCGCGCCCCAAAACAAGCGCCCGAAGGCTGGGGCGCCGAGTTCGTCCTTCGGAAAAATGCCCAAATTTTGGGTGGGCTATAGCCTTGGGGTGTGGGGCAGGCCCACTTCGTCCGCCGGACTCGGAATGGGGCGAGACTTTGGGAGGCCCCTGCGTGTGCCAAAAATAGGCCGCGGGCACAGCCGCGCCCCAAAACGAGCGCCCGAAGGCTGGGGCGCCGAGTTCGTCCTTCGGAAAAATGCCCAAAATTTGGGGGGGCTATAGCCTTGGGGTGTGGGGCTGGCCAACATCGCCCACCGGTCTCGGAATGGGGCGAGACTTTGCGAGGCCCCTACGTGTGCCAAAAATAGGCCGCGGGCACAGCCGCGCCCCAAAACGAGCGCCCGAAGGATGGGGCGCCAAGTTCGTCCTGCGGAAAAATGCCCAAAATTTGGGTGGCCTATAGCCTTGGGGTGTGGGGCTGGCCAACTTCGTCCGCCGGACTCGGAATGGTGCGGGACTTTGCGAGGCCCCTCCGTGTGCCAAAAATAGGCCGTGGGCACAGCCGCGCCCCAAAACGAGCGCCCGAAGGCTGGGGCACCAAGTTCGTCCTGCGGAGAAATGCCCAAAATTTGGGTGGGCTATAGCCTTGGGCTGTGGGGCTGGCCAACTTCGCCCGCCGTACTCGGAATGGGGCGAGACTTTGCGCGGCCCCTCCGTGTGCCAAAAATTGGCCGCGGGCACAGCCGCGCCCCAAAACGAGCGCCCGAAGGATGGGGCGCCAAGTTCGTCCTGCGGAAAAATGCCCAAAATTTGGGTGGGCTATAGCCTTGGGGTGTGGGGCTGGCCAACTTCGTCCGCCGGACTCGGACTGGGGCGAGACTTTGCGAGGCCCCTCCGTGTGCCAAAAATAGGCCGCGGGGATAGCCGCTCCCCAAAACGAGCGCCCGAAGGCTGGGGCGCCAAGTTCGTCCTGCGGAAAAATGCCCAAAATTTGGGTGGGTATAGCCTTGGGGTGTGGGGCTGGCCAACTTCGCCCGCCGGACTCGGAATGGGGCGAGACTTTGCGAGGCCCCTCCGTGTGCCACAAATAGGCCGCGGGCACAGCCGCGCCCCAAAACAAGCGCCCGAAGGCTGGGGCGCCGAGTTCGTCCTTCGGAAAAATGCCCAAATTTTGGGTGGGCTATAGCCTTGGGGTGTGGGGCAGGCCCACTTCGTCCGCCGGACTCGGAATGGGGCGAGACTTTGGGAGGCCCCTGCGTGTGCCAAAAATAGGCCGCGGGCACAGCCGCGCCCCAAAACGAGCGCCCGAAGGCTGGGGCGCCGAGTTCGTCCTTCGGAAAAATGCCCAAAATTTGGGGGGGCTATAGCCTTGGGGTGTGGGGCTGGCCAACATCGCCCACCGGTCTCGGAATGGGGCGAGACTTTGCGAGGCCCCTACGTGTGCCAAAAATAGGCCGCGGGCACAGCCGCGCCCCAAAACGAGCGCCCGAAGGATGGGGCGCCAAGTTCGTCCTGCGGAAAAATGCCCAAAATTTGGGTGGCCTATAGCCTTGGGGTGTGGGGCTGGCCAACTTCGTCCGCCGGACTCGGAATGGTGCGGGACTTTGCGAGGCCCCTCCGTGTGCCAAAAATAGGCCGTGGGCACAGCCGCGCCCCAAAACGAGCGCCCGAAGGCTGGGGCACCAAGTTCGTCCTGCGGAGAAATGCCCAAAATTTGGGTGGGCTATAGCCTTGGGCTGTGGGGCTGGCCAACTTCGCCCGCCGTACTCGGAATGGGGCGAGACTTTGCGCGGCCCCTCCGTGTGCCAAAAATTGGCCGCGGGCACAGCCGCGCCCCAAAACGAGCGCCCGAAGGATGGGGCGCCAAGTTCGTCCTGCGGAAAAATGCCCAAAATTTGGGTGGGCTATAGCCTTGGGGTGTGGGGCTGGCCAACTTCGTCCGCCGGACTCGGACTGGGGCGAGACTTTGCGAGGCCCCTCCGTGTGCCAAAAATAGGCCGCGAGGATAGCCGCTCCCCAAAACGAGCGCCCGAAGGCTGGGGCGCCAAGTTCGTCCTGCGGAAAAATGCCCAAAATTTGGGTGGGTATAGCCTTGGGGTGTGGGGCTGGCCAACTTCGCCCGCCGGACTCGGAATGGGGCGAGACTTTGCGAGGCCCCTCCGTGTGCCACAAATAGGCCGCGGGCACAGCCGCACCCCAAAACGAGCGCCCGAAGACTGGGGCGCCGAGTTCGTCCTTCGGAAAAATGCCCAAATTTTGGGTGGGCTAGAGCCTTGGGGTGTGGGGCTGGCCAACTTCGTCCGCCGGACTCGGAATGGGGCGAGACTTTGCGAGGCCCCTCCATGTGCCAAAACTAGGCCGCGGGCACAGCCGCTCCCCAAAACGAGCGCCCGAAGGCATGGGTGCCAAGTTCGTCCTGCGGAAAAATGCCCAAAATTTGGGTGGGCTATAGCCTTGGGGTGTGGGGCAGGCCAACGTCGCCCGCCGGTATCGGAATGGGGCGAGACTTTGCGAGGCCCCTCCGTGTGCCAAAAATAGGCCGTGGGCACAGCCGCGCCCCAAAACGAGCGCCCGAAGGCTGGGGCGCCAAGTTCGTCCTGCGGAAAAATGCCCAAAATTTGGGTGGGCTATAGCCTTGGGGTGTGGGGCTGGCCAACTTCGTCCGCCGGACTCAGAATGGGGCGAGAATTTGCGAGGCCCATCCGTGTGCCAAAACTAGGCCGCGGGCACAGCCGCTCCCCAAAACGAGCGCCCGAAGGCTGGGGCGCCAAGTTCGTCCTGAGGAAAAATGCTCAAAATTTGGGTGGGCTATTGCCTTGGGGTGTGGGGCTGGCCCACTTCGTCCGCCGGACTCGGAATGGGGCGAGACTTTGCGAGGCCCCTCCGTGTGCCCAAAATAGGCCGCGGGGACAGCCGCTCCCCAAAACGATCACCCGAAGGTTGGGGCGCAAAATTCGTCCTGCGGAAAAATGCCCAAAATTTGGGTAGGCTATAGCCTTGGGGTGTGGGGCTGGCCAACTTCGCCCGCCAGACTCGGAATGGGACGAGACTTTGCGAGGCCCCTCCGTGTGCTACAAATAGGCCGCGGGCACAGCCGCGCCCCAAAACGAGCGCCCGAAGGCTGGGGCGCCGAGTTCGTCCTGCGTAAAAATTCCCAAATTTTGGGTGGGGTATAGCCTTGGGGTGTGGGGCTGGCCAACTTCGTCCGCCGGACTCGGAATGGGGCGAGACTTTGGGAGGCCCCTCCGTGTGCCAAAAATAGGCCGCGGGCACAGCCGCGCCCCAAAACGAGCGCCCGAAGTCTGGGGCGCCACGTTCGTCCTGCGGAAAAATGCCCAAAATTTGGGGGGGCTATAGCCTTGGGGTGTGGGGCTGGCCAACTTCGTCCGCCGGACTCGGAATGGGGTGAGACTTTGCGAGGCCCCTCCGTGTGCCAAAACTAGGCCGCGGGCACAGCCGCTCCCCAAAAGGAGCGCCCGAAGGCTGGGGCGCCATGTTCGTCCTGCGGAAAAATGCCCAAAATTTGGGTGGGCTATAGCCTTGGGGTGTGGGGCTGGCCAACTTCGCCCGCCGGTCTCGGAATGGGGCGAGACTTTGCGAGGCCCCTCCGTGTGCCAAAAATAGGCCGTGGGCACAGCCGCGCCCCAAAACGAGCGCCCGAAGGCTGGGGCGCCAAGTTCGTCCTGCGGAGAAATGCCCCAAATTTGGGTGGGCTATAGCCTTGGGCTGTGGGGCTGGCCAACTTCGCCCGCCGGACTCGGAATGGGGCGAGACTTTGCGAGGCCCCTCCGTGTGCCAAAAATTGGACGCGGGCACAGCCGCGCCCCAAAACGAACGCCCGAAGGATGGGGCGCCAAGTTCGTCCTGCGGAAAAATGCCCAAAATTTGGGTGGGCTATAGCCTTGGGGTGTGGGGCTGGCCAACTTCGTCCGCCGGACTTGGACTGGGGCGAGACTTTGCGAGGCCCCTCCGTGTGCCAAAAATAGGCCGCGGAGACAGCCGCTCCCCAAAACGAGCGCCCGAAGGCAGGGGCGCCAAGTTCGTCCTGCGGAAAAATGCCCAAAATTTGGGTGGGTATAGCCTTGGGGTGTGGGGCTGGCCAACTTCGCCCGCCGGACTCGGAATGGGGCGAGACCTTGCGAGGCCCCTCCGTGTGCCACAAATAGGCCGCGGGCACAGCCGCACCCCAAAACGAGCGCCCGAAGGCTGGCGCGCCGAGTTCGTCCTTCGGAAAAATGCCCAAATTTTGGGTGGGCTATAGCCTTGGGGTGTGGGGCTGGCCAACTTCGTCCGCCGGACTCGGAATGGGACGAGACTTTGCGAGGCCCCTCCGTGTGCCAAAAATAGGCCGCGGGCACAGCCGCTCCCCAAAACGAGCGCCCGAACGCTTGGGCGCCAAGTTCGTCCTGCGGAAAAATGCCCAAAATTTGGGTGGGCTATAGCCTTGGGGTGTGGGGCTGGCCAACTTCGCCCGCCGGTCTCGGAATGGGGCGAGACTTTGCGAGGCCCCTCCGTGTGCCAAAAATAGGCCGTGGGCACAGCCGCGCCCCAAAACTAGCGCCCGAAGGCTGGGGCGCCAAGTTCGTCCTGCGGAAAAATGCCCAAAATTTGGGTGGGCTATAGCCTTGGGGTGTGGGGCTGGCCAACTTCGTCCGCCGGACTCAGAATGGGGCGAGAATTTGCGAGGCCCATCCGTGTGCCAAAACTAGGCCGCGGGCACAGCCGCTCCCCAAAACGAGCGCCTGAAGGCTGGGGCGCCAAGTTCGTCCTGAGGAAAAATGCTCAAAATTTGGGTGGGCTATAGCCTTGGGGTGTGGGGCTGGCCCACTTCGTCCGCCGGACTCGGAATGGGGCGAGACTTTGCGAGGCCCCTCCGTGTGCCAAAAATAGGCCGCGGGGACAGCCGCTCCCCAAAACGATCACCCGAAGGCTGGGGCGCAAAATTCGTCCTGCGGAAAAATGCCCAAAATTTGGGTAGGCTATAGCCTTGGGGTGTGGGGCTGGCCAACTTCGCCCGCCAGACTCGGAATGGGACGAGACTTTGCGAGGCCCCTCCGTGTGCTACAAATAGGCCGCGGGCACAGCCGCGCCCCAAAACGAGCGCCCGAAGGCTGGGGCGCCGAGTTCGTCCTGCGTAAAAATTCCCAAATTTTGGGTGGGGTATAGCCTTGGGGTGTGGGGCTGGCCAACTTCGTCCGCCGGACTCGGAATGGGGCGAGACTTTGGGAGGCCCCTCCGTGTGCCAAAAATAGGCCGCGGGCACAGCCGCGCCCCAAAACGAGCGCCCGAAGTCTGGGGCGCCACGTTCGTCCTGCGGAAAAATGCCCAAAATTTGGGGGGGCTATAGCCTTGGGGTGTGGGGCTGGCCAACTTCGTCCGCCGGACTCGGAATGGGGTGAGACTTTGCGAGGCCCCTCCGTGTGCCAAAACTAGGCCGCGGGCACAGCCGCTCCCCAAAACGAGCGCCCGAAGGCTGGGGCGCCATGTTCGTCCTGCGGAAAAATGCCCAAAATTTGGGTGGGCTATAGCCTTGGGGTGTGGGGCTGGCCAACTTCGCCCGCCGGTCTCGGAATGGGGCGAGACTTTGCGAGGCCCCTCCGTGTGCCAAAAATAGGCCGTGGGCACAGCCGCGCCCCAAAACGAGCGCCCGAAGGCTGGGGCGCCAAGTTCGTCCTGCGGAGAAATGCCCCAAATTTGGGTGGGCTATAGCCTTGGGCTGTGGGGCTGGCCAACTTCGCCCGCCGGACTCGGAATGGGGCGAGACTTTGCGAGGCCCCTCCGTGTGCCAAAAATTGGACGCGGGCACAGCCGCGCCCCAAAACGAACGCCCGAAGGATGGGGCGCCAAGTTCGTCCTGCGGAAAAATGCCCAAAATTTGGGTGGGCTATAGTCTTGGGGTGTGGGGCTGGCCAACTTCGTCCGCCGGACTCGGACTGGGGCGAGACTTTGCGAGGCCCCTCCGTGTGCCAAAAATAGGCCGCGGAGACAGCCGCTCCCCAAAACGAGCGCCCGAAGGCAGGGGCGCCATGTTCGTCCTGCGCAAAAATGCCCAAAATTTGGGTGGGTATAGCCTTGGGGTGTGGAGCTGGCCAACTTCGCCCGCCGGACTCGGAATGGGGCGAGACCTTGCGAGGCCCCTCCGTGTGCCACAAATAGGCCGCGGGCACAGCCGCACCCCAAAACGAGCGCCCGAAGGCTGGGGCGCCGAGTTCGTCCTTCGGAAAAATGCCCAAATTTTGGGTGGGCTATAGCCTTGGGGTGTAGGGCTGGCCAACTTCGTCCGCCGGACTCGGAATGGGACGAGACTTTGCGAGGCCCCTCCGTGTGCCAAAAATAGGCCGCGGGCACAGCCGCTCCCCAAAACGAGCGCCCGAACGCTGGGGCGCCAAGTTCGTCCTGCGGAAAAAAGCCCAAAATTTGGGTGGGCTATAGCCTTGGGGTGTGGGGCTGGCCAACTTCGCCCGCCGGACTCGGAATGGGGCGAGACTTTGCGAGGCCCCTCCGTGTGCCAAAAATAGGCCGCGGGGACAGCCGCTCCCCAAAACGAGCGCCCCAGCCTTCGGACGCCGAGTTCGTCCTGCGGAAAAATGCCCAAATTTTGGGCAGGCTATAGCCTTGGGGTGTGGGGCTGGCCAACTTCGTCCGCCGGACTCGGAAAGGGGCGAGACTTTGCAAGGCCCCTCCGTGTGCCAAAAATAGAACGCGGGCACAGCCGCTCCCCAAAACGGGCGCCCGAAGGCTGGGGCGCCAAGTTCGTCCCGCGGAAAAATGCCCAAAATTTGTGTGGGCTATAGCCTTGGGGTGTGGGGCTGGCAAACTTCGGCCGCCGGACTCGGAATGGGGCGAGACTTTGCGAGGCCCCTCCGTGTACCAAAAATAGGCGCGGGCACAGCCGCGCCCCAAAACGAGCGCCCGAAGGCTGGGGCGCCAAGTTCGTCCCGCGGAAAAATGCCCAAAATTTGGGTGGGCTATAGCCTTAGGGCGTGGGGCTTGCCAACTTCGCCCGCCGGACTCCGGATGGGGTTAGACTTTACGAGGCCCCTCCGTGTGCCAAAAATTGGCCGCGGGCACAGCCGCGCCCCAAAACGAGCGCCCGAAGGCTGGGGCGCCAAGTTCGTCCTGCGGAAAAATGCCCAAAATTTGGGTGGGCTATGGCCTTGGGGTGTGGGGCTGGCCAACTTCGTCCGTCGGACTCGGACTGGGGCGAGACTTTGCGAGGCCCCTCCGTGTGCCAAAAATAGGCCGCGGGAACAGCCGCTCCGCAGAACGAGCGCCCGAAGGCTGGGGCGCCAAGTTCGTCCCGCGGAAAAATGCCCAAAATTTGGGTGGGCTATAGCCTTGGGGTGTGGGGCTGGCCAACTTCGCCCGCCGGACTCCGAATGGGGTTAGACATTACGAGGCCTCTCCGTGTGCCAAAAATTGGCCGCGGGCACAGCCGCGCCCCAAAACGAGCGCCCGAAGGCTGGGGCGTCAAGTTCGTCCTGCGGAAAAATGCCCAAAATTTGGGTGGGCTATAGCCTTGGGGTGTGGGGCTGGCCAACTTCATCCGCCGGACTCGGACTGGGGCGAGACTTTGCCAGGCCCCTCCGTGTGCCAAAAATAGGCCGCGGGAACAGCCGCTCCGCAGAACGAGCGCCCGAAGGCTGGGGCGCCAAGTTCGTCCTGCGGAAAAATACCCAAAATTTAGGTGGGCTATAGCCTTGGGGTGTGGGGCCGGCCCACTTCGTCCGCCGGACTCAGAATGGGGCTAGACTTTGCGAGGCCCGTCCGTGTGCCAAAAGTAGGCCGCGGGCTCAGCCGCTCCCCTAAACGAGCGCCCGAAGGCTGGGGCGCCAAGTTCGTCCCGCGGAAAAATGCCCAAAATTTGTGTGGGCTATAGCCTTGGGGTGTGGGGCTGGCAAACTTCGGCCGCCGGACTCGGAATGGGGCGAGACTTTGCGAGGCCCCTCCGTGTGCCAAAAATAGGCCGCGGGCACAGCCGCGCCCCAAAACGAGCGCCCGAAGGCTGGGGCGTCAAGTTCGTCCTGCGGAAAAATGCCCAAAATTTGGGTGGGCTATAGCCTTGGGGTGTGTGCTGGCCAACTTCGTCCGCCGGACATGGACTGGGGCGAGACTTTGCGAGGCCCCTCCGTGTGCCAAAAATAGGCCGCGGGAACAGCCGCTCCCCAAAACGAGCGCCCGAAGGCTGGGGCGCCAAGTTCGTCCTGCGGAAAAATACCCAAAATTTGGGTGGGCTATAGCCTTGGGGTGTGGGGCTGGCCAACTTCTTCCGCCGGACTCGGAATGGGGCGAGACTTTGCGAGGCCCCTCCGTGTGCCAAAACTAGGCCGCGGGCACAGCCGCTCCCCAAAATGAGCGCCCGAAGGCTGGGGCGCCCAGTTCGTCCTGCGGAAAAATGCCCAAAATTTGGGTGGGCTATAGCCTTGGGGTGTGGTGCTGGCCAACTTCGTCCCCCGGACTCAGAATGGGGCGAGACTTTGCGAGGCCCCTCCGTGTGCCAAAAATAGGCCGCGGGCAGAGCCGCTCCCCAAAACGAGCGCCCGAACGCTGGGGCGCCAAGTTCGTCCTGCGGAAAAATGCCCAAAATTGGGGTGGGCTATAGCCTTGGGGTGTGGGGCTGGCAAACTTCGGCCGCCGGACTCGGAATTGGGCGAGACTTTGCGAGGCCTCTCCGTGTACCAAAAATAGGCCGCGGGCACAGCCGCACCCCAAAACGAGCACCCGAAGGCTGGGGCGCCCAGATCGTCCCGCGGAAAAATGCCCAAAATTTGGGTGGGCTATAGCCTTGGGGTGTGGGGCTGGCCAACTTAGCCCGCCGGACTCCGAATGGGGTGAGACTTTACGAGGCCTCTCTGTGTGCCAAAAATTGGCCGCGGACACAGCCGCGCCCCAAAACGAGCGCCCGAAGGCTGGGGCGCCAAGTTCGTCCGGCGGAAAAATGCCCAAAATTTGGGTGGGCTATAGCCTTGGGGTGTGGGGCTGGCCAACTTCGTCTGCCGGACTCGGACTGGGGCGAGACTTTCCGAGGCCCCTCCGTGTGCCAAAAATAGGCTGCAGGAGCAGCCGCTCCGCAAAACGAGCGCCCGAAGGCTGGGGCGCCAAGTTCGTCCTGTGGAAAAATGCCCAAAATTTGGGTGGGCTATAGCCTTGGGGAGTGGGGCTGGCCCACTTCGTCCGCCGGACTCGGAATGGGGTGAGACTTTGCGAGGCCCCTCCGTGTGCCAAAACTAGGCCGCGGGCACAGCCGCTCCCCAAAATGAGCGCCCGAAGGCTGGGGCGCCCAGTTCGTCCTGCGGAAAAATGCCCAAAATTTGGGTGGGCTATAGCCTTGGGGTGTGGGGCTGGCCAACTTCGTCCCCCGGACTCAGAATGGGGCGAGACTTTGCGAGGCCCATCCGTGTGCCAAAAATAGGCCGCGGGCACAGCCGCTCCCCAAAACGAGCGGCCGAACGGTGGGGCGCCAAGTTCGTCCTGCGGAAAAATGCCCAAAATTGGGGTGGGCTATAGCCTTTGGGTGTGGGGCTGGCCAACTTCGCCTGCCGGACTCGGTATGGGGCGAGACTTTACGAGGCCCCTCCGTGTGCCAAAAATAGGCCGCGGGCACAGCCGCGCCCGAAGGCTGGGGCGCCGAGTTCGTCCTGCGGAAAACTGCCCAAATTTTGGGTGGGCTATAGCCTTGGGGTGTGGGGCTGGCCAACTTCGCCCGCCGGACTCGGAATGGGGCGAGACTTTGCGAGGCCCCTCCGTGTGCCACAATTAGGCCACGGGCACAGCCGCGCCCCAAAACGAGCGCCCGAAGTCTGGGGCGCCCAGATCGTCCCGCGGAAAAATGCCGAAATTTGGGTGGGCTATAGCCTTGGGGTGTGGGGCTGGCCAACATAGCCCGCCGGACTCCGAATGGGGTGAGACTTTACGAGGCCTCTCTGTGTGCCAAAAATTGGCCGCGGACACAGCCGCGCCCCAAAACGAGCGCCCGAAGGCTGGGGCGCCAAGTTCGTCCGGCGGAAAAATGCCCAAAATTTGGGTGGGCTATAGCCTTGGGGTGTGGGGCTGGCCAACTTCGTCTGCCGGACTCGGACTGGGGCGAGACTTTCCGAGGCCCCTCCGTGTGCCAAAAATAGGCTGCAGGAGCAGCCGCTCCGCAAAACGAGCGCCCGAAGGCTGGGGCGCCAAGTTCGTCCTGTGGAAAAATGCCCAAAATTTGGGTGGGCTATAGCCTTGGGGAGTGGGGCTGGCCCACTTCGTCCGCCGGACTCGGAATGGGGCGAGACTTTGCGAGGCCCCTCCGTGTGCCAAAAATAGGCCGCGGGCACAGCCGCGCCCCAAAACAAGAGCCCGAAGGCTGGGGCGCCAAGTTCGTCCTGCGATAAAATGCCCAAAATTTGGGTGGGCTATAGCCTTGGGGTGTGGGGCTGGCCAACTTCGCCCGCCGGACTCGGACTGGGGCGAGACATTGCGACGCCCCTCCATGTGCCAAAAATAGGCCGCGGGCACAGCCGCGCCCCAAAACGAGCGCCCGAAGGCTGGGGCGCCGAGTTCGTCCTGCGGAAAAATGCCCAAATTTTGGGTGGGGTATAGCCTTGGGGTGTGGGGCTGGCCAACTTCGCCCGCCGGACTCGGAATGGGGCGAGACTTTACGAGGCCCCTCCGTGTGCCAAAAATAGGCCGCGGGCACAGCCGCGCCCGAAGGCTGGGGCGCCGAGTTCGTCCTGCGGAAAACTGCCCAAATTTTGGGTGGGCTATAGCCTTGGGGTGTGGGGCTGGCCAACTTCGCCCGCCGGACTCGGAATGGGGCGAGACTTTGCGAGGCCCCTCCGTGTGCCACAAATAGGCCACGGGCACAGCCGCGCCCCAAAACGAGCGCCCGAAGTCTGGGGCGCCGAGTTCGTCCTGCGGAAAAATGCCGAAATTTTGGGTGGGCTATAGCCTTGTGGTGTGGGGCTGGCCAACTTCGGCCGCCGGACTCGGAATGGGACGAGACTTTGCGAGGCCCCTCCGTGTGCCAGAAATAGGCCGCGGGCACAGCCGCGCCCCAAAACGAGCGCCCGAAGGCTGGGGCGCCAAGTTCGTCCTGCGGAAAAATGCCCAAAATTTAGGTGGGCTATAGCCTTGGGGTGTGGGGCTGGCCAACTTCTTCCGCTGGACTCGGAATGGGGCGAGACTTTGCGAGGCCCCTCCGTGTGCCAAAAATAGGCCGCGGGCACAGCCGCGCCCCAAAACAAGAGCCCGAAGGCTGGGGCGCCAAGTTCGTCCTGCGATAAAATGCCCAAAATTTGGGTGGGCTATAGCCTTGGGGTGTGGGGCTGGCCAACTTCGCCCGCCGGACTCGGACTGGGGCGAGACATTGCGACGCCCCTCCATGTGCCAAAAATAGGCCGCGGGCACAGCCGCGCCCCAAAACGAGCGCCCGAAGGCTGGGGCGCCGAGTTCGTCCTGCGGAAAAATGCCCAAATTTTGGGTGGGGTATAGCCTTGGGGTGTGGGGCTGGCCAACTTCGCCCGCCGGACTCGGAATGGGGCGAGACTTTACGAGGCCCCTCCGTGTGCCAAAAATAGGCCGCGGGCACAGCCGCGCCCGAAGGCTGGGGCGCCGAGTTCGTCCTGCGGAAAACTGCCCAAATTTTGGGTGGGCTATAGCCTTGGGGTGTGGGGCTGGCCAACTTCGCCCGCCGGACTCGGAATGGGGCGAGACTTTGCGAGGCCCCTCCGTGTGCCACAAATAGGCCACGGGCACAGCCGCGCCCCAAAACGAGCGCCCGAAGTCTGGGGCGCCGAGTTCGTCCTGCGGAAAAATGCCGAAATTTTGGGTGGGCTATAGCCTTGTGGTGTGGGGCTGGCCAACTTCGGCCGCCGGACTCGGAATGGGACGAGACTTTGCGAGGCCCCTCCGTGTGCCAGAAATAGGCCGCGGGCACAGCCGCGCCCCAAAACGAGCGCCCGAAGGCTGGGGCGCCAAGTTCGTCCTGCGGAAAAATGCCCAAATTTTTGGTGGGCTATAGCCTTGGGGTGTGGGGCTGGCCAACTTCGTCCGCCGGACTCGAAATGGGGAGAGACTTTGCGAGGCCCCTCCGTGTGCCAGAAATAGGCCGCGGGCACAGCCGCGCCCCAAAACGAGCGCCCGAAGGCTGCGGCGCCAAGTTCGTCCTGCGGAAAAATGCATAAAATTTAGGTGGGCTCTAGCCTTGAGGTGTGGGGCTGGCCAACTTCGTCCGCCGGACTCGGAATGGGACGAGACTTTGCGAGGCCCCTCCGTGTGCCAAAACTAGGCCGCGGGCACAGCCGCACCCCAAAACGAGCGCCCGAAGGCTGGGGCGCCAAGTTCGTCCTACGGAAAAATGCCCAAAATTTGGGTGGGCTATAGCCTTGGGGTGTGGGGCTGGCCAACTTCGTCCGCCGGACTCGGAATGGTTCGAGACTTTGTGAGGCCCCTCCGTGTGCCAAAACTAGGCCGCGGGCACAGCCGCTACCCAAAACGAGTGCCCGAAGGCTGGGGCGCCAAGTTCGTCCTGCGGAAAAATGCCCAAAATTTGGGTGGGCTATAGCCTTGCGGTGTGGGGCTGGACAACTTCGTCCGCCGGACTCGGAATGGGCCGAGACTTTGTGAGGCCCCTCCGTGTGACAAAACTAGGCCGCGGGCACAGCCGAGCACCAAAACGAGCTACCGAAGTCTGGGGCGCCAAGTTCGTCCTGCGGAAAAATGTCCAAAATTTGGGTGGGCTATAGCCTTGGGGTGTGGGGCTGGCCAACTTCGCCCGCCGGACTCGGAATGGGGCGAGACTTTGTGAGGCCCCTCCGTGTGCCAAAAATAGGCCGGGGGCACGGCCGCGCCCCAAAACGAGCGCCCGAAGGCTGGGGCGCCGAGTTCGTCCTGCGGAAAAATACCCAAATTTTGCGTGGGCTATAGCCTTGGGGTGTGGGGCTGGCCGACTTCGTCCGCCGGACTCGAAATGGGGCGAGACTTTGCGAGGCCCCTCCGTGTGCCAGAAATAAGCTGCGGGCACAGCCGCGCCCCAAAACGAGCGCCCGAAGGCTGGGGCGCCGAGTTCGTCCTGCGGAAAAATGCCCAAAATTTAGGTGGGCTATAGCCTTGGGGTGTGGGGCTGGCCAACTTCTTCCGCTGGACTCGGAATGGGGCGAGACTTTGTGAGGCCCCTCCGTGTGCCAAAACTAGGCCGCGGGCACAGCCGAGCCCCAAAACGAGTGCCCGAAGTCTGGGGCGCCAAGTTCGTCCTGCGGAAAAATGCCCAAAATTTGGGTGGGCTATAGCCTTGGGGTGTGGGGCTGGACAACTTCGTCCGCCAGACTCGGACTGGGGCGAGACATTGCGAGGCCCCTCCGTGTGCCAAAAATAGGCCGCGGGCACAGCCGCGCCCCAAAACGAGCGCCCGAAGGCTGGGGCGCCGAGTTCGTCCTGCGGGAAAATGCCCAAATTTTGGGTGGGCTATAGCCTTGGGGTGTGGGGGTGGCCAACTTCTTCCGCCGGACTCGGAATGGGGCGAGACTTTGTGAGGCCCCTCCGTGTGCCAAAACT
Organism: Citrus glauca; assembly: GCA_029633175.1. NCBI lineage: Eukaryota > Viridiplantae > Streptophyta > Magnoliopsida > Sapindales > Rutaceae > Citrus > Citrus glauca. The sequence continues at coordinate 276,884 of JAQOOD010000039.1, read as the reverse complement.
AGGCCGCGGGCACAGCCGAGCCCCAAAACGAGCGCCCGAAGTCTGGGGCGCCAAGTTCGTCCTGCGGAAAAATGCCCAAAATTTGGGTGGGCTATAGCCTTGGGGTGTGGGGCTGGCCAACTTCGCCCGCCGGACTCGGAATGGGGCGAGACTTTGTGAGGCCCTTCCGTGTGCCAAAAATAGGCCGGGGGCACGGCCGCGCCCCAAAACGAGCGCCCGAAGGCTGGGGCGCCGAGTTCGTCCTGCGGAAAAATACCCAAATTTTGCGTGGGCTATAGCCTTGGGGTGTGGGGCTGGCCAACTTCGTCCGCCGGACTCGAAATGGGGCGAGACTTTGCGAGGCCCCTCCGTGTGCCAGAAATAGGCTGCGGGCACAGCCGCGCCCCAAAACGAGCGCCCGAAGCCTGGGGCGCCGAGTTCGTCCTGCGGAAAAATGCCCAAAATTTAGGTGGGCTATAGCCTTGAAGTGTGGGGCTGGCATACTTCGTCCGCCGGACTCGGAATGGGACGAGACTTTGCGAGGCCCCTCCGTCTGCCAAAACTAGGCCGCGGGCACAGCCGTACCCCAAAACGAGCGCCCGAAGGCTGGGGTGCCAAGTTCGTCCTGCGGAAAAATGCCCAAAATTTGGGTGGGCTATAGCCTTGGGGTGTGGGGCTGGCCAACTTCGTCCGCCGGACTCAGAATGGGGCGAGAATTTGCGAGGCCCATCCGTGTGCCAAAAATAGAACTCGGGCACAGCCGCTCCCCAAAACGAGCGCCCGAAGGCTGGGGCGCCAAGTTCGTCCCGCGGAAAAATGCCCAAAATTTGTGTGGGCTATAGCCTTGGGGTGTGGGGCTGGCAAACTTCGGCCGCCGGACTCGGAATGGGGCGAGACTTTGCGAGGCCCCTCCGTGTGCCAAAAATAGGCCGCGGGCACAGCCGCGCCCCAAAACGAGCGCCCGAAGGCTGGGGCGCCAAGATCGTCCCGCGGAAAAATGCCCAAAATTTGGGTGGGCTATAGCCTTGGGGTGTGGGGCTGGCCAACTTCGCCCGCCGGACTCCGAATGGGGTGAGACTTTACGAGGCCCCTCCGTGTGCCAAAAATTGGCCGCGGGCACAGCCGCGCCCCAAAACGGGCGCCCGAAGGCTGGGGCGCCAAGTTCGTCCTGCGGAAAAATGCCCAAAATTTGGGTGGGCTATAGCCTTGGGGTGTGGGGCTGGCCGACTTCGTCCGCCGGACTCGCACTGGGGCGAGCCTTTGCGAGTCCCCTCCGTGTGCCATAAATAGGCCGCGGGAACAGCCGCTCCGCAAAACGAGTGCCCGAAGGCTGGGGCGCCAAGTTCGTCCTGCGGAAAAATGCCCAAAATTTGGGTGGGCTATAGCCTTGGGGTGTGGGGCTGGCCCACTTCGTCCGCCGGACTCGGAATGGGGCGAGACTTTGCGAGGCCCCTCCGTGTGCCAAAAATAGGCCGCGGGCACAGCCGCGCCCCAAAACGAGAGCCCGAAGGCTGGGGCGCCAAGTTCGTCCTGCGGAAAAATGCCCAAAATTTGGGTGGGCTATAGCCTTGGGGTGTGGGGCTGGCCAACTTCGTCCGCCGGACTCGGAATGGGGCGAGAATTTGCGAGGCCCCTCCGTGTGCCAAAACTAGGCCGCGGGCACAGCCGCTCCCCAAAACGAGCGCCCGAAGGCTGGGGCGCCAAGTTCGTCCTGCGGAAAAATGCACAAAATTTGGGTGGGCTATAGCCTTGGGGTGTGGGGCTGGCCAACTTCGTCCGCCGGACTCAGAATGGGGCGAGACTTTGCGAGGCCCCTCCGAGTGCCAAAACTAGGCCGCGGGGACAGCCGCTCCCCAAAATGAGCGCCCGAAGGCTGGGGCGCCGAGTTCGTCCTGCGGAAAAATGCCCAAATTTTGGGTGGGCTATAGCCTTGGGGTGTGGGGCTGGCCAACTTCGTCCGCCGGACTGAGAATGGGGCTAGACTTTGCGAGGCCCCTCCGTGTGCCAAAAATAGGCCGCGGGCACAGCCGCGCCCCAAAAGAAGAGCCCGAAGGCTGGGGCGACAAGTTCGTCCTGCGGAAAAATGCTCAGAATTTGGATGGGCTATAGGCTTGGGGTGTGGGGCTGGCCAACTTCGTCCGCCGGACTCGGTATGGGGCGAGACTTTGTGAGGCCCCTCCAAGTGCCAACAATAGGCCGCGGGCACAGCCGCGCCCCAAAACGAGCGCCCGAAGTCAGGGGCGCCAAGTTCGTCCTGCGGAAAAATGCCCAAAATTTGGGTGGGCTATAGCCTTGGGGTGTGGGGCTGGCCCACTTCGTCCGCCGGACTCAGAATCGGGCTAGACTTTGCGAGGCCCCTCCATGTGCCAAAAATTGGCCGCGGGCGCAGCCGCGCCCCAAAACGAGCGCCCGAAGGCTGGGGCGCCAAGTTCGTCCTGCGGAAAAATGCCCAAAATTTGGGTGGGCTATAGCCTTGGGGTGTGGGGCTGGCCAACTTCGCCCGCCGGACTCGGAATGGGTCGAGACTTTGCGAGGCCCCTCCGTGTGCCACAAATAGGCCGCGGGCACAGCCGCGCCCCAAAACGAGCGCCCGAAGCCTGGGGCGCCGAGTTCGTCCTGCGGAAAAATGCCCAAATTTTGGGTGGGCAATAGCCTTAGGGTGTGGGGCTGGCCAACTTCGTCCGCCGGACTCGGAATGGGGCGAGACTTTGCGAGGCCCCTCCGTGTGCCAAAACTAGGCCGCGGGCACAGCCGTTCCCCAAAACGAGCACCCGAAGGCTGGGGTGCCAAGTTCGTCCTGCGGAAAAATGCCCAAAATTTTGGTGGGCTATAGCCTTGGGGTGTGGGGCTGGCCAACTTCGTCCGCCGGACTGAGAATGGGGCTAGACTTTTCGAGGCCCCTCCGTGTGCCAAAAATAGGCCGCGGGCACAGCCGCGCCCCAAAACAAGAGCCCGAAGGCTGGGGCGACAAGTTCGTCCTGCGGAAAAATGCTCAGAATTTGGATGGGCTATAGGCTTGGGGTGTGGGGCTGGCCAACTTCGTCCGCCGGACTCAGAATGGAGCTAGACTTTGCGAGGCCCCTCCGTGTGCCAAAAATAGGCCGCGGGTACAGCCGCTCCCCTAAACGAGCGCCCGAAGGCTGGGGCGCCAAGTTCGTCCTGCGGAAAAATGCCCAAAATTTGGGTGGGCTATAGCCTTGGGGTGTGGGGCTGGCCCACTTCGTCCGACGGACTCGGAATGGGGCGAGACTTTGGGAGGCCCCTCCGTGTGCCAAAAATAGGCCGCGGGCACAGCCGCGCCCCAAAACGAGCGCCCAAAGTCTGGGGCGCCAAGTTCGTCCTGCGGAAAAATGCCCAAAATTTGGGTGGGCTATAGCCTTGGGGTGTGGGGCTGGCCAACTTCGTCCGCCAGACTTGGAATGGGGCGAGAATTTGCGAGGCCCCTCCGTGTGCCAAAACTAGGCCGCGGGCACAGCCGCTCCCCAAAACGAGCGCCCGAAGGCTGGGGCGCCAAGTTCGTCCTGCGGAAAAATGCACAAAATTTGGGTGGGCTATAGCCTTGGGGTGTGGGGCTGGCCAACTTCGTCCGCCGGACTCAGAATGGGGCGAGACTTTGTCAGGCCCCTCCGTGCGCCAAAACTAGGCCGCGGGCACAGCCGCTCCCCAAAAAGAGCGCCCGAAGGCTGGGGCGCCAAGTTCGTCCTGCGGAAAAATGCACAAAATTTGGGTGGGCTATAGCCTTGGGGTGTGGGGCTGGCCAACTTCGTCCGCCGGACTCAGAATGGGGCGAGACTTTGCGAGGCCCCTCCGAGTGCCAAAACTAGGCCGCGGGGACAGCCGCTCCCCAAAATGAGCGCCCGAAGGCTGGGGCGCCGAGTTCGTCCTGCGGAAAAATGCCCAAATTTTGGGTGGGCTATAGCCTTGGGGTGTGGGGCTGGCCAACTTCGTCCGCCGGACTCGGAATGGGGCGAGACTTTGTGAGGCCCCTCCGTGTGCCAACAATAGGCCGCGGGCACAGCCGCGCCCCAAAACGAGCGCCCGAAGTCAGGGGCGCCAAGTTCGTCCTGCGGAAAAATGCACAAAATTTGGGTGGGCTATAGCCTTGGGGTGTGGGGCTGGCCAACTTCGTCCGCCGGACTCAGAATGGGGCGAGACTTTGCGAGGCCCCTCCGAGTGCCAAAACTAGGCCGCGGGGACAGCCGCTCCCCAAAATGAGCGCCCGAAGGCTGGGGCGCCGAGTTCGTCCGGCGGAAAAATGCCCAAATTTTGGGTGGGCTTTAGCCTTGGGGTGTGGGGCTGGCCAACTTCGTCCGCCGTACTCGGAATGGGGCGAGACTTTTGGAGGCCCCTCCGTGTGCCAAAAATAGGCCGCGGGCACAGCCGCTCCCCAAAACGAGCGCCCGAAGGCTGGGGGTGCCAAGTTCGTCCCGCGGAAAAATGCCTAAAATTTGGGTGGGCTATAGCCTTGGGGTGTGGGGCTGGCGAACTTTGTCCGCGGAATCGGAATGCGGCGAGACTTTGCGAGGCCCCTCCGTGTGCCAAAACTAGGCCGCGGGCACAGCCGCTCCCCAAAACGAGCGCCCGAAGGCTGGGGTGCCAAGTTCGTCCTGCGGAAAAATGCCCAAAATTTGGGTGGGCTATAGCCTTGGGGTGTGGGGCTGGCCAACTTCGTCCGCCGGACTCAGAATGGAGCTAGACTTTGCGAGGCCCCTCCGTGTGCCAAAAATAGGCCGCGGTCACAGCCGCTCCCCTAAACGAGCGCCCGAAGGCTGGGGCGGCAAGTTCGTCCTGCGGAAAAATGCCCAAAATTTGGGTGGGCTATCGCCTTGGGGTGTGGGGCTGGCCAACTTCGTCCGCCGGACTCAGAATGGGGCGAGACTTTGCGAGGGCCCTCCGTGTGCCAAAACTAGGCCGCGGGGACAGCCGCTCCCCAAAATGAGCGCCCGAAGGCTGGGGCGCCGAGTTCGTCCTGCGGAAAAATGCCCAAATTTTGGGTGGGCTATAGCCTTGGGGTGTGGGGCTGGCCAACTTCGTCCGCCGTACTCGGAATGGGGCGAGACTTTGGGAGGCCCCTCCGTGTGCCAAAAATAGGCCGCGGGCACAGCCGCTCCCCAAAACGAGCGCCCGAAGGCTGGGGCGCCAAGTTCGTCCTGCGGAAAAATGCACAAAATTTGGGTGGGCTATAGCCTTGGGGTGTGGGGCTGGCCAACTTCGTCCGCCGGACTCGGAATGGGGCGAGAATTTGCGAGGCCCCTCCGTGTGCCAAAACTAGGCCGCGGGCACAGCCGCTCCCCAAAACGAGCGCCCGAAGGCTGGGGCGCCAACTTCGTCCTGCGGAAAAATGCACAAAATTTGGGTGGGCTATAGCCTTGGGGTGTGGGGCTGGCCAACTTCGTCCCCCGGACTCTGAATGGGGCGAGACTTTGCGAGGCCCCTCCGTGTGCCAAAAATAGGCCGCGGGCACAGCTGCTCCCCAAAACGAGCTCCCGAACGCTGGGGCGCCAAGTTCGTCCTGCGGAAAAATGCCCAAAATTTGGGTGGGCTATAGCCTTGGGGTGTGGGGCTGGCCAACTTCGCCCGCCGGACTCGGAATGGGGCGAGACTTTGCGAGGCCCCTCCGTGTGCCAAAAATAGGCCGCGGGGACAGCCGCTCCCCAAAACGAGCGCCCCAGCCTTCGGACGCCGTCTTCGTCCTGCGGAAAAATGCCCAAATTTTGGGCGGGCTATAGCCTTGGGGTGTGGGGCTAGCCAACTTCGTCCGCCGGACTCGGAATGGGGCGAGACTTTGCGAGGCCCCTCCGTGTGCCAAAAATAGAACGCGGGCACAGCCGCTGCCCAAAACGAGAGCCCGAAGGCTGGGGCGACAAGTTCGTCCTGCGGAAAAATGCTCAGAATTTGGATGGGCTATAGCCTTGGGGTGTGGGGCTGGCCAACTTCGTCCGCCGGACTCGGAATGGGGCGAGACATTGCGAGGCCCCTCCGTGTGCCAAAAATAGAACGCGGGCACAGCCGCTCCCCAAAACGAGAGCCCGAAGGCTGGGGCGCCAACTTCGTCTTGCGGAAAAATGCACAAAATTTGGGTGGGCTATAGCCTTGGGGTGTGGGGCTGGCCAACTTCGTCCCCCGGACTCTGAATGGGGCGAGACTTTGCGAGGCCCCTCCGTGTGCCAAAAATAGGCCGCGGGCACAGCCGCGCCCCAAAACGAGCCCACGAAGGCTGGGGCGCCAAGATCGTCCCGCGGAAAAATGCCCAAAATTTGGGTGGGCTATAGCCTTGGGGTGTGGGGCTGGCCAACTTCGCCCGCCGGACTCGGAATGGGGCGAGACTTTGCGAGGCCCCTCCGTGTGCCACAAATAGGCCACGGGCACAGCCGCGCCCCAAAACGAGCGCCCGAAGCCTGGGGCGCCGAGTTCGTCCTGCGGAAAAATGCCCAAATTTTGGGTGGGCAATAGCCTTAGGGTGCGGGGCTGGCCAACTTCGCCCGCCGGACTCGGACTGGGGCGAGACTTTGCGAGGCCCCTCCGTGTGCCAAAAATAGGCCGCGGGCACAGCCGCTCCACAAAACGGGCGCCCGAAGGCTGGGGCGCCAAGTTCGTCCTGCGGAAAAATGCCCAAAATTTGGGTGGGCTATAGCCTTGGGGTGTGGGGCTGGCCAACTTCGCCCGCCGGACTCGGAATGGGACGAGACTTTGCGAGGCCCCTCCGTGTGCTACAAATAGGCCGCGGGCGCAGCCGCGCCCCAAAACGAGCGCCCGAAGGCTGGGGGCGCCGAGTTCGTCCTGCGTAAAAATTCCCAAATTTTGGGTGGGCTATAGCCTTGGGGTGTGGGGCTGGCCAACTTCGTCCGCCGGACTCGGAATGGGGCGAGACTTTGTGAGGCCCCTCCGTGTGCCAAAAATAGGCCGCGGGCACAGCCGCGCCCCAAAACGAGCGCCCAAAGTCTGGGGCGCCAAGTTCGTCCTGCGGAAAAATGCCCAAAATTTGGGTGGGCTATAGCCTTGGGGTGTGGGGGCCGGCCCACTTCGTCCACCGGACTCGGAATGGGGCGAGACTTTGCGAGGCCCCTCCGTGTGCCAAAAATAGGCCGTGGGCACAGCCGCTCCCCAAAACGAGAGCCCGAAGGCTGGGGCGCCAAGTTCGTCCTGCGATAAAATGCCCAAAATTTGGGTGGGCTATAGCCTTGGGGTGTGGGGCTGGCCAACTTCGCCCGCCGAACTCGGACTGGGGCGAGACTTTGCGAGGCCCCTCCGTGTGCCAAAAATAGGCCGCGGGGACAGCCGCTCCACAAAACGAGCGCCCGAAGGCTGGGGCGCCAAGTTCGTCCCGCGGAAAAATGCCCAAAATTTGGGTGGGCTATAGCCTTGGGGTGTGGGGCTGGCCAACTTCGCCCGCCGGACTCGGAATGGGGCGAGACTTTGCGAGGCCCCTCCGTGTGCCAAAAATAGGCCGCGGGGACAGCCGCTCCACAAAACGAGCGCCCGAAGGCCGGGGCGCCAAGTTCGTCCCGCGGAAAAATGCCCAAAATTTGGGTGGGCTATAGCCTTGGGGTGTGGGGCTGGCAAACTTCGGCCGCCGGACTCGGAATGGGGCGAGACTTTGCGAGGCCCCTCCGTGTGCCAAAAATAGGCCGCGGGCACAGCCGCTCCCCTAAACGAGCGCCCGAAGGCTGGGGCGCCAAGTTCGTCCCGCGGAAAAATGCCCAAAATTTGGGTGGGCTATAGCCTTGGGGTGTGGGGCTGGCAAACTTCGGCCGCCGGACTCGGAATGGGGGGGCCGAGACATTTCCCACCCCCTCCCCACGACAAAAATAGGCCGCGGGCACAGCCGCACCCACAAAAGAGCAGCCGAACCCCTTGGCGCCAAGTTCGTCCTGCGGAAAAATGCCCAAAAAAGGGGTGGGATATAGCCTTGGGGCGTGGGGAGGGCGAACTTCGTCAGTGGGCTGAGACTTTTCCCACCCCCTCCCCACGACAAAAATAGGCCGCGGGCACAGCCGCGCGCAAAAAAGAGCTGCCGAACCCCTTGGCGCCAAGTTCGTCCTGCGGAAAAATGCCCAAAAAGGGGGTGGGATATAGCATTGGGTCGTGGGGACGGCGAACTTCGTCAATGGGCCAAGACTTTTCCCACCCCTCCCCGCGACAAAAATAGGCCACGGGCACAGCCGCGCCCACAAAAGAGCAGCCGAACCCCTTGGTGCCTAATTCGTCCTGCGGAAAAATGCCCAAAAAAGGGGTGGGATATAGCCTTGGGGCGTGGGGAGGGCGAACTTCATCAGTGGGCCGAGACTATTCCCACCCCCTTCCCGTGACAAAAATAGGCTGCGGGCACAGCCACGCGCAAAAAAGAGCTGCCGAACCCCTTGGCGCCAAGTTCGTCCTGCGGAAAAATGCCCAAAAAAGGGGTGGGATATAGCCTTGGGGCGTGGGGACGGCGAACTTCGTCAATGGGCCGAGACTTTTCCCACCCCCTCCCCGCGACAAAAATAGGCCACGGGCACAGCCGCGCCCAAAAAAGAGCAGGCGAACCCCTTGGCGCCAAGTTCGTCTTGCGGAAAAATGCCCAAAAAAGGGGTGGGCTATAGCCTCCGGGCGTGGGGCTGACAAACTTCGTCCGCCGGACTCGGAATGGGCCGAGACTTTGCCCACCCCCTCCCCGTGACAAAAATAGGTAACGGGCACAGCCACGCCAAAAAAAGAACCGCCGAACCCCTTGGCTCCTGGTTCGTCCTCGGAAAAACGCCCAAAAAGGGGGGGGCTATAGCCTTGGGGCGTGGGTAGGGCGAACTTCGTCCGCCTGACTCGGAATGGGCCGAGACTTTGCCCACCCCCTCCCCGCGACAAAAATAGGTTGCGGGCAAAGCCGCGCCCAACAAAAGGCAGCCGAACCCCTTGGCGCCAAGTTCTTCCTGCGGAAAAATGCCCAAAAAAGGGGTGGGCTATAGCCTTCGGGCATAAGCTGACGAACTTTGTCCGCCGGACTCAGAATGGGCCGAGACTTTGCCAACCCCCTCCCCGCGTCAAAAATAGGCCACGGGCATAGCCGCGCCAAAAAAGGAGCCGTTGAACTCCTTGGCGCCAAGTTCGTCCTGCGAAAAAATGCCCGAAAAGGGGTTCGACGATAGCCTTGGGGCGTGGGGCTGGCGAACTTCGTCCGCCTACCTGGGAATGGGCCGAGACTTTGCCCACCCACTCCCCGCGACGAAAATAGGCCGCGTGCACAGCCGCACCCAAAAAAGAGCAGCCGAACCCCTTGGCACCAGGTTCGTCCTGCGGAAAAATGCCCAAACAGGGGGTGGGCTATAGCCTTGGGGCGTGGCGCTGGCGGACATCGTCCTCCGGACTCGGAAAGGGCCGAGACTTTTCCCACCCCTTCCACGTGACAAAAATAGGCCGCGGGCACAGCCGCGCCAAAAAAGGAGCCGCTGAACTCCTTGGCGCGAAGTTCGTCCTGCGCAAAAATACCCAAAAAGGGGGTGGGCTATAGCCTTGGGGCGTGGGGCTGGCGAACTTCGTCCTCCGGACTCGAAATGGGCCGAGACATTTCATACCCCCACCCCGCGACAAAAAATACGCCACGGGCACAGCCGTGCCCACAAAAGAGCAGCCGAACCCCTTCGCGCCTAGTTCGTCCTGCGGAAAAATGCCCAAAAAAGGGTTGGGATATAGCCTTGGGGCGTGGGGAGGGCGAACTTCGTCAATGGGCCGAGACTTTTCCCACCCCCACCCCGCGACAAAAATAGGCCGCGGGCACAGGCACGCCCAAAAAAGAGGAGCCGAACCCCTTGGCGCCAAGTTCGTCCTACGGAAAAATGCCCCAAAAAGGGGTGGGCCATAGCCTTGGGGCGTGGGGTGGGCGAACTTCGTCCGCCGGACTCGGAATGGGCCGAGACTTTGCCCACCACCTACCCGCGACAAAAATATACCGCGGCCACAACCGCGCCCAAAAAAGAACTGCCGAACCGCTTGGAGCCAAGTTCGTACTGCGGAAAAATGCCCAAAAAAGCTGTGTGCTATAGCCTTTGGGCGTGGGGCCGGCAAAGTTCATCCGCCTTCCTCGGAATGGGCCGGGACTTTGCCCACCCCCTCCCCGCGCCAAAAATAGGCCGCGGGCACAGCTGCGCCCAAAAAAGAGCAGCCGAACCCCTTGGCGCCAAGTTCGTCCTGCGGAAAAATTCCCAAAAAAGCTGTGTGCTATAGCCTTTGGGCGTGGGGCCGGCAAAGTTCATCCGCCTTCCTCGGAATGGGCCGAGACATTGCCCACCCCCTCCGCGTGCCAAAAATAAGCCGCTGGCACAGCCGCGCCCAAAAAAGAGCAGCCGAAGCCCTTCGCGCCAAGTTCGTCCTGCGGAAAAATGCCCAAAAAAGGGGTGGGTTATAGCCTTGGGGCGTGGGGCGGGCGAACTTCGTCTGCCGGACTCAGAATGGGCCGAGAGTTTGCCCACCCCCTCCCCGCAACAAAAATAGGCCGCGGGAACAGCCGCGCCCAAAAATGAGCAGCCAAACCCCTTGGCGCCAAGTTCATCCTGCGGAAAAATGCCCAAAAAGGGGGTGGGCTATGGCCTTCGGGTGTGGATCTGGCGAACTTCGTCTGCCGGACTCGGAATGGGCCGAGACTTTTCCCACCCCCTCCCCACGACAAAAATAGGCCGCGGGCACAGCCACGCCCAAAAAAGAACTGCCGAATCCCTTGCCGCCAAATTCGTCGTGCGGAAAAATGCCCGAAAAAGGGGTGGGATATAGCCTTGGGGCATGGGGAGAGCGAACTTCGTCCGCCGGACTCGGAATGGGCCGAGACATTGCCCACCCCCTCCCCGCGACAAAAATACCCCCTCCCCGCGCCAAAAATAGGCCGTGGGCACAGCCGCCCCCAAAAAAGAGCAGCCGAACCCCTTGGCGCCAAGTTCGTCCTGCGGAAAAATGCCCAAAAAAGCTGTGTGCTATAGCCTTTGGGCGTGGGGCCGGCAAAGTTCATCCACCTTCCCCGGAATGGGCCGACACTCAGCCCACCCCCTCAGCGCGACAAAAATATGCCGCGGGCACCGCCGCGCCCGAAAAAGAGCTGCCGAATCCCGTGGCGCCAAGTTCGTCCTGCGGAAAAATGCCCAAAAAGGGGGTGGGCTATAGCCTTGGGGCGTGGTGCTGGCGGACTTTGTCCGCCGGAATCGGAATGGGCCGAGACTTTTCCCACCCCCTCCCCGTGACAAAAATGGGCCGCGGGCACAGCCGCGCACAAAAAAGAGCAGCCGATCCCCTTGGCGCCAAGTTCGTCCAGCGGAAAAATGCCCAAAAAAGCTGTGTGCTATAGCCTTTGGGCGTGGGGCCGGCAAAGTTCATCCGCCTTCCTCGGAATGGGCCGAGACTCTGACCACCCACTCCCCGCGCCAAAAATAGGCCGCAGGCACAGTCGCGCCCAAAAAAGAGCAGCCGAAGCCCTTGGCGCCAAGTTCGTCCTGCGGAAAAATGCCCAAAAAAGCTGTGTGCTATAGCCTTTGGGCGTGGGGCCGGCAAAGTTCATCCGCCTTCCCCGGAATGGGCCGACACACTGCCCACCCCCTCTCCGCGCCATAAATAGGCTGCGGGCACAGGCGCGCCCAAAAAAGAGCAGCCGAACGCCTTGCCGCCAAGTTCGTCCTGCGGAAAAATGCCCAAAAAAGGGGTGGGCTATAGCCTTGGGTCGTGGGGCCGCCGAAGTTCGTTCGCCGCACTCGGAACGGGCCGAGACTTTTCTCACCCCCTCCCCACGAAAAAAATAGGCCGCGGGCACAGCCACGCCCAGAAAAGAGCAGCCGAACCCCTTGGCGCCAAGTTCGTCCTGCGGAAAATTGCCCAAAAACGGGGTGGGCTATACCCTTGGGGCATGGGGCTGGCGAACTTCGTCCGCCGGACTCGGAATAGGCCGAGACTTTTCCCACCCCCTACCCACGACAAAAATAGACCACGGGCACAGCCGCGCCCAAAAAAGAGCAGCCGAACCCCTTGGCGACAAGTTCGTCCTGCGGAACAATGCCCAAAAAAGGGGTGGGCTATAGCCTTGGGGCGTGGGGCGGGCGAACTTCGTCTGCCGGACTCGGAATGGGCCGAGAGTTTGCCCACCCCCTCCCCGCAACAAAAATAGGCCGCGGGCACAGCCGCGCCCAAGAAAGAGCTGCCGAACCCCTTGCCGCCAAGTTTGTCCTGCGGAAAAATGCCCAAAAAGGGGGTGGGCTATAGCCTTGGGGTGTGGCGCTGGCGGACTTTGTACGCCGGACACGGATTGGGCCGAGACTTTTCCCACCCCCTCCCCGTGACAAAAATAGGTCGCGGGCACAGCCGCGCCCAAAAAAGAGCAGCCGATCCCCTTGGCGCCAAGTTCTTCCTGCGAAAAAATGCCCAAAAAAAGGGTGGGCTATAGCCTTGGGGTGTGGGGTTGGCGAACTTCGACCGCCTTCCTCGGAATGGGCCGAGACTTTGCCCACCCCCTCCCCGAGGCAAAACTAGGCCGCTGGCACAGTCGCGCCGAAAAAAGAACAGCCGAACCCCTTGGCGCCATGTTCGTCCGGCGCAAAAATGCCCAAAAAAGGGCTGGGCTATAGCCTTGGGGCGTGGGGCAGGCGAACTTCGTCCGCCGGACTTGGAATGTGCCGTGACTTTGTCCACCCCCTCCCCGTGACAAAAATAGGCAGCGGGCACAGCCACGCCCATAAAAGAGCAGCCGAACCGCTCGGCGCCAAGTTCGTCCAGCGGAAAAATGCCCAAAAAGGGGGTGGGCTATAGCCTTCGGGCGTGGGGCAGGCGAACTTTGTCCGCCGGACTCGGAATGGGCCAAGACTTTGCCCACCCCCTCCCCGTGACAAAAATAGGCCACGGGCACAGCCGCGCCAAAAAAAGAGCCGCCGAACCCCTTGGCGCTAAGTTCGTCCTGCGGAAAAATGCCCGAAAAGGGGTTGGACTATAGCCTTGGGGCGTGGGGCTGGCGCACTTCGTCCGCCTTCCTGGGAATGGGCCGAGACTTTGCCCACCCACTCCCCGCAACGAAAATAGGCCGCGGGTACAGCCGCACCCAAAAAAGAGCAGCCGAACCCCTTGGCGCCAGGTTCGTCCTGCGGAAAAATGCCCAAAAAGGGGGTGGCCTATAGCGTTGGGGCGTGGCGCTGGCGGACTTCGTCCGCCGGACTCGGAATGGGCCGAGACTTTTCCCACCCCTCCCCACGACAAAAATAGGCCGCGGGCGCAGCCGCGCCCAAAAAAGAGCCGCCGAACCCCGTGGCGCCAAGTTTGTCCTGTGGAAAAATGCCCAAAAAGGGGGTGGGCTATAGCCTTGGGCCGTGGGGCTGGCGAACTCCGTCCGCTGGACTCGAAATGGGCCGAGACATTTCCCACCCCCTCCCTGCGACAAAAATAGGCCACGGGCACAGCCGCGACCACAAAAGAGCAGCCAAACCGCTCGGCGCCAAGTTCGTCCTGCGGAAAAATGCCCAAAAAGGGGGTGGGCTATAGCCTTCGGGCGTGGGGCTGGCGAACTTCGTCCGCCGGACTCGGAATGGGCCAAGACTTTGGCCACCCCCTCCCTGTGACAAAAATTGGCCACGGGCACAGCCGTGCCAAAAAAAGAGCCGCCGAACCCCTTGGCGCTATGTTCGTCCTGCGGAAAAATGCCCGAAAAGGGGTTGGACTATAGCCTTGGGGCGTGGGGCTGGCGAACTTCGTCCGCCTTCCTGGGAATGGGCCGAGACTTTGCCCACCCCCTCCCCGAGACACAAATACGCCGCGGGCACAGCCGCGCCCAAAAAAGAGCGGCCGAACCCCATGGCGCCAAGTTCGTCCTGCGGAAAAATGCTCAAAAAAGGGGTGTGCTATAGCCTTTGGGCGTGGGCCCGGCAAAGTTCATCCGCATTCCTTGGAATGGGCCGACACTTTGCCCACCCCCTCCCCGTGCCAAAAATAGGCCGTGGGCGCAGCCGCGCCCCAAAAAGAGCAGTCGAACCCCTTGGCGCCAAGTTCGTCCTGCGAAAAAATGCCCAAAAAACCTTTGGGCGTGGGGCCAGGAAGTTCATCCGCATTCCTCGGAATGGGCCGAGACTTTGCCCACCCCCTCCCCACGAGAAAAATAGGCCACGGGCACAGCCGCGCCCAAAAAAGAGCTGCCGAACCCCTTGGCGCCAAGTTCGTCCTGCGGAAAAATGACCAAAAAAGGGGTGGGATATAGCCTATGGGCGTGGGGAGGGCGAACGTCGTCCGCCGGACTCCGAATGGGCCGAGACTTTGCCCACCCCCTCCCCGTGACAGAAATATGCTACGGGCACAGCCGCGTCCAAAAAAGAGCTGCCGAACCCCTTGGCGCCAAGTTTGTCCTGCGGAAAAATGCCCAAAAAAGGGGTGGAATATAGCCTTGGGGCGTGGGGAGGGCGAACTTCGTCCGCCGGACTCGGAATGGGCCGAGACTTTGCCCACCCCCTCCCCGTGACAAAAATAGGCCGCGGGCACAGCCGCGCCCAAAAAAGAGCTGCCGAACCCCTTGGCGCCAAGTTCGTCCTGCGGAAAAATGCCCAAAAAAGGGGTGGGATATAGCCTTGGGGCGTGGGGAGGGCGAACTTCGTCCGCCGGACTTGGAATGGGCCGAGAATGTGCCCACCCCCTCCCAATGATAAAAAGAGGCCGCGTGCACAGCCGCGCCCAAGAAAGAGCAGCCGAACCCCTTGGCGCCAAGTTCATCCTGCGGAAAAATGCCCAAAAAAGGGGTGGGCTATAGCCTTGGGGCGTGGGGCGGACGAACTTCGTCCGCCTTCCTCGGAATGGGCCGAGACTTTGCCCACCCCCTCCCCGCGACAAAAATAGGCCGCGGGCACAGCCGCGCCCAAAAAATAGCAGCCGAACCCCTTGGCGCCAAGTTCGTCCAGCGGAAAAATGCCCAAAAAAGCTGTGTACTATTGCCTCTAGGCGTGGGGCCGGCAAAGTTCATCCGCATTCCTCGGAATGGGCCGAGACTTTGGCCACCCCCTCCCCGTGACAAAAATAGGCGGCAGGCACAGCCGCGCACAAAAAAGGGCAGCCGAACCCCCTGGCGCCATGTTCGTCCTGCGGAAAAATACCCAAAAAAGGGGTGTTCTATAGCCTTTGGGCGTGGGGCTGGCGAACTTCGTCCGCCTTCCTCGAAATGGGCCGAGACTTTGGCCAACCCTCCCCGCGACAAAAATAGGCCGCGGGCACAGCCACGGCCAAAAAAGAGCAGCCGAACCCCTTGCCGCCAAGTTCGTCCCACGGAAAAATGCACAAAAAAGCTGTGTACTATTGCCTCTGGGCGTGGGGCCGGCAAAGTTCATCCGCATTCCTCGGAATGGGCCGAGACTTTGCCCACCCCCTCCCCACGACAACAATAGGCCGCGGGCACAGCCGTGCCGAGAAAAGAACAGCCGAACCCCATGGCGCCAAGTTCCTCCGGCGGAAAAATGCCCAAAAAGGGGGTGGGCCATAACCTTGGGGCGTGGGGCGGGCGCACTTCGTCCGCCGGACTCGGAATGGGCCTAGAGTTTTCCCACCCCTTCCCCGCGACAAAAGTCGGCCGCGGGCATAGCCGCGCCCAAAAATGAGCAGCCGAACCCCTTGGCGCCAAGTTCGTCCTGCGGAAAAATGCCCAAAAAAGGGGTGGGCTTTAGCCTTGGGGCGTGGGGCGGCCGAACTTCGTCCGCCGGACTTGGAATGGGCCGAGACTTTGCCCACCCCCTCCCCGCGACAAAAATAGGCCGCGGGCACAGCCGCGCCCGAAAAATAGCAGCCGAACCCCTTGGCGCCAAGTTCGTCCAGCGGAAAAATGCCCTAAAAAGGGGTGGGCTATAGCCTTGGGGCGTGGGGCTTGCGAACATCGTCCGCCGGACTCAGAATGGGCCGAGACTTTGCCCACCCCCTCGCCGCGGCAAAAATAGGCCACGGGCACAGCTACGCCCAATAAAGAGCTGCTGAACCCATTGGCGCCAAGTTCGTCCAGCGGAAAAATGCCCAAAAAGGGGGTGGGCTATAGCCTTGGGGCGTGGGGCTGGCAAACTTCGTCCGACCGGACTCGGAATGGGCCGAGACTTTGGCCACCCCCTCCCCACAACAAAAATATGCCGCGGGCACAGCCGCTCGCAAAAAAGAGCAGCCGACCCCTTGGCGCCAAGTTCGTCCTGCGAAAAAATGCCCACAAAGGGGGTGGGCTATAGCCTTGGGGCGTGGGGCTGCCAAAGTTCGTCCGCCGGACTCGAAATGGGCCGAGACTTTGCCCACCCCCTCCCCACGACAAAAATAGGCCGCGGGCACTGCCGCGCCCAAAAAAGAGTAGCCGAACCCCTTGGCGCCAAGTTCGTCCGGCGGAAAAATGCCCAAAAAAGGAGTGGTGTATAGCCTTGGGGCGTGGGGCTGGCAAACTTCGTCCGCCCGGACTCGGAATGGGCCGAGACTTTGGCCACCCCCTCCCCGCAACAAAAATATGCCGCGGGCACAGCCGCGCCCAAAAAAGAGCAGCCGAACCCCTTGGTGCCATGTTCGTCCTGCGGCAAAACGCCCAAAAAAGGGGTGTGTTATAGCCTTTGGGCGTGGGGCCGGCGAACTTCATCCTCCGGACTCGTAATGGGCGAAGACTTTTCCCACCCCCTCCCCGAGCCAAAAATAGGGCGCGGGGACAGCCGCGCCGAAAAAAAACAGCCGAACCGCTTGGCGCCAAGTTCGCCCTGCAGAAAAATGACCAAAAAGGGGTTGGGCAATAGCCTAGGGGCGTGGGGCCGGCGCACTTCGTCCGCCGGACACGGAATGGGCTGAGACTTTTCCCGCCCCCTCCCCGCGCAAAAAATAGGCCGTGGGCACAGCCATGCCCAAGAAAGAGCAGCCGAACCCCTTGGCGCCAAGTTCGTCCTGCGGAAAAATGCCCAAAAAAGGGGTGGGCTATAGCCTTGGGGCGTGGGGCTGGCGAACTTCGTCCGCCCAGACTCGGAATGGGCCGAGACTTTGGCCACCCCCTCCCCGTGACAAAAATAGGCCGCGGGCACTGCCGCGCCCAAAAAAGACCAGCCGAACCCCTTGGTGCCAAGTTCATCCTGCGGCAAAATGCCCAAATAAGGGGTGTGCTATAGCCTTTAGGCGTGGGGCCGGCGAACTTCGTCCTCCGGACTCGGAATGAGCGGAGACTTTTCCCACCCCCTCCCCGAGCAAAAAATAGAACGCGGGCACAGCCGCGCCGAAAAAAGATCAGCCGAACCCCTTGGCGCCAAGTTCGTCCTGCGGAAAAATGCCCAAAAAAGGGGTGGGCTATAGCCTTGGGGCGTGGGGCTGGCGAATTTCGTCCGCCTTCCCCGGATTGGGCTGAGACTTTGCCCACCCCCTCCCCGTGAAAAAAATATGCCGTGGGCACAGCCTCGCCCAAAAAAGTGCAGCCGAACCCCTTGGCGCCAAGTTCGTCCTGCGGAATAATGCCCAAAAAAGGGGTGGGCTATATCCTAGGGGCGTGGGGCTGGTCAACTTCGTCCTCCGGACTCGGAATGGGCCGAGACTTTGGCCACCCCCTCCCCATGACAAAAATGGGCCGCGGGCACGGCCGCACCCAGAAAAGAGCAGCCGAACCCCTTGCCGCCAATTTCGTCTTGCGGAAAACTGCCCAAAAAGGGGTTGGGCAATAGCCTAGGGGCGTGGGGCTGGCGACCTTCGTCCGCCGGACTCGGAGTGGGCCGCGACTTTGGCCACCCCCTCTCCACGACAAAAATAGGCCGCGGGCACAGCCGCGCCCAAAAAAGAGCAGCCGAACCGCTTGGCGCCAAGTTCGTCCTGCGGAAAAATGCCCAAAAAAGGGATGGGCTATAGCCTTGGGATGTGGGGCTGGTGAACTTCGTCCGCCCAGACTCGGAATGGGCCGAGACTTTGGCAAAACCCTCCCCATGACAAAAATAGGCCGCGGGCACTGCCGCACCCAAAAAAGAGCCGCCGAACCCCTTGGTGCCAAGTTCGTCCTGCGGCAAAATGCCCAAATAAGGGGTGTGCTATAGCCTTTAGGCGTGGGGCCGGCGAATTTCGTCCTCCGGACTCGGAATGGGCGGAGACTTTTCCCACCCCCTCCCCGAGCCAAAAATAGGCCGCGGGCACAGCCGCGCCGAAAAAAGATCAGCCGAACCCCTTGGCGCCAAGTTCGTCCTGCGGAAAATTGCCCAAAAAAGGGGTGTGCTATAGCCTTTGGGCATGGGGCCGGCGAACTTCGTCCGCCTTCCTCGGAATGGGCCGAGACTTTGCCCATCCCCTCCCCGCGCAAAAAATGGCCGCGGGCACAGCCGCGCCCAAAAAAGAGCAGCCGAACTCCGTGGCGCCAAGCTCGTCCTGCGGAAAAATGCCGAAAAAAAGGGTGGGCTATAGCCTTGGGACGTGGGGCTGGCGAACTTCGTTCGCGGGACACGGAATGTGCCTAGACTTTGCCCACCCCCTCCTCGCGACAAAAATAGGCTGAGGGCACGGCCGAACCCAAAAAAGAACAGCCGAACCCCTTGGCGCCCAGTTCGCCCTGTGGAAAAATGCCCGAAAAAGGGGTGTGCTATAGCCTTTGGGCATGGGGCCGGCGAACTTCGTCCACCTTCCTCGGAATGGGCCGAGACTTTGGCCACCCTCTACCCGCGACAAAAAAAGGCCGCGGGCACAGCCGCGCCCAAAAAAGAGCAGCCGATCCCCTTGGTGCGAGGTTCGTCCGGCGGCAAAATGCCCAAAAAAGGGGTGTGTTATAGCCTTTGGGCGTGGGGCCGGCAAAGTTCATCCGCCGGACACGGAATGGGCCGAGACTTTGCCCACCCCCTCCCCGCGCAAAAAATAGGCCGTGGGCACAGCCGCGCCCAAAAAAGAGCCGCCGAACCCCCTGGCGCCAAGTTCGTCCTGCGGAAAAATGCCCGAAAAAGGGGTGTGCTATTGCCTTTGGGCATGGGGCCGGTGATCTTCGTCCGCCTTCCTCGGAATGGGCCGAGACTTTGGCCACCTACTCCCTGCGACAAAAATAGGCCGCGGGCACAGCCGCGCCCAAAAAAGAGCAGCCGATCCCCTTGGTGCCAAGTTCGTCCTGCGGCAAAATGCCCAAAAAAGTGGTGTGTCATAGCCTTTGGGCGTGGGGCCGCAAAGTTCATCCGCCGGACTCGGAATGGGCCGAGACTTTGCCCACCCTCTCCCCGCGCAAAAAATTGGCCGCGGGCACAGCCGCGCCCAAAAAAGAGCAGTCGAACCCCGTGGCGCCAAGTTCGTCCTGCGGAAAAATGCCGAAAAAAAGGGTGGGCTATAGCCTTTGGGCGTGGGGCTGGCGATCTTCGTCCGCCGGACTCTGAATGTGCCGAGACTTTACCCACCCCCTCCTCGTGACAAAAATAGGCTGAGGGCACGGCCGCACCCAAAAAAGAACAGCCGAACCCCTTGGCGCCCAGTTCGCCCTGCGGAAAAATGCCCAAGAAAGGGGTGCGCTATAGCCTTGGGGCGTGGGGCTGGCGACCTTCGTCCGCCGGACTCGGAATGGGCCGAGACTTTGCCCACCCCCTCCCGGCGACCAAGATAGAATGTGGGCGCAGCCGCGCCCAAAAAAGAGCAGCCGAACCCCTTGGTGCCAAGTTCGACCTGCGGGAAAATGCTCAAAAAAGGGGTGGGCTATAGCCTTGGGGCGTGGGGCTGGCGCACTTCGTCCGCCTTCCTTGGAATGGGCCGAGACTTTGCCCAACCCCTCCCCGCGCAAAAAATAGGCCGCGGGCACAGCCGCGCCCAAAAAAGAGCAGTTGAACCCCGTGGCGCCAAGTTCGTCCTGCGGAAAAATGCCGAAAAAAAGGGTGGGCTATAGCCTTGGGGCGTGGGGCTGGCGATCTTCGTCCGCCGGACTCTGAATGTACCGAGACTTTACCCACCCCCTCCTCGTGACAATAATAGGCTGAGGGCACGGCCGCACCCAAAAAAGAACAGCCGAACCCCTTGGCGCCCAGTTCGCCCTGCGGAAAAATGCCCAAGAAAAGGGTGCGCTATAGCCTTGGGGCGTGGGGTTGGCGACCTTCGTCCGCCGGACTCGGAATGGGTCGAGACTTTGCCCACCCCCTCCGCGCGCCAAAAATAGGCCGCAGGCACAGCCGCGCCCAAAAAAGAGCAGCCGAACCCCTTGGCGCCAAGTTCGTCCTGCGGAAAAATGCCCAAAAAAGGGGTGGGCTATAGCCTTGGGGCGTGGGGCTGGCGCACTTCGTCCGCCTTCCTCGGAATGGGCCGAGACTTTGCCCACCCCGTCCCCGTGACAAAAATAGTCCGCGGCACCACCGCGCCCACAAAAGAGCGGCCGAACCCCTTGGCGACAAGTTCGTCAAGCGGAAAAATGCCCAAAAGGGGGGTGGGCTTAGACTTGGGGCGTGGGGCTGGCGAACTTCGTCCGCCCGGACTCGGAATAGGCCGAGACTTTGGCAACCGCCTCCCCATGACAAAAATCGGCCACGGGCACTGCCGCGCCCAAAAAAGAGCAGCCAAATCCCTTGGTGCCACGTTCGTCCTGCGGAAAAATCCCCAAAAAAGGGGTGTGCTATAGCCTTTGGGCATGGGGCCGGCGAAATTCGACCGCCTTCCTCGGAATGGGCTGAGACTTTGGCCACCCTCTCCCCGCGACAAAAATAGGCCGCGGGCACAGCCGCACCCAAAAAAGAGCAGCCGATCCCCTTGGCGCCAAGTTCGTCCTGCGGCAAAATGCCCAAAAAAGGGGGTGTGTCATAGCCTTTGGGCGTGGGGCGGGCGAACTTCGTCCGCCGGACTCCGAATGTGCCGAGACTTTGCCCACCCCCTCCTCGCGACAAAAATAAGCCGAGGGCACAGCCGCACCCAAAAAAGAACAGCCGAACCCCTTGGCGCCCAGTTCGCCCTGCGGAAAAATGCCCAAGAAAGGGGTGCGCTATAGCCTTGGGGCGTGGGGCTGGCGACCTTCGTCCGCCGGACTCGGAATGGCCGAGACTTTGCCCACCCCCTCCCGGCGACCAAGATAGACTGTGGGCCCAGCCGCGCCCAAAAAAGAGCAGCCGAACCCCTTGGCGCCAAGTTCGACCTGCGGGAAAATGCTCAAAAAAGGGGTGTGCTGTAGCCTTTGGGCGTGGGGCTGGTAAAGTTCATCCGCCTTCCTCGGAATGGGCCGAGACTTTGCCCACCCCCTCCCCGCACCAAAAATAGGCCGCAGGGACAGCCGCGCCCAAAAAAGACCAGCCGAACCCCTTGGCGCCAAGTTCGTACTGCGGAAAAATGCCCAAAAAAGGGGTGGGCTAGTCCCTTGGGGCGTGGGGCGGGCGCACTTCGTCCGCCTTCCTCGGAATAGGCCGAGACTTTGCCCACCCCGTCCCTGCACCAAAAATAGGCCTCGGGCACCGCCGCGCCCAGAAAAGAGCAGCCGAACCCCGTGGCGCCAAGTTCGTCCTGCGAAAAAATGCCGAAAAAAAGGGTGGGCTATAGCCTTGGGGCGTGGGGCTGGCGAACTTCGTCCGCCGGACTCGGAATGGGCCGAGACTTTGCCCACCCCCTTCCCGTGCTAAAAATAGCCCGCGGGCACACCAGCGCCCAAAAAAGAGCAGCCGAACCCCGTGGTGCCAAGTTCGTCCTCCGGAAAAATGCCGAAAAAAAGGGTGGGCTATAGCCTTGGGGCGTGGGGCTGGCGCACTTCGTCCGCCTTCCTCGGAATGGGCCGAGACTTTGGCCACCCCGTCCCCGCGACAAAAATAGCCCGCGGCACAACCGCGCCCACAAAAGAGTGGCCGAACCCCTTGGCGACAAGTTCGTCCAGCGGAAAAATGCCCAAAAGGGGGGTGGGCTTAGCCTTGGGCGTGGGGCTGGCGAACTTCGTCCGCCCGGACTCGGAATGGGCCGAGACTTTGGCAACCCACTCCCCGTGACAAAAATCGGCCACGGGCACTGCCGCGCCCAAAAAAGATCAGCCAAATCCCTTGGTGCCAAGTTCGTCCTGCGGAAAAATCCCCAAAAAAGGGGTGTGCTATAGCCTTTGGGCATGGGGCCGGCGAACCTCGTCCGCCTTCCTCGGAATGGGCCGAGACTTTGGCCACCCTCTCCCCACGACAAAAATAGACCGCGGGCACAGCCTCGCCCAAAAAAGTGCAGCCGATCCCCTTGGTGCCAAGTTCGTCCTGCGGCAAAATGCCCAAAAAAGGGGTGTGTCATTGCCTTTGGGCGTGGGGCCGGCAAAGTTCATCCGCCGGACTCGGAATGGGCCGAGCCTTTGCCCACCCCCTCCTCGTGCAAAAAATAGGCCGCGGGCACAGCCGCACCCAAAAAAGAGCAGTCGAACCCCGTGGTGCCAAGTTCGTCCTGCGGAAGAATCCCCAAAAAAGGGGTGTGCTATAGCCTTTGGGCGTGCGGCCGGCAAAGTTCATCCGCCTTCCTCAGAATGGGCCGAGACTTTTCCCACACCCTCCCCGCGACAAAAACAGGCCGCAGGCCCAGCCGCGTCCAAAAAGGAGCAGCCGAACCCCTTGGCGCAAAGTTCGTCCTGCGGCAAAATGCCCAAAAAAGGGGTGTGCTATAGCCTTTGGGCGTGGGGCCGGCGAAGTTCATCCGCCTTCCTCGGAATGGGCCGAGACATTGGCCACCCTCTCCCCGTGACAAAAATAGACCGCGGGCACAGCCGCGCCCAAAAAAGAGCAGCCAATCCCCTTGGTGCCAAGTTCGTCCTGCGGCAAAATGCCCAAAAAAGGGGTATGTCATTGCCTTTGGGCGTGGGGCTGGCAAAGTTCATCCGCCGGACTCGGAATGGGCCGAGACTTTGCCCACCCCCTCCCCGTTCAAAAAATAGGCCGCGGGCACAGCCGCACCCAAAAAAGAGCAGTCGAACCCCGTGGTGCCAAGTTCGTCCTGCGGAAAAATCCCCAAAAAAGGGGTGTGCTATAGCCTTTGGGCATGGGGCCGGCGAACTTCGTCCGCCTTCCTCGGAATGGGCTGAGACTTTGGCCACCCTCTCCCCGCGACAAAAATAGACCGCGGGCACAGCCGCGCCCAAAAAAGAGCAGCCGATCCCCTTGGTGCCAAGTTCGTCCTGCGGCAAAATGCCCAAAAAAGGGGTGTGTCATTGCCTTTGGGTGTGGGGCCGGCAAAGTTCATCCGCCGGACTCGGAATGTTCCGAGACTTTGCCCACCCCCTCCCCGCGACAAAAATTGGCTGTGGGCACAGCCGCGCCCAAAAAACAGCAGCCGAATCCCTTGGCGCCAAGTTCGTCCTGCGGAAAAATGCCCAAAAAAAGGGTGGGTTATAGCCTTGGGGCGTGGGGCTGGCGAACTTCGTCCGCCGGACTCAGAATGTGCCGAGGCTTTGTCCACCCCCTCCCCACGACAAAAATAGGCCGCCGGCACAGCCGCGCCAAAAAAAGAGCAGCTGAACCCCTTGGCGCCAGGTTCATCCTCCGAAAAAATGCCCAAAAAGGGGGTGGGCTATAGCCTTGGGGCGTGGGGCTGGCGAACTTCGTGCGCCTTCCACGGAATGGGCCGAGACATTGCCAACCCCCTCCCCGCAACAAATATCGGCCGCGGCCACAGCCGCTCCCAAAAAAGTGAACCCGAATCCCTTGGCGCCTAGTTCGTCCAGCGGAAAAATGCCCAAAAAGGGGGTGGGCTATAGCCTTGGGGCGTGGGGCTGGCGAACTTCGTCCGCGTTCCTCGTAATGGGCCGAGACTTTGCCCACCCCCTCCCCGCGACAAAAATAGGCCGCGGGAGCAGCCGCGCCCAAAAAAGAGTAGCCGAACCCGTTGGCGCCAAGTTCCTCCAGCGGAAAAATGCCCAAAAAAGGGATGGGCTGTAGCTTTGGGGCGTTGGGCCGGCGCACTTCGTCCGCCGGACTCGGCATGGGCCGAGACTTTGCCCACCCCCTGCCCGCGATAAATACAGGCCACGGGCACAGCCGCGCCCAAGAAAGAGCAGCCGAATCCCTTGGCGCCAAGTTCGTCCTGCGGAAAAATGCCCAAAAAAGGGGTGCGCTATAGCCTTGGGCCGTAGGGCTGGCGCACTTCGCCCGCCAGACTCGGAATGGGCCGAGACTTTGCCCACCCCCTCCCTGCGACAAAAATAGGCCGCAGGCACAGCCACGCCCAAAAAAGAGCTGTCGAACCCCATGGCCCCAAGTTCGTCCTACGGAAAAATGCCCAAAAAAGGGGTGTGCTATAGCCTTGGGGCGTGGGGCAGCCGAAGTTCATCCGCCGGACTTGGAATGGGCCGAGACTTTTCCCACCCCCTCCCCGCGACAAAAATTGGCTGCAGGCACAGCCGCGCCAAAAAAAGAGCAGCTGAACCCCTTGGCGCCAGGTTCGTCCAGCGAAAAAATGCCCAAAAAGGGGGTGGGCTATAGCCTTGGGGCGTGGGGCTGGCGAACTTCGTGCGCCTTCCACGGAATGGGCCGAGACATTGCCAACCCCCTCCCCGTGACAAATATCGGCCGCGGCCACAGCCGCGCCCAAAAAAGTGCACCCGAACCCCTTGGCGGCAAGTTCATCCAGCGGAAAAATGCCCAAAAAGGGCGTGGGCTATAGCCTTCGGGCGTGGGGCTGGCGAACTTCGTCCGCGTTCCTCGTAATGGGCCGAGACTTTGCCCACCCCCTCCCCGCGACACAAATAGGCCGCGGGCGCAGCCGCGCCCAAAAAAGAGAAGCCGAACCCCTTGGCGCCAAGTTCGTCCTGCGGAAAAATGCCAAAACAGGGGATGGGCTTAGCCTTGAGGCGTTGGGCCGGCGCACTTCGTCCGCCAGACTCGGAATGGGCCTAGACTTTGCCCACCCCCTCCCCACGATAAATATAGGCCGCAGGCACAGCCGTGTCCAAAAATGAGTAGCCGAATCCCTTGGCCCCAAGTTTTTCCCGCGGAAAAATGCCCAAAAAAGGGGTGCGCTATAGCCTTGGGCCGTAGGGCTGGGGCACTTCGTCCGCCAGACTCGGAATGGGCCGAGACTTTGCCCACCCCCTCCCCGTGACAAAAATAGGAGGTGGGGACTGCTGCGGCCAAAAAACAGCAGCCAAACCCCTTGACGCCAAGTTCGTCCAGCGGAAAAATGCCCAAAAAAGGGGTGTGCTATAACCTGGGGGCGTGGGGCAGCCGAAGTTCGTCCGCCTTCCTCGGAATGGGCCGAGAATTTGCCCACCCCCTCCCCGTGACAAAAATAGGCCGCCGCCACAGCCGCGCGCAAAAAAGATCAGCCCAACCCCTTGGCGCAAAGTTCGTCCTGCGGGAAAATGCCCAAAAAAGGGGTGGGCCATAGCCTTGGGGCGTGGGGGTGGCGAACTTCGTCCGCCGGACTCGGAATGGCCCCAGACTTTGCCCACCCCCTCCCCGCGACAAAAATAGGCTGCGGGCACAGCCGCGCCCAAAAAAGAGCAGCCGAACTCCTTGGCGCCAATTTCGTCCTGCGGGAAAATGCCCAAAAAAGGGGTCGGCTATAGCGTTGGGGCGTCGGCCTGGCAAAGTTCGCCCGCCAGACTCGCAATGGGCCGAGACTTTTCCCACCCCCTCCGAGCGACAAAAATAGGCTGCAGCCACAGCCGCGCCCAAAAAAGAGCAGCCGACCCCCTTGGCGGCAAGTTCGTCCTGCGGAAAAATGCCCAAAAAATGGGTGGGCCATAGCCTTGGGGCGTGGGGGTGGCGAACTTCGTCCGCCGGACTCGGAATGGCCCCAGACTTTGCCCACCCCCTCCCCGCGACAAAAAAAGGCTGCGGGCACAGCCGCGCTCAAAAAAGAGCAGCTGAACTCCTTGGCGCCAAGTTCGTCCTGCGGGAAAATGCCCAAAAAAAGGGGTCGGCTATAGCCTTGGGGCGTGGGGCCGGCAAAGTCTGTCTGCCGGACTCGCAATGGGCCGAGACTTTTCCCACCCCCTCCCAGCGAAAAAAATAGGCCGCGGGCACTGCCGCGCCCAAAAAAGAGCAGGCGAACCCCTTCGTCCCAAGTTCGTCCAGCGGAAAAATGCCCAAAAAAGGGGTGTGCTATAGCCTTGGGGCGTGGGGCTGCCGAAGTTCGTTCGCGGGACTCGGAATGGGCCGAGACTTTGCCCACCCCCTCCCGTGCCAAAAATAGGCTGTGGGCACAGCCTTGCCCAAAAAAGAGCAGCCGAACCCCTTGGCGCCAAGTTCGTCCTGCGGAAAAATGCCCAAAAAAGGGGTGGGCTATAGCCTTGGGGTGTGGGGCTGGTGGACTTCGTCCGCCTTCCACGGAATGCGCCGAGACTTTGCCCACCCCCTCCTCCTGACAAAAATAGGCCGCGGGCACAGCCGCGCCCAAGAAAGAGCAGCCGAACCCCTTGGCTCCAAGTTCGTCCTGCGGAAAAATGCTCAAAAAAGGGGTTGGCTATAGCCTTGGGGCATGGGACTAGCGAACTTCGTCTGCCTTCCTCAGAATGGGCCGAGACTTTGCCCACCCCCTCCTCCTGACAAAAATAGGCCGCGGGCACAGCCGCGCCCAAGAAAGAGCAGCCGAACCCCTTGGCTCCAAGTTCGTCCTGCGGAAAAATGCTCAAAAAAGGGGTTGGCTATAGCCTTGGGGCATGGGACTAGCGAACTTCGTCTGCCTTCCTCAGAATGGGCCGAGACTTTTCCCACCCCCTCCCCGAGACAAAAATAGGCCATGTGCACAGCCGCGCCCAAAAAAGAACAGCCGAACCCCTCGGCGCGAAGTTCGTCATGCGAAAAACTGCCCAAAAAGGGGGTGGGCTATAGCACTGGGTCGTGGGGCCGGCGAACTTCGTCTGCCGGACTCGGAATGGGCAAAGACTTTTCCAACCCGCTCCCCGTGCAAAAAATAGGCCGCGGGCACAGCCATGCCCAACAAAGAGCAGCCGAACCCCTTGGTGCCAAGTTCGTCCTGTGGAAAAATGCCCAAAAAAGGGGTGGGCTATAGCCTTGGGGCGTGGGGCGGGCGAACTTTGGCCGCCGGACTCGGAATGGGACGAGACATTGAACACCACATCTTCGCGACAAAAATAGGCCGCGGGCACAACGGCGCCCAAAAAAGAGCAGCCGAACCCCTTGGCGCCAAGTTCGTCCTGCAGAAGAATGCCCAAAAAAGGGGTGGGCTATAGCCTTGGGGCGTGGGGCTGGCGAACTTCGTCCGCTGGACTCGGAATGGGCCGAGACGTTTCCCACCCCCTCCCCGCACCAAAAATAGGCCGCGGGCACAGCCGCGCAAAGAAAAGAGCTGCCGAACCCCTTGGCCCCAAGTTCGTCGTGCGGAAAAATGCCCAAAAAAGGGGTGGGCTATAGCCTTGGGGCGTGGGGCCGGCGAACTTCGTCCGCCGGACTTGGAATGTGCCGAGACTTTTCCCACCCCCTCCCCGTGACAAAAATAGGCCACGGGCACAGCCGCGCCCAAAAAAGAGCAGCCGAACCCCTTGGCGCCAAGTTCGTCGTGCGGAAAAATGCCCAAAAAGGGTGTGGGCTATAGCCTTGGGGCGTGGAGTGGCGAACTACGTCCGCCGGACTCGGAATGGGCCCAGACATTGACCACCCCCTCCCCAAGACAAAAATAAGCCGCGGGCACAGCCGCGCCCAAAAAATAGCAGCCGAACCCCGTGGCGCCAAGTTCGTCGTGCGGAAAAATGTCCAAAAAGGGTGTGGGCTATAGCCTTGGGGCGTGGGGCTGGCGAACTACGTCCACCGGACTCGGAATGGGCCCAGACATTGACCACCCCCTCCCCGCGACAAAAATAAGCCGCGGGCACAGCCGCGCCCCAAAAAGAGCAGCCGAACCCCTCGGCGCCAAGTTCGTCCTGCGGAAGAATGCCCAAAAAGGGAGTGGGCTATAGCCTTGGGGCGTGGGGCTGGCGCACTTCGTCCGCCGAACTCGGAATGGGCCGAGACTTTGACCATCCCCTCCCCGCAACAAAAATAGGCCGCGGGCGCAGGCGCGCCCGAAAAAGAGCAGACGAACCCCTTGGCCCCAAATTCGTCCTGCGGAAAAATGCCCAAAAAGGGGGTGGGCTATAGCCTTGGGGCGTGGGGCGGGCGAACTTCGTCCGCCGGACTCGGAATGGGCCGAGACTTTGCCCACCCCCTCCCCACAATAAAAATAGCCCACGGACACAGCCGCGTCCAAAAAAGAGCAGCCGAACCCCTTGGCGCCAATTTCGTCCAGCGGAAAGATGCCCAAAAAGGGGGTGGGCTATAGCCTTGGGGTGTGGGGCGGGCGAACTTCGTCCGCCGGACTCGGAATGGGCCGAGACTTTGGCCTCCCCCTCCCTGCACTATAAATAGGCCGCGGGCACAGCTGCGTCCAAAAAAGAGCAGCCGAACCCCTTGGCGCCAAGTTCGTCCTGCGGCAAAATGCCCAAAAAGTGGGTGTGCGATGGCCATTGGGCGTGGGGCCAGCAAAGTTCATTCCCCTTCCTCAGAATGGGCTGAGACTTTGCCCATCCGCACCCCGCGCCAAAAATAGGCCGCGGGCACAGCTGCACCCAAAAAAGAGCAGCCGAACCCCTTGGCGCCAAGTTCATCTTGCGGAAAAATGCCCAAAAAATGGGAGGGCTATAGCCTTGGGGCGTAGGGCCGGCGCACTTCGTCTGCCTTCCTAGGAATGGGCCGAGACTTTGCCCATCCCGTCCCCATGACAAAAATAGTCCGCGGCACAGCCGCGCCCAAAAAAGAGATGCCGAACCCCTTGGCGCCAAGTTCGTCCTGCGGAAAAATGCCCAAAAGGGGGCTGGGCTATAGCCTTGGGGCGTGGGGCCGGTGAACTTCGTCTGCCGGACTCAGAATGGGGCGAGACTTTTCCCACCCCCTCGCTGCGACAAAAATAGGCCGCGGGCACAGCCGCGCCCAAAAATGAGCTGCCGCACCCATTGGCGCCAAGTTCGACCTGGGGAAAAATGACCAAAAAAGGGGTGTGCTACAGCCTTGGGGCGTGGGGCCGGCGAACTTCGTCCGCCTTCCTCGGAATGGGCCGAGACTTTGGCCACCCCCTCCCCGCGACAAAAATAGGCCCAGGGCACAGGCGTGTTCAAAAAAGAGCAGCCGAACCCCTTGTCGCCAAGTTCGTCCTGCGGAAAAATGCCCAAAAGGGGGTGGGCTATAGCCTTGGGGCGTGGGGCTGGCGAACATCGTCTGCCGGTCTCGGAATGGGCCGAGACTTTGGCCACCCCCTCCCCACAATAAAAATAGCCCGCGGACACAGCCGCGTCCAAAAAAGAGCAGCCGAACCCCTTGGCCCCAATATCGTCCAGCGGAAAGATGCCCAAAAAGGGGGTGGGCTATAGCCTTGGGGTGTGGGGCGGGCGAATTTCGTCCGCCGGACTCGGAATGGGCCGAGACTTTGGCCTCCCCCTCCCCGAGACAAAAATAGGCCGCGGGCACAGCTGCGTCCAAAAAAGAGCAGCCGAACCCCTTGGCGCCAAGTTCGTCCTGCGGAAAAACGCCCCAAAAAGGGGGTGGGCTATAGCCTTGGGGCGTGGGGCGGGCGAACTTCGTCCACCGGACTAGGAATGGGCTGAGGCTTTGCCCACCCCCTCCCCGCGTCAAAAATAGGCCGCATGCACAGCCGCGCCCAAAAAAGAGCCGCCGAACCCCTTGGTGCCAAGTTCGTCCTGTGGAAAAATGCCCAAAAAGGGGGTGGGCTATAGCCTTGGGGCGTGGGGCGGGCGAACTTTGTCCGCCGGACTCGGAATGGGCCGAGACTCTGACCACCCCCTCCCCACGACAAAGATAGGCCTCGGGCACAGCCGTGCCCGTAAAAGCGCAGCCGAACCCCTTGGTGCCAAGTTCGTCCTGCGGAAAAACGCCCCAAAAAATGGGTGGGCTATAGCCTTGGGGCGTGGGGCGGGCGAACTTCGTCCGCCGGACTAGGAATGGGCTGAGGATTTGCCCACCCTCTCCCCGCGTCAAAAATAGGCCGCACGCACAGCCGCGACCAAAAAAAAGCCGCCGAACCCCTTGGTGCCAAGTTCGTCCTGCGGAAAAATGCCCAAAAAGGGGGTGGGTTATAGCGTTCCGGCGTGGGGCTGACAAACTTCGTCCGCCGGACTCAGAATGGGCCGAGACTTTTCCCAACACTCCCTGCGACAAAAATAGGCCGCGGGCACAGCCGCGCCCTAAAAAGTGCAGACGAACCACTTGGCGCCAAGTTCGTCCTGCAGAAAAATGCCTAAAAAAGAGGTGTGCTATAGCCTTGGGGCGTGGGGCTGCCGGAGTTCGTCCGCCGGACTCGGAATGGGCCGAGACTTTGACCACCCCTCCCTGCGCCAAAAATAGGCCGCGGGCACAGCCACGCCCAAAAAAGAGCAGCCGAACCGCTTGGCGCCAAGTTCGTCCTGCGGAAAAATGCCCAAAAAAGGGGTGGGCTATAGCCTTGGGGCGTGGGGCGGGCGAACTTCGTCCGCCGGACTCGGAATGGGCTGAAGCTTTGCCCACCCCCTCCCGGCGACAGAAATCGACCGCACGCACAGCCGCTCCCAAAAAAGAGCCGCCGAACCCCTTGGTGCCAAGTTCGTCCTGCGGAAAAATGCCCAAAAAGGGGGTGGGTTATAGCGTTGGGACGTGGGGCTGGCGAACTTCGTCCGCCGTACTCGGAACGGGCTGAGGCTTCGCCCACCCCCTCCCCACGTCAAAAATAGGCCGCGGGCACAGCCGCGCCCGAAAAAGAGCAGCCGAACCCCTTGGCGCCAAGTTCGTCCTGCGGAAAAACGCCCCAAAAAATTGGTGGGCTATAGCCTTTGGGCGTGGGGCGGGCGAACTTCGTCCGCCGGACTAGGAATGGGCTGAGGATTTGCCCACCCTCTCCCCGCGTCAAAAATAGGCCGCGGGCACAGAAGCGCCCAAAAAAGACCAGCCGAACCCCTTGGCGCAAACTTCGTCCTGCGGAAAAATGCCCAAAAAGGGGGTGGGCTATAGCATTGGGGCTTGGGGCCGGCGCACTTCGTCCGCCGGACTCGGAATGGGCCGAGAATATTCCCACCCCCTCCCTGCGACAAAAATAGGCAGCGGGCACAGCCGCGCCCGAAAAAGAGCAGACGAACCCCTTGGCGCCAAGTTCGTCCTGCAGAAAAATACCTAAAAAAGAGGTGTGCTATAGCCTTGGGGCGTGGGGCTGCCGGAGTTCGTCCGCCGGACTCGGAATGGGCCGAGACTTTGACCACCCCTTCCCCGCGGCAAAAATAGGCCGCGGGCACAGCCGCACCCAAAAAAGAGCAGCCGAACCCCTTGGCGCGAACTTCGTCCTGTGGAAAAATGCCCAAAAAAGGGGTGGGCTATAGCCTTGGAGCGTGGGGCAGGCGAACTTCGTCCGCCGGACTCGGAATGGGCCGAGACTTTTCTCACCCACTCCCCACGACAAAAATACTCCGCGGGTACAGCCGCGCCCAAAAAAGTGCCGCTGAACCCCTTGGCGCCAAGTTCGTCCAGCGGAAAAACACCCCAAAAAAGGGGTGGGCTATAGCCTTGGGGCGTGGGGCAGGCGAACCTCGTCCGCCGGACTCGGAATGGGCCGAGACTTTTCCCACCCACTCCCCACGACAAAAATAGTCCGCGCGTACAGCCGCGCCCAAAAAAGTGCAGCCGCACCCCTTGGCGCCAAGTTCGTCCTGCGGAAAAATGCCCAAAAAAGGGGTGGGCTATAGCCTTGGGGCGTGGGGCAGGCGAACTTCGTCCGCCGGACTCGGAATGGGCCGAGACTTTTCCCACCCACTCCCCACGACAAAAATAGTCCGCGGGCGCAGCCGCGCCCAAAAAAGTGCAGCCGAACCCCTTGGCGCCACTTTCGTCCTGATGAAAAATGCCCAAAAAGGGGGTGGGCTATAGCGTTGGGGCGTGGGGCGGGCGAACTTCGTCCGCCGAACTCGGAATGGGCCGAGACTTTTCCCACCCCCTCCCTGCGACAAAAATAGGCCACGGGAACAGCCGCGCCCAAAAAAGAGCAGCCGAACCCGTTGGCGCCAAGTTCGTCCTGCGGAAAAATGCCCAAAAAGGGGATGGGCTATAGCCTTTGGGCGTGGGCCCGGCGCACTTCGTCCGCCGGACTCGGAATGGGCCGAGGCTTTTCCCACCCCCTTCCCACGACAAAAATAGGCTGTGGACACAGCCGAACCCCTTGGCGCCCAGTTCGCCCTGCGGAAAAATGCCCAAGAAATGGGTGCGCTATAGCCTTGGGGCGTGGGGTTGGCGACCTTCGTCCGCCGGACTCGGAATGGGCCGAGACTTTGCCCACCCCCTCCGCGCACCAAAAATAGGCCACAGGCACAGCCGCGCCCAAAAACGAGCAGCCGAACCCCTTGGCGCCAAGTTCGTCCTGCGGAAAAATGCCCAAAAAGGGGGTGGGGTGGCGAACTTCGTCCGCCGGACTCGGAATGGGCCGAGACTTTTCTCACCGCCTCCCCGTGACAATAATAGGCCGCGGGAACAGCCACGCCCAAAAAAGGGCAGCTGAACCCATTGGCGCCAAGTTCGTCATGCGGAAAAATTCCCAAAAAAGGGGATGGGCTATAGCCTTGGGGCGTGGGCCCGGCGCACTTCGTCCGCCGGACTCGGAATGGGCCGAGGCTTTGCCCACCCCCTTCCCGCGAAAAAAATAGGCCGTGGGCACAGCCAAACCCCTTGGCGCCAAGTTCGTCTTGCGGAAAAATAACCAAAAAGTGGGTGGGCTATATCCTTGGGGCGTGGGGATGGCGAACTTCGTTCGCCGGACTCGGAATTGGCCGAGACTTTTCCCACCCACTCCTCGCGAAAATAGGCCGAAGGCGCAGCCGCACCCAAAAAAGAGCAGCCGAACCCCTTGTCGCCAAGTTCGTCCTGCGGGAAAATGCCCAAAAAGGGGGTGGGCTATAGCGTTGGGGCGTGGGGCGGGCGAACTTCGTCCGCCGGACTCGGAATGGGTCGAGACTTTGCCCACACCCTCCCCGCAACAAAAATACGCTGCGGGTACAGCCGCGCCCAAAAAAGGGCAGCTGAACCCCTTGGCGCCAAGTTCGTCCTGCGGAAAAATTCCCAAAAAAGGGGTGGGCTATACGCTTGGGGCGTGGGGATGGCGAACTTCGTTCGCCGGACTCGGAATGGGCCGAGACTTTTCCCACCCGCTCCTTGCGACAAAAATAGGCTGCAGGCGCAGCCGCACCCAAAAAAGAGCAGCCGAACCCCTTGGCGCCAAGTTCGTCCAGCGGAAAAATACCCAAAAAGGGGGTGGGCTATAGCCTTGGGGCGTGGGGTGGCGAACTTCGTCCGCCGGACTCGGAATGCGCCGACACATTTCTCACCCCCTCCCCACGACAATGATTGGCCGCCGGAACAGCCGCGCCCAAAAAAGAGCAGCCGAACCCCTTGGCGCCAAGTTCGTCCGGCGGAAAAGTGCTCAAAAAGGGGGTGGGCTATAACCTTGGGGTGTGGGGCTGGCGAACTTCGTCCGCCGGACTCGGAATGGGCCGACACATTGGCCACCCCCTCCCCCCGACAAAAATAGGCTGCGGGCACAGCCGCGCCCAAAAACGAGCAGCCGAACCCCTTGGCGCCAAGTTCGTCCTGCGGAAAAATGCCCAAAAAGGGGGTGGGCTATAGCCTTGGGGCGTGGGGCAGGTGAAATTCGTCCGCCGGACTCGGAATGTGCCGAGACATTGCCGACCCCCTCCCCGCGACAAAAATAGGCCGCGGACGCAGCCACGCCAAAAAAAGAGGAGCCGAACTCCTTGGCGCCAAGTTCGTCGAGCGGAAAAATGCCCAAAAAGGGGGTGGCCTATAACCTTGGGGCGTGGGGCCGGCAAAGTTCATCCGCCGGACTTGGAATGGGCATACACTTTTCCCCCAACCTCCCCACGACAAAAATAGGCCGCGGGCACAGCCGCGCCCAAAAAAGAGCAGCCGAACCCCGTGGCGCCAAGTTCGCCCTGCGGAAAAATGCCCAAAATAGGGGTGGGCTATAGCCTTGGGGCGTGGGGCAGGCGAACTTCGTCCGCCGGACTCAGAATGGGCCGAGACTTTACCCACCCCCTCCCCGCGACAAAAATAGGCTGCGGGCACAGCCGCGCCCAAAAAAGAGCAACTGAACCCCTTGGCGCCAAGTTCGTCCAGCGGAAAATGCCCAAAAAAGGGGTGTGCGACAGCCTTTGGGCGTGGGGCCGGCAAAGTTTATCCGCCTTCCTCGGAATGGACCGAGATTTTGGCCACCCCCTCCCCGCGCCAAAAATAGGCCGCGGGCACAGCCGTACCCAAAAAAGAGCAGCCGAACACCTTGGCGCCAAGTTCGTCCTGCGGCAAAATGCTCAGAAAAGGGGTGTGCTATAGCCTTTGGGCGTGGGGCCAGCAAAGTTCATCCGCCTTCCTCGGAATGGGCCGAGACTTGGGCCACCCCCTCCCCACGCCAAAAATAGGCGGCGGGCACAGCCGCGCGCAAAAAACAGCAGCCGAACCCCTTGGCGCCAAGTTCATCCTGCGGAAAAATGCCGAAAAAAGGGGTGTGCTATAGCCTTTGGGCGTGGGGCCGGCAAAGTTCATCCGCCTTCCTCGGAATGGGCCGAGATTTTGTCCACCCCCTCCCCACAACAAAAATAGGCCGCGGGCAAAGCCGCACCCAAAAAAGAGCAGCCGAACGCCTTGGCGCCAAGTTCATCCTGCGGAAAAATGCCCAAAAAGGGGGTGGGCTATAGCCTTGGGGCGTGGGCCTGGCGCACTTCGTCCGCCGGACTCGGAATGGGCTGAGACTTTTCCCACCCCCTCCCCGCAACAAAAATAGGCCGCGGGCACAGCCGCGACCAAAAAAGAGCAGCCGAACCCCTTGGCGCCAAGTTCGTCCTGCGGAAAAATGCCCAAAAAAGGGGTGGGCTATAGCCTTGGGGCGTGGGGCGGGTGAACTTCGTACGCTTTCCTTGGAATGGGCCGAGACTTTGCCCACCCCCTCCCCGCGCCCAAAAAAGAGCAGCCGAACCGCTTGGCGCTATGTTCGTCCTTCTGAAAAATGCCCAAAAAGGGGGTGGGCTATAGCCTTGGGGCGTGGGGCCGGCAAAGTTCGTCCGCCGGACTCGCAATTGGCCGAGACATTGCCCGCCCACTCCCGCGACAAAAATAGGCCGTGGGCACAGCCGCGCTCAAAAAAGAGCAGCCGAACCCCTTGGCGCCAAGTTCGTCCTGCAGAAAAATGCCCAAAAAAGGGCTGGGCTATAGCCTTGGGGCGTGGGGCTGGCGCACTTCGTCCGCTGGACTCGAAATGGGCCGAGACTTTGCCCACCCCGTCCCCATGACAAAACTTGGCCGCGGGCACAGCCCCGACCAAATAGAGCTGCCGAACCGCGAGGCGCCAAGTTCGTCCTGCGGAAAAATGCCCAAATAGGGGGTGGCCTATAGCCTTGGGGCGTGGGGCTGGCGAACTTCGTCCGCCTTCCTCGGAATGGGCTGAGACTTTACCCACCCCCTCCCCACAACAAAAATAGGCCGCGGGCACATCCGCGCCCAAAAAAGAGCAGCCGAGCCCCTTGGCGCCAATTTCGTCCTGCAGAAAAATGCCCAAAAAAGGGGTGATCTATAGCCTTGGGGCGTGGGGCTGGCGAACTTCGTCCGCCGGACTCGGAATGGGCCGAGACTATGCCCACCCCCTCCCTGCGACAAAAATAGGCCGCGGGCACAGCCGCGCCCAAAAAAGCGCAGCCGAACCCCATGGCCCCAAGTTCGTCCCGCGGAAAAATGCCCAAAAAAGGGGTGGGCTATAGCCTTGGGGTGTGGGGCTGGCAAACTTCGTACGCCTGCTTCGGAATGGGCCGAGCCTTTGCCCACCCCCTCCCCGCGCCCAAAAAAGACCAGCCAAACCCCTTGGCGCCAAGTTCGTCCTTCTGAAAAATGCCCAAAAAGGGGGTGGGCTATAGCCTTGGGGCGTGGGGCTGGCAAACTTCGTACGCCTGCTTCAGAATGGGCCGAGACTTTGCCCACCCCCTCCCCGCGCCCAAAAAAGACCAGCCGAACCCCTTGGCGCCAAGTTCGTCCTTCTGAAAAATGCCCAAAAAGGGGGTGGGCTATAGCCTTGGGGCGTGGGGCCGGCAAAGTTTGTCCGCCGGACTCGGAATGGGCCGAGACTTTTCCCACCCCCTCCCCGTGACAAAAATAGGCCGCGGGGGCAGCCACACCAAAAAAAGAGCAGCCGAACCCCTTGGCCCCAAGTTTGTCCTGCGGAAAAATGCCCAAAAAGGGGGTTGCCTATTGCCTTGGGGCGTGGGGATGGCGAACTTCGTCCGCCGGACTCGGAATATGCCGAGACTTTGCCCACCCACTCCCCGCGACAGAAATAGGCCGCGGGCACAGCCGCGCAAAAGAAAGAGCAGTCGAACACCTTGGCGCCAAGTTCGTCCCGCAGAAAAATGCCAAAAAAAGGGGTGGGCTACAGCCTTGGGGCGTGGGGCTGGCGCACTTCGTCCGCCTTCCTCGGAATGGGCCGACACTTTTCCCACCCCCTCCCCGTGACAAAAATAGGCCGCGGGGGCAGCCGCACCCAAAAAAGAGCGGCCGAACCGCTTGGTACCAATTTCGTCCAGCGGAAAAATGCCCAAAAAAGGGGTGTGCTATAGCCTCGGGGCGTGGGGCGGGCGAACTTCGTCCGCCTTCCTTGGAATGGGCCGAGGCTTTACCCACCCCCTCCCCGCGACAGAAATAGGCCGCGGGCACAGCCACGCCCAAGAAAGAGCAGGCGAACCCCTTGGCGCCAAGTTCGTCCCGCAAAAAAAATGCCCAAAAAAGGGGTGGGCTATAGCCTCGGGGCGTGGGGCTGGCGCACTTCGGCCGCCTTCCTCGGAATGGGCCGACACTATGCCCACCCCCTCCCTGCGACAAAAATAGGCCGCGGACACAGCCGCGCCCAAAAATTAGCAGCCGAACCCCTTGGCGCCAAGTTCGTCCTGCGGAAAAACGCCCAGAAAAGGGGTTTGCTATAGCCTTTGGACGTCGGGCAGGCGAACTTCATCCGCCGGACTCAGAATGGGCCGAGACATTGCCCACCCCCTCCCCGCGACAAAAATAGGCCGCGGGCACAGCCGCTCCCAAAAAAGAGCAGCCGAACCCCTTGGCGCCAATTTCGTCCTGCGGAAAAATGCCCAAAAAAGGGGTGTGCTATAGCCTCGGGGCGTGGGGCGGGCGAACTTCGTCCGCCTTCCTTAGAATGGGCCGAGACTTTGCCCACCCCCTCCCCGTGCCCAAAAAAGACCAACCGAACCCCTTGGCGCCAAGTTCGTCCTTCTGAAAAATGCCCAAAAAGGGGGTGGGCTATAGCCTTGGGGCGTGGGGTCGGCAAAGTTTGTCCGCCAGACTCGGAATGGGCCAAGACTTTTCCCACCCCCTCCCTGCGACAAAAATAGGCTGCGGGGGCAGCCGCGCCAAAAAGAGAGCAGCCTAACCCCTTGGTGCCAAGTTTGTCCTGCGGAAAAATGCCCAAAAAGGGGGTGGGCTATTGCCTTGGGGCGTGGGGCTGGCGAACTTCATCCGCCGGACTCGGAATGTGCCGAGACTTTGCCCACCCACTCCCCGCGA
Source organism: Citrus glauca (assembly GCA_029633175.1). Classification (NCBI taxonomy): domain Eukaryota; kingdom Viridiplantae; phylum Streptophyta; class Magnoliopsida; order Sapindales; family Rutaceae; genus Citrus; species Citrus glauca. The sequence goes on along the minus strand of JAQOOD010000039.1, from coordinate 239,478 downwards.
CAAAAATAGCCCGCGGGCACAGCCGCGCCCAAAAAAGAGCAGCCGAATCCCTTGGCGGCAAGTTCGTGCTGCGGAAAAATGCCCAAAAAGGGTGTGGGCTATAGCCTTGGGGCGTGGGGCGGGCGAACTTCGTCCGCCGGACTCGGAATGGGCCGAGACTTTGCCCACCCCCTCCCTGCGACAAAAATAGGCCGCGGACACAGCCGCGCCCCAGAACGAGCGCCCGAAGGCCGGGGCGCCAAGTTCGTCCTGCGGAAAAATGCCCAGAAAAGGGGTGTGCTATAGCCTTTGGACGTGGGGCGGGCAAACTTCGTCCGCCGGACTCATAATGGGCCGAGACTTTGCCCACCGCCTCCCCGTGACAAAAATAGGCCGCGGGGACAGCCGCACCCAAAAAAGAGCGGCCGAACCGCTTGGTACCAATTTCGACCAGCGGAAAAATGCCCAAAAAAGGGGTGTGCTATAGCCTCGGGGCGTGGGGCGGGCGAACTTCGTCCGCCTTCCTTGGAATGGGCCGAGGCTTTACCCACCCCCTCCCCGCACCCAAAAAAGACCAGCCGAACCCCTTGGCGCCAAGTTCGTCCTTCTGAAAAATGCCCAAAAAGGGGGTGGGCTATAGCCTTGGGGCGTGGGGCCGGCAAAGTTTGTCCGCCGGACTCGGAATGGGCCGAGACTTTTCCCACCCCCTCCTCGCGACAAAAATTGGCCGCGGGGGCAGCCGCGCCAAAAAGAGAGCAGCCGAACCCCTTGGCGCAAAGTTTGTCCTGTGGAAAAATCCCCAAAAAGGGTGTGGGCTATAGCCTTGGGGCGTGGGGCTGGCGAACTTCGCCTGCCTTCCTCGGAATGGGCCGTGACTTTGCGCACCCCCTCCCCGCGGCAAAAACAGGCCGCGGGGACAGCCGCTCCCAAAAAAGAGCAGCCGAACCCCGTGGCACGAAGTTCGTCCTGCGGAAAATGTCCAAAAAAAGGGTGGGCTATAGCCTTGGGGCGTGGGGCTGGCGAACTTCGTCCGCCGGACTGGGAATGGGCCAAGACTTTGCCCAGCCCCTCCCCGTGAAAAAAATAGGCCGCGGTCACAGCCGCGCCGAAAAAACAGCCACTGAACCCCTTGGCGCCAAATTCGTCCTGCGGAAAAATGCCCAAAATGGCGGTGGGCTATAGCCTTGGGGCGTGGGGCCGGCAAAGTTTGTCCGCCGGACTCGGAATGGGCCGAGACTTTTCCAACCCCCTCCCCGCGACAAAAATATTCCGCGGGGGCAGCCACGCCAAAAAAAGATTAGCCGAACCCCTTGGCGCCAAGTTCGTCCTGCGGAAAAATGCCCAAAAGGGGGTGCGCTATTGCCTTGGGGCATGGGGCTGGCGAACTTCGTCCGCCGGACTCGGAATGTGCCGAGAATTTGCCCACCCACTCCCCGCAACAAAAATAGGCTGCGGGCACAGCCGCGCCCAAAAAAGAGTAGCCGAATCCCTTGGAGCCAAGTTCGTCCTGTGGAAAAATGCCCAAAAAGGGTGTGGGCTATAGCCTTGGGGCGTGGGGCTGGCGAACTTCGTCCGCCGGACTCGGAATTTTCCGAGACTTTCCCACCCCCTCCCCGTGGCAAAAACAGGCCGCGGGGACAGCCGAGCCCAAAAAAGAGCAGCCGAACCCCTTGGCACCAAGTTCGTCCTGCGGAAAATGTCCAAAAAAAGGGTGGGCTATAGCCTTGGGGCGTGGGGCTGGCGAACTTCGTCCGCCGGACTCGGAATGGGCCAAGACTTTGCCCAGCCCCTCCCCGTGAAAAAAATAGGCCGCTGGCACAGCCGCGCCGAAAAAAGAGCCACTGAACCCCTTGGCGCCAAATTCGTCCTGCGGAAAAATGCCCAAATGGCGGTGGGCTATAGCCTTGGGGCGTGGGGCCGGCAAAGCTTGTCCGCCGGACTCGGAATGGGCCGAGACTTTTCCCACCCCCTCCCCGCGAAAAAAATAGGGCGCGGGGGCAGCCGCGCCAAAAAAAGAGCAGCCGAACCCCTTGGCGCCAAGTTCGTCCTGCGGAAAAATGCCCAAAAGGGGGTGCGCTATTGCCTTGGGGCATGGGGCTGGCGAACTTCGTCCGCCGGACTCGGAATGTGCCGAGACTTTGCCCACCCACTGCCCGCGACAAAAATAGGCTGCGGGCACAGCCGCGCCCAAAAAATTGCAGCCGAATCCCTTGGCGCCAAGTTCGTCCTGCGGAAAAATGCCCAAAAAGGGTGTGGGCTATAGCCTTGGGGCGTGGGGCTGGCGAACTTCGTCCGCCGGACTCGGAATTTGCCGAGACTTTCCCACCCCCTCCCCGCGACAAAAACAGGCCGCGGGCACAGCCGCGCCCAAAAACGAGCAGCCGAACCCCTTGGCGCCAAGCTCGTCCTGCGGAAAAATGCCCAAAAAGGGGGTGGGCTATAGCCTTGAGGCGTGGGGCAGGCGGACTTCGTCCGCCGGACTCGCAATGGGCCGAGACTTTTCCCACCCCCTCCCCGCGACAAGAATAGGCCACGGGCACACCCGCGCCCAACAAAGACCAGCCGAACCCCTTGACGCCTAGACTTTGCCCACCCCCTCCCCGTGATAAATATCTTTTTCGGGCACAGCCGCGCCCAAAAAAGAGCACCCGAACCCCTTGGCGCCAAGTTCGTCCAGCGGAAAAATGCCCAAAAAGGGGGTGGGCTATAGCCTTGGGGCGTGGGGCTGGCGAACTTCGTCCGCGTTCCTCGTAATGGGCCGAGACTTTGCCCACCCCCTCCCCGCGGCAAAAACAGGCCGCGGGGACAGCCGCGCCCAAAAAAGAGCAGCCGAACCCCGTGGCACGAAGTTCGTCCTGCGGAAAATGTCCAAAAAAAGGGTGGGCTATAGCCTTGGGGTGTGGGGCGGGCGAACTTCGTCCGCCGGACTGGGAATGGGCCAAGACTTTGCCCAGCCCCTCCCCGTGAAAAAAATAGGCCGCGGTCACAGCCGCGCCGAAAAAACAGCCACTGAACCCCTTGGCGCCAAATTCGTCCTGCGGAAAAATGCCCAAAATGGCGGTGGGCTATAGCCTTGGGGCGTGGGGCCGGCAAAGTTTGTCCGCCGGACTCGGAATGGACCGAGACTTTTCCCACCCCCTCCCCGCGACAAAAATATTCCGCGGGGGCAGCCACGCCAAAAAAAGATTAGCCGAACCCCTTGGCGCCAAGTTCGTCCTGCGGAAAAATGCCCAAAAAGGGGGTGGGCTATAGCCTTGGGGCGTGGGGCGGGCGGACTTTGTCCGCCGGACTCGCAATGGGCTGAGACGTTTCCCACCCCCTCCCCGCGACAAAAATAGGCCACGGGTGCAGCCGCGCCCAAAAAAGAGCAGCCGAACCCCTTGGCGCCTAGTTCGTCCTGCGGAAAGATACCCTAAAAAGGGGTGGGCTATAGCCTTGGGGCGTTAGGCTGGCGAACTTCGCCTGCCTTCCTCGGAATGGGTCGAGACTTTGCCCACCCCCTCCCCGCGGCAAAAATAGGCCGCAGGCACAGCCGCGCCCAAAAAAGAGCAGCCGAACCCCTTGGCGCCAAGCTCGTCCTGCGGAAAAATGCCCAAAAAGGGGGTGGGCTATAGCCTTTGGACGTGGGGCTGGCGAACTTCGTCTGCCGGACTCGGAATGGGCCGAGACTTTTCTAACCCCCTCTCTGCGACAAAAATAGGCCGCGGGTGCAGCCGCGCCCAAAAAAGAGAAGCCGAACCCCTTTGCGCCAAGTTCGTCCTGCGGAAAAATGCCCAAAAAAGGGGTGGGCTATAGCCTTGGGACGTGGGGCTGGCGAACTTCGTTCGCTTTCCTCGGAATGTGCCGAGACTTTGCCCTCCCCACCCCGCGACAAAAATAGGCCGCGGGCAGAGCCATGCCCAAAAAAGAGCTGTCGAACCCCTTGGCACCAAGTCTGTCCTGCGGACAAACGCCCAAAAAGGGGGTGTGCTGTAGCCTTGGGGCTTGGGCCTGGCAAAGTTCATCCACCTTTCTCGGAATGGGCCGAGACTTTGCCCACCCCCTCCCCGGGACAAAAATAGGCCGCGGGCACAGCCGCGCCCAAAAATGAGCAGCCGAACCCCTTGGCGCCAAGTTCGTCCTGCGGAAAAATGCCCAGAAAAGGGGTGTGCTATAGCCTTTGGGCGTGGGGCAGGCGAACTTCGTCCGCCGGACTCAGAATGGGCCGAGACTTTGCCCACCCCCTCCCCGCAACAAAAATTGGCCGCGGGCACAGCCGCGCCCAAAAAAGACCAGCCGAACCCCTTGGCGCCAAGTTCGTCCTGCGGAAAAATGCCCAAAAAATGGTGTGCTATAGCCTTTGGGCGTGGGGCCGGCAAAGTTCTTCCTCCTTCCTTGGAATGGGCCGAGATTTTCGCCACCCCCTCCCCGCGCTAAAATAGTCCGCGGGCACAGTCGCGCCCAAAAAAGAGCTGCCGAACACCTTGGCGCCAAGTTCGTCCTGCGGAAAAATGCCCAAAAAAGGGGTGTGCTGTAGCCTTTGGGCTTGGGGCCGGCAAAGTTCATCCGCCTTTCTCGGAATGGGCCGAGACTTTACCCACCCCCTCCCCACGACAAAAATATGCCGCGGGCACAGCCGCGCCCAAAATAGAGAAGCCGAACCCCTTTGCGCCAAGTTCGACCTGCGGAAAAATGCCCAAAAAGGGTGTGGGCTATAGCCTTGGGGCGTGGGGCTGGCGAACCTCGCCTGCCTTCCTCGGAATGGGCCGAGACTTTGCCCACCCCCTCCCCGCGACAAAAATAGGCCGCGGGCGCAGCCGCGCCCAAAAAAGAGAAGACGAACCCCTAGGCGCCAAGTTCGTCCTGCGGAAAAATGCCAAAAAAGGGGATGGGCTGTAGCCTTGAGGCGTTGGGCCGGCGCACTTCGTCCGCCGGACTCGGAATGGGCCGAGACTTTGCCCACCCCCTCCCCGCGATAAATATAGGACGCGGGCACAGCCGCGTCCAAAAATGAGTAGCCGAATCCCTTGGCCCCAAGTTTTTTCTGCGGAAAAATGCCCAAAAAAGGGGTGCGCTATAGCTTTGGGCCGTAGGGCTGGCGCACTTCGTCCGCCAGACTCGGAATGGGCCGAGACTTTGCCCACCCCCTCCCCGCGACAAAAATAGGAGGCGGGGACTGCCGCGGCCAAAAAAGAGCAGCCGAACCCCATGGAGCCAAGTTCGTCCTGCGGAAAAATGCCCAAAAAAGGGGTGTGCTATAGCCTTTGGGCGTGGGGCCGGCAAAGTTCATCCGCCTTCCTCGGAATTGGCCGAGACTTTGCCGACCCCCTCCCCGCGCCAAAAATATCCCTCGGCCACAGCCGCGCCCGAAAATGAGCGGCCGAACCCCTTGGCGCCAAGTTCGTTCTGCGGAAAAATGCCCAAAAAAGGGGTGTGCTATAGCCTTGGGGCGTGGGGCTACCAAAGTTCGTCCGCCGGACTCGGAATGGGCCGAGACTTTTCCCACCCATCCTCACGACAAAAATAGGCCGCAGGCACAGCCACGCCCAAAAAAGAGCAGCCGAACCCCTTGGCGGCAAGTTCATCCTGCGGAAGAATGCCCAAAAAATGGGTGGGCTATAGCCTTGGGGCGTGGCGCGGGCGAACTTCTGTCGCCGGACTCGGAATGTGCCAAGACTATGCCCACCCCCTCCCCGCGACAAAAATAGGCCGCGGGCACAGCTGCGCCCAAAAAAGAGCAGTCGAACCCCTTGGCGCCAAGTTCGTCCTGGGGAAAAATGCCCAAAGAAGGGGTGTGCTTTAGCCTTGGGGCGTTGGGCTGCCGAAGTTCGTCCGCCGGACTCGGAATGGACCGAGACTTTGCCCAGCCCCTCCCCACGACAAAAATAGGCCGCAGGCACATCCGTGCACAAAAAAGAGCAGTCGAACCCCATGACGCCAAGTTCGTCCTACGGAAAAGTGCCCAAAAAAGGGGTGTGCTATAGCCTTGGGGCGTGGGGCAGCCGAAGTTCGTCCGCCGGACTCGGAATGGGTCGACACTTTTCCCAACCCCTCCCTGCGAAAAAAATTGGCTGCAGGCACAGCCGCGCCCAAAAAAGAGCAGCTGACCCCCTTGGCGGCAAGTTCGTCCTGCGGAAAAATGCCCAAAAAATGGGTGGGCTATAGCCTTGGGGCGTGGCGCGGGCGAACTTCTTCCGCCGGACTCAGAATGTGCCGAGACTATGCCCACCCCCTCCCGGCGACAAAAATAGGCCGCTGAAACAGCCGCGCCCAAAAAGGGGTGTGCTATAGCCTGGGGGCGTGGGGCAGCCGAAGTTCGTCCGCCTCCCTCGGAATGGGCCGAGAATTTGCCCACCCCCTCCCCGCGACAAAAATAGGCCGCGGCCACAGCCGCGCGCAAAAAAGATCAGCCCAACCCCTTGGCGCCAAGTTCGTCCTGCAGGAAAATGCCCAAAAAAGGGGTGGGCCATAGCCTTGGGGCGTGGGGGTGGCGAACTTCGTCCGCCGGACTCGGAATGGCCCCAGACATTGCCCACCCCCTCCCCGCGACAAAAATAGGCTGCGGGCACAGTCGCGCCCAAAAAAGAGCAGCCGAACTCCTTGGCGCCAAGTTCGTCCTGCGGGAAAATGCCCAAAAAAGGGGTCGGCTATAGTCTTGGGGCGTGGGGCCGGCAAAGTTTGTCCGCCAGACTCGCAATGGGCCGAGACTTTTCCCACCCCCTCCGAGCGACAAAAATAGGCTGCAGGCACAGCCGCGCCCAAAAAAGAGCAGCCGACCCCCTTGGCGGCAAGTTCGTCCTGCGGAAAAATGCCCAAAAAATGGGTGGGCCATAGCCTTGGAGCGTGGCGCGGGCGAACTTCTTCGGCCGGACTCGGAATGTGCCAAGACTGTGCCCACCCACTCCCGGCGACAAAAATAGGCCGCGGGCACAGCCGCGCCCAAAAAAGAGCAGCCGAACCCCTTGGCGCCAAGTTCGTCCTGCGGAAAAATGCCCAAAAGGGTGGTTGGCTATAGCCTTGGGGCCTGGGGCTGGCGAACTTCGTCTGCCTGACTCGGAATGGGCCGAGACATCCCCCCCCCTTCCCTGCGACAAAAATAGGCCGCGGGCACAGCCGCGCCGAAAAAAGAGCAGCCGAACCCCTTGGCGCCTAGTTCGTCCTGCGGAAAAATGCCCAAAAAAGGGGTGGGCTATAGCCTTGGGGCGTTCGCCTGACGAACTTCGTCCGGTGGACTCCGAATGGGCCAAGACTTCCCCCCCCTCCCCACGACAAAAATAGCCCGCGGGGACTGCCGCGCCCAAAAAAGAGCAGCCGAACCCCTCGGCGCCAAGTTCGTCCTGCGAAAAAATGCCCAAAAAGGGGGTGGGCTATAGCCTTGGGGCGTGGGGCTGGCGAACTTCGTGCGCCTTCCACGGAATGGGCCGAGACATTGCCAACCCCCTCCCCGTGACAAATATCGGCTGCGGCCATTGCCGCGCCCAAAAAAGTGCACCCGAGCCCCTTGGCGCCAAGTTCGTCCAGCGGAAAAATGCCCAAAAAGGGGGTGGGCTATAGCCTTGGGGCGTGGGGCTGACGAACTTCGTCCGCGTTCCTCGTAATGGGCCGAGACTTTGCCCACCCCCTCCCCGCGACAAAAATAGGCCACGGGCGCAGCCGCGCCCAAAAAAGTGAAGCCGAACCCCTAGGCGCCAAGTTCGTCCTGCGGAAAAATGCCAAAAAAGGGGATGGGCTGTAGCCTTGAGGCGTTGGGCCGGCGCACTTCGTCCGCCGGACTCGGAATGGGCCGAGACTTTGCCCACCCCCTCCCCGCGATAAATATAGGCCGCGGGCACAGCCGCGTCCAAAAATGAGTAGCCGAATCCCATGGCCCCAAGTTTTTCCTGCGGAAAAATGCCCAAAAAAGGGGTGCGCTATAGCCTTGGGCCGTAGGGCTGGCGCACTTCGTCCGCCAGACTCGGAATGGGCCGAGACTTTGCCCACCCCCTCCCCGCGACAAAAATAGGAGGCGGGGACTGCCGCGGCCAAAAAAGAGCAGCCGAACCCCTTGGAGCCAAGTTTGTCCTGCGGAAATATGCCCAAAAAAGGGGTGTGCTATAGCCTTTGGGCGTGGGGCCGGCAAAGTTCATCCGCCTACCTCGGAATTGGCCGAGACTTTGCCCACCCCCTCCCCGCGCCAAAAATAGGCCGCGGCCGCAGCTGCGCCCGAAAATGAGCGGCCGAACCCCTTGGCGCCAAGTTCGTTCTGCGGAAAAATGCCCAAAAAAGGGGTGTGCTATAGCCTTGGGGCGTGGGGCTACCAAAGTTCGTCCGCCGGACTCGGAATGGGCCGAGACTTTTCCCACCCATCCTCACGACAAAATAGGCCGCAGGCACAGCCACGCCCAAAAAAGAGCAGCCGAACCCCTTGGCGGCAAGTTCGTCCTGCGGAAGAATGCCCAAAAAATGGGTGGGCTATGGCCTTGGGGCGTGGCGCGGGCGAACTTCTGCCGCCGGACTCGGAATGTGCCGAGACTATGCCACCCCCTCCCCGCGACAAAAATAGCCCGCGGGCACCGCCGCGCCAAAAAAAGAGCAGCCGAACCCCTTGGCGCCAAGTTCGTCCTGCGGAAAAATGCCCAAAAGGGGGTGGGCTATTGCCTTGGGGCATGGGGCTGGCGAACTTCGTCCGCCGGACTCGGAATGTGCCGAGACTTTGCCCACCCACTGCCCGCGACAAAAATAGGCTGCGTGCACAGCCGCGCCCAAAAAAGAGCAGTCGAACCCCTTGGCGCCAAGTTCGTCCTGTGGAAAAATGCCCAAAGAAGGGGTGTGCTTTAGCCTTGGGGCGTGGGGCTGCCGAAGTTCGTCCGCCGGACTCGGAATGGGCCGAGACTTTGCCCAGCCCCTCCCCACGACAAAAATAGGCCGCAGGCACATCCGCGCCCAAAAAAGAGCAGTCGATCCCCATGGCGCCAAGTTCGTCCTACGGAAAAGTGCCCAAAAAAGGGGTGTGCTATAGCCTTGGGGCGTGGGGCAGCCGAAGTTCGTCCGCCGGACTCGGAATGGGCCGAGACTTTTCCCAACCCCTCCCTGCGACAAAAATTGGCTGCAGGCACAGCCGCGCCCAAAAAAGAGCAGCCGACCTCCTTGGCGGCAAGTTCGTCCTGCGGAAAAATGCCCAAAAAATGGGTGGGCTATAGCCTTGGGGCGTGGCACGGGCGAACTTCTTCCGCCGGACTCAGAATGTGCCGAGACTATGCCCACCCCCTCCCGGCGACAAAAATAGGCCGCGGGCACAGCCGCGCCCAAAAAAGAGCAGCCGAACCCCTTGGCTCCAAGTTCGTCCTGCGGAAAAATGACCAAAAAGGGGTTGGGCTATAGCCTTGGGGCGTGGGGCTGGAGAACTTTGTCCGCCGGACTTGGATTGGGCCGAGACTTTTCCCACTCCCTCCACGCGTCAAAAATACACCGCGGGCACAGCCGCGCCCAAAAAAGGGCACGCGAAACCCTTGGCGCCAAGTTCGTCCGGCGGAAAAATGCCCAAAAAAGGGGTGTGCTATAGCCTGGGGGCGTGGGGCGGCCGAAGTTCGTCCGCCTTCCTCGGAATGGGCCGAGAATTTGCCCACCCCCTCCCCGCGACAAAAATAGGCCGCGGCCACAGCCGCGCGCAAAAAAGATCAGCCCAACCCCTTGGCGCCAAGTTCGTCCTGCAGGAAAATGCCCAAAAAAGGGGTGGGCCATAGCCTTGGGGCTTGGGGGTGGCGAACTTCGTCCACCGGACACGGAATGGCCCCAGACATTGCCCACCCCCTCCCCGCGACAAAAATAGGCTGCGGGCACAGCCGCGCCCAAAAAAGTGGAGCCGAACTCCTTGGCGCCAAGTTCGTCCTGCGGGAAAATGCCCAAAAAAGGGGTCGGCTATAGCCTTGGGGCGTGGGGCCGGCAAAGTTCGTCCGCCAGACTCGCAATGGGCCGAGACTTTTTCCACCCCCTCCGAGGGACAAAAATAGGCTGCTGGCACAGCCGCGCCCAAAAAAGAGCAGCCGATCCCCTTGGCGGCAAGTTCGTCCTGCGGAAAAATGCCCAAAAAATGGGTGGGCCATAGCCTTGGGGCGTGGCGCGGGCGAACTTCTTCCGCCGAACTCGGAATGTGCCGAGACTGTGCCCACCCCCTCCCAACGACAAAAATAGGCCGCGGGCACAGCCGCGCCCAAAAAAGAGCAGCCGAACCCCTCGGCGCCAAGTTCGTCCTGCGAAAAAAAGCCCAAAAAGGGGGTGGGCTATAGCCTTGGGGCGTGGGGCTGGCGAACTTCGTGCGCCTTCCACGGAACGGGCCGAGACTTTGCCAACCCCCTCCCCAAGACAAATATCAGCCGCGGCGACAGCCGCGCCCAAAAAAGTGCACCCGAACCCCTTGGCGCCAAGTTCGTCCAGCGGAAAAATGCCCAAAAAGGGGGTGGGCTATAGCCTTGGGGCGTGGGGCTGGCGAACTTCGTCCGCGTTCCTCGTAATGGGCCGAGACTTAGCCCACCCCCTGCCCGCGTCAAAAATACGCCGCGGGCACAGCCGCGCCCAAAAAAGAGAAGCCGAACCCCTTGGCGCCAAGTTCGTCCAGCGGAAAAATGCCCAAAAAAGGGGTGTGCTATAGCCTGGGGGCGTGGGGCAGCCGAAGTTCGTCCGCCTTCCTCGGAATGGGCCGAGAATTTGCCCACCCCCTCCCCGCGACAAAAATAGGCAGCGGCCACAGCCGCGCGCAAAAAAGATCAGCCGAACCCCTTGGCGCCAAGTTCGTCCTGCAGGAAAATGCCCAAAAAAGCGGTGGGCCATAGCCTTGGGGCGTGGGGGTGGCGAACTTCGTCAACCGGACTCGGAATGGCCCCAGACATTGCCCACCCCCTCCCCGCGACAAAAATAGGCTGCGGGCACAGCCGCGCCCAAAAAAGAGCAGCCGAACTCCTTGGCGCCAAGTTCGTCCTGCGGGAAAATGCCCAAAAAAGGGGTCGGCTATAGCCTTGGGGCGTGGGGCCGGCAAAGTTCGTCCGCCAGACTCGTAATGGGCCGAGACTTTTCCCACCCCCTCCGAGCGACAAAAATAGGCTGCAGGCACAGCCGCGCCCAAAAAAGAGCAGCCGATCCCCTTGGCGGCAAGGTCGTCCTGCGGAAAAATGCCCAAAAAATGGGTGGGCCATAGCCTTGGGGCGTGGCGCGGGCGAACTTCTTCCGCCGGACTCGGAATGTGCCGAGACTGTGCCCACCCCCTCCCAGCGACAAAAATAGGCTGCGGGCACAGCCGAGCCCAAAAAAGAGGAGCCGAACCCCTCGGCGCCAAGTTCGTCCTGCGAAAAAAAGCCCAAAAAGGGGGTGGGCTATAGCCTTGGGGCGTGGGGCTGGCGAACTTCGTGCGCCTTCCACGGAACGGGCCGAGACTTTGCCAACCCCCTCCCCGAGACAAATATCGGCCGCGGCCACAGCCGCGCCCAAAAAAGTGCACCCGAACCCCTTGGCGCCAAGTTCGTCCAGCGGAAAAATGCCCAAAAAGGGGGTGGGCCATAGCCTTGGGGCGTGGGGCTGGCGAACTTCGTCCGCGTTCCTCGTAATGGGCCGAGACTTAGCCCACCCCCTCCCCGCGACAAAAATAGGCCGCGGGCACAGCTTCGCCCAAAAAAGAGAAGCCGAACCCCTTGGCGCCAAGTTCGTCCAGCGAAAAAATGCCCAAAAAGGGGATGGGCTGTAGCCTTGGGGCGTTGGGCCGGCGCACTTCGTCCGCCGGACTCGGAATGGGCCGAGACTTTGCCCACCCCCTCCCTGCGATAAATATAGGCCACGGGCACAGCCGCGCCCAAAAAAGAGCACCCGAATCCCTTGGCGCCAAGTTCGTCCTGCGGGAAAATGCCCAAAAAAGCGGTGGGCCATAGCCTTGGGGCGTGGGGGTGGCGAACTTCGTCCGCGTTCCTCGTAATGGGCCGAGACTTTGCCCACCCCCTCCCCGCGATAAAAATAGGCCACGGGCGCAGCCGCGCCCAAAAAAGAGCAGCCGAACTCCTTGGCGCCAAGTTCGTCCTGCGGGAAAATGCCCAAAAAAGGGGTCGGCTATAGCCTTGGGGCGTGGGGCCGGCAAAGTTCGTCCGCCTTCCTCGGAATGGTCCGAGAATTTGCCCACCCCCTCCGCACGACAAAAATAGGCCGCGGCCACAGCCGCGCGCAATAAAGATCAGCCCAACCCCTTGGCGCCAAGTTCGTCCTGCGGGAAAATGACCAAAAAAGGGGTGGGCCATAGCCTTGGGGCGTGGGGTTGGCGAACTTCGTCCGCCGAACTCGGAATGGACCGAGACTTTGCCCACCCCTCCCCGCAATAAAAATATGCCGCGGGCACAGCTGCGTCCAAAAAAGAGCAGCCGAACCCCTTGGCGCCAAGTTCGTCCTGCGGCAAAATGCCCAAAAAAGGGGATGGGCTGTAGCCTTTGGGCAAGGGGCCGGCAAAGTTCATCCGCCTTCCTCGGAATGGGCCGAGACTTTGCCCACCCCCTCCCCGTGACAAAAATATGCCGCGGCCACAGCCACGCCCAAAAATGAGCTGCCGAACCCCTTGTCGCCAAGTTTGTCCTGCGGAAAAATGCCCAAAAAAGGGGTGTGCTATAGCCTTGGGGCGTGGGGCTGCCAAAGTTCGTCCGCCGGACTCGGAATGGGCCGAGACTTTTCCAACCCCCTCATCACGACAAAAATAGGCCGCAGGCACAGCCACGCCCAAAAAAGAGCAGCCGAACCCCTTGGCGGCAAGTTCGTCCTGCGGAAGAATGCCCAAAAAATGGGTGGGCTATGGCCTTGGGGCGTGGCGCGGGCGAACTTCTGCCGCCGGACTCGGAATGTGCCGAGACTATGCCCACCCCCTCCCCGCGACAAAAATAGCCCGCGGGCACAGCCTCGGCCACAAAAGAGTAGCCGAACCCCTTGGCGCCAAGTTCGTCCTGCGGAAAAATGCCCAAAAAAGGGGTGTGCTATAGCCTTTGGGCGTGCGGCCGGCAAAGTTCATCCACCTTCCTCCGAATGGGCCGAGACTTTGCCCACCCCCTCCCCACAAAAAAAATAGGCCGTGGACACAGCCGCGCCGAAAAAAGAGCAGCCGAACCCCTTGGCGCAAACTTCGTCCTGCGGAAAAATGCCCAAAAAAGGGGTGGGCTATAGCCTTGGGGAGTGGGTCGGGCGAACTTCGTCCGCCGGACTCGGAATGGGCCGAGACTTTCCCCACCCCCTCACCACGACAAACATAGCCACGGGCACAGCCTCGTCCAAAAAAGAGCAGCCGAACCCCTTGGCGCCAAGTTCGTCCTGCGGAAAAATCCCCAAAAAGGGGGTGGGCAATAGCTTTGGGGCGTGGGGCAGGCGCACTTTGTCCGCCGGACTCAGAATGTGCCGAGACTATGCCCACCCCCTCCCGGCGACAAAAATAGGCCGCGGGCACAGCCGCGCCCAAAAAAGAGCAGCCGAACCCCTTGGCTCCAAGTTCGTCCTGCGGAAAAATGCCCAAAAAGGGGTTGGGCTATAGCCTTGGGGCGTGGGGCTGGAGAACTTTGTCCGCCGGACTTGGATTGGGCCGAGACTTTTCCCACTCTCTCCCCGCGTCAAAAATACACCGCGGAAACAGCCGCGCCCAAAAAAGGGCAGGTGAACCCCCTGGCGCCAAGTTCGTCCGGCGGAAAAATGCCCAAAAAAGGGGTGTGCTATAGCCTGGGGGCGTGGGGCAGCCGAAGTTCGTCCGCCTTCCTCGGAATGGGCCGAGAATTTGTCCACCCCCTCCCCGCGAAAAAAATAGGCCGCGGCCACAGCCGCGCGCAAAAAAGATCAGGCCAACCCCTTGGCGCCAAGTTCGTCCTGCGGGAAAATGCCCAAAAGAGGGGTGGGCCATAGCCTTGGGGCGTGGGGGTGGCGAACTTCGTCACCGGACTCGGAATGGCCCCAGACTTTGCCCACCCCCTCCCCACGACAAAAATAGGCTGCGGGCACAGCCGCGCCCAAAAAAGAGCAGCCGAACTCCTTGGCGCCAAGTTCGTCCTGCGGGAAAATGCCCAAAAAAGGGGTCGGCTATAGCCTTGGGGCGTGGGGCCGGCAAAGTTCGTCCGCCAGACTCGCAATGGGCCGAGACTTTTCCCACCCCCTCCGAGCGACAAAAATAGGCTGCAGGCACAGCCGCGCCCAAAAAAGAGCAGCCGACCCCCTTGGCGGCAAGTTCATCCTGCGGAAAAATGCCCAAAAAATGGGTGGGTTATAGCCTTGGGGCGTGGTGCAAGCGAACTTCTTCCGCCGGACTCGGAATGTGCCGAGACTGTGCCCACACCCTCCCGGCGACAAAAATAGGCCGCGGGCACAGCCGCGCCCAAAAAAGAGCAGCCGAACCCCTTGGCGCCAAGTTCGTCCTGCGGAAATATGCCCAAAAAGGGGTTGGGCTATAGACTTGGGGCGTGGGGCTGGAGAACTTTGTCCGCCGTACTTGGATTGGGCCGAGACTTTTCCCACCCCCACCCCGCGTCAAAAATACACCGCGGGCACAGTCGCGCCCAAAAAAGGGCAGGCGAACCCCTTGGCTCCAAGTTCGTCCGGCGCAAAAATGCCCAAAAAAGGAGTGTGCTACAGCCTTGGGGCGTGGGGCAGCCAAAGTTCGTCCGCCGGACTCGGAATGGGCCGAGACTTTTCCCACCCCCTCCCCGCGACAAAAATTGGCTGCAGGCACAGCCGCTCCCAAAAGAGAGCAGCCGACCCCCTTGGCGGCAAGTTCGTCCTGCGGAAAAATGCCCAAAAATTGGGTGGGCTATAGCCTTGGAGCGTGGGGCTGGCGAACTTCGTCCGCCTGACTCGGAATGGGCCGAGACTTTGCCCACCAGCTCCCCGCAACAAAAATAGACCGCGGGCACAGCCGCGCCCAAAAAAGAGCAGCCGAATCCCCCTTGGCGCCAAGTTCGTCCTGCGGAAATATGACCAAAAAAGGGGTGGGCTATAGCCTTCGGGCGTGGGGCTGGAGCACTTCGTCAGCCGGACTCGCAATGGGCCGAGACTTTTCCCACCCCCTCCGAGCGATAAAAATAGGCCGCGGGCACAGCCGCGCCCAAAAAAAAGCAGGCGAACCCCTTGGCGCAAAGTTCGTCCTGCGGAAAAATGCCCAAAAAAGGGGTGTGCAATAGCCTTTGGGCATGGGGCCGGCAAAGTTCATCCGCCTTCCTCGGAATGGGCCGAGAATTTGCCCACCCCCTCCCCGCGCCAAAAATAGGCCGTGGCCACAGCCGCGCGTAAAAAAGATCAGCCCAACCCCTTGGCGCCATGTTCGTCCTGCGGGAAAATGCCCAAAAAACGGGTGGGCCATAGCCTTGGGGCGTGGGGGGTGGCGAACTTCGTCCGCCGGACTCGGAATGGCCCCAGACTTTGCCCACCCCGTCCCCCCGACAAAAATAGGCTGCGGGCACAGCCGCGCCGAAAAAAGAGCAGCCGAACTCCTTGGCGCCAAGTTTGTCCTGCGGGAAAATGCCCAAAAAAGGGGTCGGCTATAGCCTTGGGGCGTGGGGCAGGCAAAGTCTGTCCGCCGGACTCGCAATGGGCCGAGACTTTTCCCACCCCCTCCCAGCGACAAAAATTGGCCGCGGGCACAGCCGCGCCCAAAAAAGAGCTGGCGAACCCCTTCGTCCCAAGTTCGTCCTGCGGAAAAATGCCCAAAAAAGTGGTGTGCTATAGCCTTGGGGGGTGGGGCTGCCGAAGTTCGTTCGCGGGACTCGGAATGGGCCGAGACTTTGCCCACCCCCTCCAGCGCCAAAAATAGGCTGTGGGCACAGCCTTGCCCAAAAAAGAGCAGCCGAACCCCTTGGCGCCAAGTTCGTCCTGCGGAAAAATGCTCAAAAAAGGGGTTGGCTATAGCCTTGGGGCATGGGACTAGCGAACTTCGTCTGCCTTCCTCAGAATGGGCCGAGACTTTTCCCACCCCCTCCCCAAGACAAAAATAGGCCATGGGCACAGCCGCGCCCAAAAAAGAACAGCCGAACCCCTCGGCGCCAAGTTCGTCATGCGAAAAACTGCCCAAAAAAGGGGGTGGGCTATAGCCCTGGGTCGTGGGGCCGGCGAACTTCGTCTGCCGGACTCGGAATGGGCCAAGACTTTTCCAACCTGCTCCCCGTGCAAAAAATAGGCCGCGGGTACAGCCATGCCCAACAAAGAGCAGCCGAACCCCTTGGTGCCAAGTTCGTCCTGTAGAAAAATGCCCATAACAGGGGTGGGCTATAGCCTTGGGGCGTGGGGCGGGCGAACTTCAGTCGCCGGACTCGGAATGGGCCGAGACATTGACCACCCCATCTGCGCGACAAAAATAGGCCGCGGGCACAACGGCCCCCAAAAAAGAGCAGCCGAACCCCTTGGCGCCAAGTTCGTCCTGCGGAAGAATGCCCAAAAAAGGGGTGGGCCATAGCCTTGGGGCGTGGGGCTGGCGAACTTCGTCCGCTGGACTCGGAATGGGCCGAGTATTTCCCACCCCCTCCCCGCACCAAAAATAGGCCGCGGGCACAGCCGCGCCCAAAAAAGAGCAGCCGAACCCCTTGGCGCCAAGTTCGTCCTGCGGAAAAATGCCCAAAAAAGGGGTGGGCTATAGCCTTGGGGCGTGGGGCGGGCGAACTTCGTCCGCCGGACTTGGAATGTGCCGAGACTTTGCCCACCCCCTCCCCGCGACTAAAATAGGCCGCGGGGACAGCCGCGCCCAAAAAAGAGTCGCCGACCCCCTTGGCGCCAAGTTCGTCCTGCGAAAAAATGCCCAAAAAGGGTGTGGGCTATAGCCTTGGGGCGTGGGGCTGGCGAACTACGTCCGCCGGACTCGGAATGGGCCGAGACTTTGCCCACCAGCTCCCCGCAACAAAAATATACCGCGGGCACAGCCGCGCCCAAAAAAGAGCAGCCGAATCCCCCTTGGCGCCAAGTTCGTCCTGCGGAAATATGACCAAAAAAGGGGTGGGCTATAGCCTTCGGGCGTGGGGCTGGAGCACTTCGTCAGCCGGACTCGCAATGGGCCGAGACTTTTCCCACCCCCTCCGAGCGACAAAAATAGGCCGCGGGCACAGCCGCGCCCAAAAAAAAGCGGGCGAACCCCTTGGCGTAAAGTTCGTCCTGCGGAAAAATGCCCAAAAAAGGGGTGTGCAATAGCCTTTGGGCATGGGGCCGGCAAAGTTCATCCGCCTTCCTCGGAATGGGCCGAGAATTTGCCCACCCCCTCCCCGCGCCAAAAATAGGCCGTGGCCACAGCCGCGCGCAAAAAAGATCAGCCCAACCCCTTGGCGCCAAGTTCGTCCTGCGGGAAAATGCCCAAAAAATGGGTGGGCCACAGCCTTGGGGCGTGGGGGTGGCGAACTTCGTCCGCCGGACTCTGGAATGGCCCCAGACTTTGCCCACCCCGTCCCCCCGACAAAAATAGGCTGCGGGCACAGCCGCGCCGAAAAAAGAGCAGCCGAACTCCTTGGCGCCAAGTTTGTCCTGCGGGAAAATGCCCAAAAAAGGGGTCGGCTATAGCCTTGGGGCGTGGGGCAGGCAAAGTCTGTCCGCCGGACTCGCAATGGGCCGAGACTTTTCCCACCCCCTTCCAGCGACAAAAATTGGCCGCGGGCACAGCCGCGCCCAAAAAAGAGCTGGCGAACCCCTTCGTCCCAAGTTCGTCCTGCGGAAAAATGCCCAAAAAAGTGCTGTGCTATAGCCTTGGGGGGTGGGGCTGCCGAAGTTCGTTCGCGGGACTCGGAATGGGCCGAGACTTTGCCCACCCCCTCCCGCGCCAAAAATAGGCTGTGGGCACAGCCTTGCCCAAAAAAGAGCAGCCGAACCCCTTGGCGCCAAGTTCGTCCTGCGGAAAAATGCCCAAAAAAGGGGTTGGCTATAGTCTTGGGGCATGGGGCGGGCGAACTTCGTCCGCCGGACTTGGAATGTGCCGAGACTTTGCCCACCCCCTCCCCGCGACAAAAATAGGCCGCGGGGACAGCCGCGCCCAAAAAAGAGTCGCCGAACCCCTTGGAGCCAAGTTCGTCCTGCGAAAAAATGCCCAAAAAGGGTGTGGGCTATAGCCTTGGGGCGTGGGGCTGGCGAACTACGTCCGCCGGACTCGGAATGGGCCCAGACATTGACCACCCCCTCCCCGCGACAAAAATAAGCCGCGGTCACAGGCGCGCCCAAAAAAGAGGACCCCTCGGCGCCAAGTTCGTCCTGCGGAAGAATGCCCAAAAAGGGAGTGGGCTATAGCCCTCGGGCGTGGGGCTGGCGCACTTCGTCCGCCGAACTCGGAATGGGCCGAGACTTTGACCATCCCCTCCACACAACAAAAATAGGCCGCGGGCGCAGCCGCGCCCGAAAAAGAGCAGACGAACCCCTTGGCGCAAAATTCGTCCTGCGGAAAAATGCCCAAAAAGGGGGTGGGCTATAGCCTTGGGGCGTGGGGCTGGCGCACTTCGTCCGCCAGGCTCGGAATGGGCCGAGGCGTTGCCCACCCCCTCCCCCCGACAAAAATAGGCCACGGGCACAGACGCGCCCAAAAAAGAGCAGCCGAACCCCTTGGCGCCAAGTTCGTGCTGCGGAAAAATGCCCAAAAGAGTGGTGGGCTATGGCCTTGGGGCGTGGGGCAGCCGGAGTTCGTCCGCCGGACTCGGAATGTGCCGAGACTTTGCCCACCCCCTCCCCGCGACAAAAATAGGCCACGCGCACAGCCGCGCCCAAAAAAGAGCAGCCGAACCCCTTGGCGTCAAGTTCGTCCTGCGGAAAAATGCGCAAAAAGGGGGTGGGCTGTAGCATTGGGGCGTGGGGCTGCCGAACATCGTCCGCCGGACTCAGGATGGGCCAAAACATTTCCCAGCCCCTCCCTGCGACAAAAATAGGCCGCGGGCACAGCCGCGCCCAAACAAGAGCAGCAGAACCCCTTGGCGCCAAGTTCGTCCTTCGAAAAAATGCCCAAAAAAGGGGTGGGCTATAGCCCTGGGGCGTGGGGGGACGCACTTCGTCCGCCGGACTCGGAATGGGCCGAGACTTTCCCCACCCCCTCCCCGCGACAAAAACAGGCCGCGGGCATAGCCGCACATAAAAAAGAGCAGCCGAACCCCTTGGCGCCAAGTTCGTACTGCGGAAAAAAGCCCAAAAAAGGGGTGGGCTATAGCCCTGGGGCGAGGGGGGACGCACTTCATCCGCCGGACTCGGAATGGGCCGAGACTTTCCCCACCCCCTCCCCGCGACAAAAATAGGCCGCGGGCACAGCAGCGCCCAAAAAAGAGCAGCCGAACCCCTTGGCGCCAGGTTCGTCGTGCGGAAAAATGCCCAAAAAGGGTGTGGGCTATAGCCCTGGGGAGTGGGGCCGACGAACTACGTCCGCCGGACTCGGAATGGGCCGAGACATTGACCACCCCCTCCCCATGACAAAAATAGGCCGCGGGCACAGCCGCCCCGAAAAAAGAGCGGACAAATCCCTTGGCGCCAAGTTCGTCCTGCGGAAAAATGGCCAAAAAGGGGGTGCGCTATAGCCTTGGGGCGTGGGGCTGGCGCACTTCGTCCGCCAGGCTCGGAATGGGCCGAAGCGTTGCCCACCCCCTCCCCCCGACAAAAATAGGCCACGGGCACAGACGCGCCCAAAAAAGAGCAGCCGAACCCCTTGGCGCCAAGTTCGTGCTGCGGAAAAATGCCCAAAAAAGGGGTGGGCTATGGCCTTGGGGCGTGGGGCCGGCGCACTTCGTCCGCCGGACTCGGAATCTGCCGAGACTTTGCCCACCCCCTCCCCGCGACAAAAATAGGCCACGGGCAAAGCCGCGCCCAAAAAAGAGCTGCCGAACCCCTTGGCGCCTTGTTCGTCCTGCGGAAAAATGCGTAAAAAGGGGGTGGGCTGTAGCCTTGGGGCGTGGGGCTGGCGAACATCGTCCACCGGACTCAGAATGGGCCAAAACGTTTCCCACCCCCTCCCCACGACAAAAATAGGCCACGGGCACAGCCGTGCCCAAAGAAGAGCAGCCGAACCCCTTGGCGCCATGTTCGTCCTGCGGAAAAATGCCCAAAAAAGGGGTGGGCTATAGCCCTGGGGCGTGGGGCTGGTGAACTTCGTCCGCCGGACTCGGAATGGGCCGAGACTTTCCCCACCCCCTCCCCGTGACAAACGTAGGCCGCGGGCACAGCCGCGCCCAAAAAAGAGCAGCCAAACCCCTTGGCACCAAATTCGTCCTGCGGAAAAATGCCCAAAAAGGGGGTGGGCTATAGCCTTGGGGCGTGGGGCGGGCGAACTTCGTCCGCCGGACTCGGAATGTGCCCAGATTTTGCCCACACCCTCCCCACGACAAAAATAGGCCGCGGGGACAGCCACGCCCAAAAAAGAGTCGCCGAACCCCTTGGCGCCAAGTTCGTCCTGCGAAAAAATGCCCAAAAAGGGGGTGGGCTATAGCCTTGGTGCGAGGGGCGGGCGCACTACGTCCTCCGGAGTCGGAATGTGCCGAGACTTTGCCCACCCCTTCCCCACGACAAAAATAGGCCGACGGGACAGCCGCGCCCAGAAAAGAGCAGCCGAACCTCTTGGCGCCAAGTTCGTCCTGCGAAAAAAAGCCCGAAAAGAGGGTGGGCTATAGCCTTGGTGCGTGGGGCTGGTGAACTTTGTCCGCCGGACTCGGAATAGCCCAGACTTTGCCCACCCCCTCTCCATGACAAAAATAGGCCGCGGGCACAGCCGCGCCAAAAAAAGAGCCGCCGAACCACTTGGCGCCAAGTTCATCCTGCGGAAAAATGTCCAAAAAAGGGGTGGGCTATACCCTTGGAGGGTGGGGCTGGCGAACATCGTCCGCCGGACTCGGAATGGGCCGAGACTTTGCCCACTCCCTCCCCGCAACAAAAATAGACCACGGCCGCGGCCGCGTTCAAAATAGAGCAGCCGAACCCCTTGGCGCCATGTTCGTCCTGTGGAAAAATGCCCAAAAAGGGGGTGGGCTATATCCTTGGGGCGTCGGGCTGCCGAACCTCATCCGCCGGACTCGGAATGGGCCGAGAAATTACCCACCCCCTCCGCACAACAAAAATAGGCTGCGGGCACAGCCGCGCACAAAAAAGAGCAGCTGGACCCCTTGGCGACAAGTTCGTCCTGCGGAAAAATGCCCAAAAAAGGGGTGTGCTATATAGCCTTTGGGCGTGGGGCTGGCGAACTTCGTCCTCCAGACTCGGAATGGCCCGAGACTTTGCCCACTCCCTCCCCGCAACAAAAATAGACTGCGGCCACAGCCGCGCCCAAAAAAGAGCAGCCGAACACCTGGGCGCCAAGTTCGTCCTGTGGAAAAATGCCCAAAAAGGGGGTGGGCTACATCCTTGGGGCGTGGGGCTGCCGAACTTCATCCGCCGGACTCGGAATGGGCCGAGAAATTACCCACCCCCTCCCCGCAACAAAAATAGGCCGGGGGCACAGCCGCGCACAAAAAAGAGCAGCCGAACCCCTTGGCGACAAGTTCGTCCTGCGGAAAAATGCCCAAAAAAGGGGTGTGCTATATAGCCTTTGGGCGTGGGGCTGGCGAACTTCGTCCTCCGGACTCGGAATGGCCCGAGACTTTGCCCACTCCCTCCCCGCAACAAAAATAGACTGCAGCCACAGCCGCGCCCAAAAAAGAGCAGCCGAACACCTGGGCGCCAAGTTCGTCCTGTGGAAAAATGCCCAAAAAGGGGGTGGGCTACATCCTTGGGGCGTCGGGCTGCCGAACTTCATCCGCCGGACTCGGAATGGGCCGAGAAATTACCCACCCCCTCCCCGCAACAAAAATAGGCCGGGGGCACAGCCGCGCCCAAAAAAGAGCAGCCGAACCCCTTGGCGACAAGTTCGTCCTGCGGAAAAATGCCCAAAAAAGGGGTGTGCTATATAGCCTTTGGGCGTGGGGCTGGCGAACTTCGTCCTCCGGACTCGGAATGGCCCGAGACTTTGCCCACTCCCTCCCCGCAACAAAAATAGACTGCAGCCACAGCCGCGCCCAAAAAAGAGCAGCCGAACACCTGGGCGCCAAGTTCGTCCTGTGGAAAAATGCCCAAAAAGGGGGTGGGCTACATCCTTGGGGCGTGGGGCTGCCGAACTTCATCCGCCGGACTCGGAATGGGCCGAGAAATTACCCACCCCCTCCCCGCAACAAAAATAGGCCGGGGGCACAGCCGCGCCCAAAAAAGAGCAGCCTAACCCCTTGGCGACAAGTTCGTCCTGCGGAAAAATGCCCAAAAAAGGGGTGTGCTATATAGCCTTTGGGCGTGGGGCTGGCGAACTTCGTCCTCCGGACTCGGAATGGCCCGAGACTTTGCCCACTCCCTCCCCGCAACAAAAATAGACTGCGGCCACAGCCGCGCCCAAAAAAGAGCAGCCGAACACCTGGGCGCCAAGTTCGTCCTGTGGAAAAATGCCCAAAAAGGGGGTGGGCTACATCCTTGGGGCGTGGGGCTGCCGAACTTCATCCGCCGGACTCGGAATGGGCCGAGACTTTGCCCACCCGCTCCCCGCGCCAAAAAAAGGCCGCGGGCACAGCCTCGGCCAAAAAAGAGCAGCCGAACCCCTTGGCGCCAAGTTCGTCCTGCGGAAAAATGCCCAAAAAAGGGGTGTGCTATAGCCTTTGGGCGTGGGGCCGGCAAAGTTCATCCACCTTCCTCCGAATGGGCCGAGACTTTGCCCACCCCCTCCCCGCAAAACAAATAGGCCGCGGACACAGCCGCGCCCAAGAAAGAGCAGCCGAACCCCTTGGCGCAAACTTCGTCCTGCGGAAAAATGCCCAAAAAAGGGGTGGGCTATAGCCTTGGGGCGTGGGGCGGGCGAACTTCGTCTGCCGGACTCCGAATGGGCTGAGACTTTCCCCACCCCCTCACCACGACAAATATAGCCACGGGCACAGCCTCGTCCAAAAAAGAGCAGCCGAACCCCTTGCCCCAAGTTCGTCCTACGGAAAAATGCCCAAAAAGGGGGTGGGCAATAGCCTTGGGGCGTGGGGCGGGCGAACTTCATCCGCCGGGCTCGGAATGTGCCGCGAGTTTGCCCACCCCATCCCCACGACAAAAATAGGCCGTGGGGACAGCCGCGCCCAAAAAAGTGCAGCCGAACCCCTTGGCGCCAAGTTCGTCCTGCAAAAAAACGCCCAAAAAGGGGGTGGGCTATAGCCTTGGTGCGTGGGGCTGGTGAACTTTGTCCGCCGGGGTCGGAATGTGCCGAGACTTTGCCCACCCCCTCCCCGTGACAAAAAATAGGCCGCGGGGACAGCCGCGCCCAAAAAAGAGCAGTCGAACCCCTTGGCGCCAAGTTCAACCTGCGAAAAAATGCCCAAAAAGGGGGTGGGCTACAGCCTTGGTGCGTGGGGCAGGTGAACTTAGTCCGCCGGACTCGGAATGGGCCGAGACATTGACCACCCCCTCCCCGAGACAAAAATGGCCCGCGGGCACAGCCGCACCCTAAAAAGCGCAGCCGAACCCCTTGGCGCAAACTTCATCCTGTGGAAAAATGCCCAAAAAAGGGGTGGGCTATAGCCTTGGCGCGTGGGGCGGGCGAACTTCGTCCGCAGGACTCGGAGTGGGCCGACACTTTCCCCACCCCCTCCCCGCGACAAAAATAGGCCGCGGGCACAGCCGCGCCCAAAAAAGAATAGCCGAACCCCTTGGCGCCAAGTTCGTCCTGCAGAAGAATGCCCAAAAAGGGGGTGGGCTATAGCCTTGGGGCGTGGGGCTGCCAAACTTCATCCGCCAGACTCCGAATGGCCCAGAGTTTGGCCACCCCCTCTCCGTGAGAAAAATAGGCCGCGGGCACAGCCGCGCCAAAAAAAGAGCAGTCGAACCCCTTGGCGCCAAGTTCGTCCTGCGGAAAAATGCCCAAAAAAGGGGTGGGCTATAGCCTTGGGGCGTGGGGCTGGCGAACATCGTCCGCCGGGCTTGGAATGGCCCAGAGTTTGCCCACCCCCTCCCCGCACCAAAAATAGGCCGCGGGCACAGCCGCGCCCAAAAAAGAGCAGCCGAACCCCTTGGCGCCAAGTTCGTCCTGCGGAAAAATGCCCAAAAAAGGGGTGTGCTATAGCCTTGGTGTGTGGGGCGGGCGAGCTTCGTCCGCCGGACTCGGAATGGGCCGAGACTTCATCCACCCCCTCCCCACGACAAAAATAGGCCGTGGGCACAGCCGCGCCCAAAAAAGAGCAGCCGAACCCCTTGGCGCCAAGTTCGTCCTGCGAAAAAATGCCCAAAAAGGGGGTGGGCTATATAGCCTTGGTGCGTGGGGCTGGTGAACTTAGTCCGCCGGACTCGGAATGGTCCGAGACATTGACCACCCCCTCCCCGAGACAAAAATAGCCCGCGGGCACAGCCGCGCCCAAAAAAGTGCAGCCAAAACCCCTTGGCGCCAAGTTCGTCCTGCAGAAAAATACCCAAAAAAGGAGTGTGCTATAGCCTTTAGGCGTGGGGCCGCCAAAGTTCATCCGCCTTCCTCGGAATGGGCCGACACACTGCCAACTCCCTCCCCGCGCCGAAAATAGGCCGCGGGCACAGCCGTGCCCAAAAAAGAGTAGTCGAACCCCTTGGCGACAAGTTCGTCCTGCAGAAAAATGCCCAAAAAAGGGGTGCGCTATAGCCTTTGGGCGTGGGGCCGGCAAAGTTCATCCACCGTCCTCCGAATGGGCCGAGACTTTGCCCACCCCCTCCCCACAAAAAAAATAGGCCGCGGACACCGCCGCGCCCAAAAAAGAGCAGCCGAACCTGTTGGCGCAAACTTCGTCCTGCGGAAAAATGCCCAAAAAAGGGGTGGGCTATAACCTTGGCGCGTGGGGCAGGCGAACTGCGTCCGCCTTCTTCGGAGTGGACCGAGACTTTGCCCACCCCCTCCCCGCAGCAGAAATAGGCCGCGGGCACAGCCGCGCCCAATAAAGAGCAGCCGAATCCCTTGGCGCCAAGTTCGTCCTGTGGAAAAATGCCCAAAAAAGGGGTGAGACTTTACCTACCCCTCCCCACAATAAAAATAGCGCGGACACAGCCGCGCCCAAAAAAGAGCAGCCGAACCCCTCGGCGCCCAGTTTATCCTGCGGAAAAATGCCCAAAAAAGGGGTGGGCTATAGCCTTGGGGCGTGGGGCGGGCGAACTTCGTCCGCCGGACTCGGAATGGGCCGAGACTTTGGCCACCCCCTCCCCGCGACAAAAATAGACCGCGGGCACAGCCGCGCCCAAAAGAGAGCAGTTGAACCCCTTGGCGCCAAGTTCGTCCTGCAGAATAATGCCCAAAGGCTATAGCACACCCCTTTTTTGGGCGTGGGGCCGGTGAACTTCGTCCCCCTTCCTCGGAATGGGCCGAGACTTTGGCCACCCCCTCCCCGCGTAACAAATAGGCCGCGGGCACAGCCGTGCCCAAAAAAGAGCTGCCGAACGCCTTGGCACCAAGTTCGTCCTGCGGAAAAATGCCCAAAAAAGGGGTGAGCTATAGCCTTGGGACGTGGGGCTGGCGAACTTCGTCCGCTTACCTCGGAATGGGCTGAGACATTGACCACTCCCTCCCCGTGACAAAAATAGGCCGCGGGCACAGCCGCGCCCAAAAAAGAGCAGCCGAGCTCCTTGGCGCCAAGTTCATCCTGCGGAAAAATGCCCAAAAAGGGGGTGGCCTACAGCCTTGCGGCGTGGGGCTGGCGAACTTCGTCCGCCGGACTCGGAATGGGCCGAGACATTACCCACCCCCTCCCCACGACGAAAATAGGCCGCGGTCACAGCCGCGCCCAAAAAAGAGCAGCCGAACCCCTTGGCGCCAAGTTCATCCAGCGGAAAAATGCCCAAAAAAGGGGTGGGCGATAGCCTTGGGGCATGGGGCCGCCGCACTTCGTCCGCCGGACTCGGAATAGGCCGAGGCTTTCCCCACCCCCTCCCCGCGCCAAAAATAGGCCGCCGGCACTGCCGCGCCCCAAAAAGAGCAGCCGAACCCCTTGGCGCCAAGTTCATCCTGCGGAAAAATGCCCAAAAAAAGGGTGGGCTATAGCCTTAGGGCGTGGGGCTGGTGAACTTCGTCCGCCGGACTCGGAATGGACCGAGTTTTTGCCCATCCCCTCCCCGTGACAAAAATAGGCCGCGGGCACAGCTGCGCCAAAGAAAGAACAGCCGAACCCCTTGGCGCCAAGTTCGTCCTGCGGCAAAATGCCCAAAAAGTGGGTGTGCTATGGCCTTTGGGCGTAGGGCCAGCAAAGTTCATCCCCCTTCCTCGGAATGGGCTGAGACTTTGCCCATCCCCTCCCCGTGACAAAAATAGGCCGCGGGCACAGCCGCGCCCAAAAAAGAGCGGCCGAACCCCTTGACGCCAAGTTCGTCCTACGGAAAAATGCCCAAAAGGGGGGTTGGGTATAGCCATGGGGCGTGGGGCTGGCGAACTTCGTCCGCCTGACTCGGAATGGGCCGAGACTTCCCCCCCCTCCCTGCGACAACAATAGGCTGCGGGCACAGCCGCGTCCAAAAAAGAGCAGCCGAACCCCTTGCGTCAAGTTCGTCCTGCGAAAAAATGCCCAAAAAAGGGGTGTGCTATAGCCTTTGCGCGAGGGGCTGGCAAAGTTCATCCGCCTTCCTCGGAATGGGTCAAGACTTTGGCCACCCCCTCCCCGCACCAAAAATAGGCCGCGGGCACAGCCGTGCCCAAAAAAGAGCAGCCGAACCCCTTGGCGCCAAGTTCGTCCTGCGGAAAAATGCCCAAAAAAGGGGTGTGCTATAGCCTTGGGGCGTGGGGCCGGCTAAGTTCGTCCGCCGGACTCGGAATGGGCCGAGACATTTTCCACCCCCTCTCCGCAACAAAAATATGCCACGGGCACAGCCGCGTGCAAAAAAGAGCAGCTGAACCCCTTGGCGCGAAGTTCGACCTGCGGAAAAATGCCCAAAAAAGGGGTGGGCTATAGCCTTGGGGCGTGGGGCTGGCGAAGTTCGTCCGCCAGACCCGGAATGGGCCGAGACTTTGGCCACCCCCTCCGTGCACCAAAAATAGGCCGCGGACACAGCCGCACCCAAAAAATAGCAGCCGAACCCCTTGGCGCCAAGTTCGTCGTGCGGAAAAATGCCCAAAAATGGGGTGGGCTATAGCCTTGGGGCGTTGGGCTGGCGAACTTCGTCCGCCTTCCTCGGAATGGGCCGAGACATTGCCCACCCCCTCCCCGCAAAAAAAATAGGCCGCGGGCACAGCCGCGCCCATAAAAAAGATGCCAAACCCCTTAGCGCCGAGTTCATCATGCAGAAAAATGCCCAAAAAAGGGGTGTGCTATAGCCTTTGGGCGTGGGGCCGGCAAAGTTCATCCGCCTTGCTCGGAATGGGCCGAGACTTTGCCCACCCCCTCCCCATGGTAAAAATAAGCTGCGAGCACAGCCACGCCCAAAAAAGACAAGCCGAACCCCTTGGCGCCAAGTTCGTCCTGTGGAAAAATGCTCAAAAAGGGGGTGGGCTATAGACTTGAAGCGTGGGGCGGGCGACCTTCGTCCGCCGGACTCAGAACAGGCCGAGACTATTCCCGCCCCCTCCCCGCAAAAAAAAAAGGCCGCGGCCGCAGCCGCGCCCAAAAAAGAGCAGCCGAACCCCTTGGCGCCAAGTTCGTTGTGCGGAAAAATGCCCAAAAAGGGGGTGCGCTATAGCCTTCGGGCGTGGGGCTGGCGAACTTTGGCTCCGGACTCGGAATGGGCCGAGACTTTTCCCACCCCCTCCCCGCGACAAAAATAGGCCGCGGGCACAGCCGAGCCCAAAAAAGAGCAGCCGAACCCCTTGGCGCCAAGTTCGTCCTGTGGAAAAATGCCCAAAAAAGGGGTGTGCTATAGCGTTGGGGCGTGGGTCCGGCAAAGTTCATCCGCCTTCCTCAGAATGGGCCGAGACTTTGTCCACCCGCTCCCCGCTCCAAAAATAGGCCGCGGACACAGCCGCGCGAAAAAAAGAGCTGGCAACCCCTTGGCGCCAAGTTCGTCCTGCGGAAAAATGCCCAGAAAAGGGGCGTGCTATAGCCTTTGGGAATGGGGCCGGCGAACTTTGTTCGCCTTCCTCGGAATGGGCCGAGACTTTGCCCACCCCCTTCCCACGCTAAAAATAGGCTACGGACACAGCCGCGCCCAAAAAAGAGCAGCTGAACCCCTTGGCACCAAGTTCGTCCTGTGGAAAAATGCTCAAAAAGGCGGTGGGCTATAGCCTTGGGGCGTGGGGGGGGCGAACTTCGTCCGCCGGACACGGAACGGGCCGACCCTTTGCCCAAGCTCTCCCCGTGACAAAAACAGGCCGCGGGCAGAGCCGCGCCCAAAAAAGAAGTGCCGAATCCCTTGGCGCAAAGTTCGTCATGCGGAATAATGCCCAAAAAAGGGGTGAGCTATAGCCTTAGGGCATGGGGCCGGCGCACTTCGTCCGCCTTCCTCGGAATGGGCCGAGACTTTGCCCACCCCCTTCCCGCGCTAAAAATAGTCTGCGGGCACAGCCGCGTCCAAAAAAGACCAGCCGAACCCCTTGGCGCCAAGTTCGTCCTGTGGAAAAATGCTCAAAAAGGGGGTGGGCTATAGCCTTGGGGCGTGGGGCGGACGAACTTCGTCCGCCAGACACGGAGTGGGCCGAGACTTTGCCCAAGCTCTCCCCATGACAAAAATAGGCCGCGGGCACAGCCGTGCCCAAAAAAGAGCAGCCGAACCCCATGGCGCCAAGTTCGTCCTGCGGAAAAATGCCCAAAAAAGGGTGTGCTATAGCCCTGGGGCGTGGGGCCGGCAAAGTTCATTCGCCGTCCTCAGAATGGGCCGAGACTTTGCCCACCCGCTCCCCAATCCAAAAATAGGCCGCGGGCATAGCCGCACCCAAATAAGAGCAGCCGAACCTCTTGGCGCCAAGTTCGTCCAGCGGAAAAATGCCCAAAAAGGGGGTGGGCTGTCGCCTTGGGGCGTGGGGCTGGCGAACCTCGTCCGCCTTCCTCGGAAGGGGCCGAGACTTTGCCCACCCCCACCCCATGACAAAAATAGGCCGCGGGCACTGCGGCGCCCAAAAAAGTGCAGCTGAACCCCTTGGCGCCAAGTTCGTCCGGCGGAAAAATGCCCAAAAAAGGGGTGTGCTATAGCCTTTGGGCGTGGGGCAGGTAAAGTTCATCCGCCTTCTTCGGAATGGGCCGAGACTTTGCCCACCCCCTTCCCGTGCTAGAAATAGGCTGCGGGCACAGCCGCGCCCAAAAAAGAGCCGCCGAACCCATTGGCGCCAAGTTCATCCTGCGGAAAAATGCTCAAAAGGGGGGTGGGCTATAGCCTTGGGGCGTGGGACTCGGAATGGGTCGAGACTTTTCCCACCCCCTCCCAGCGACAAAAATAGGCCGCAGGCACAGCCGAGCCCAAAAAAGAGCAGCCGAACCCCTTGTTGCCAAGTTCGTCCTGCGGAAAAATAGCCAAAAAGGGGGTGGGCTATAGCCATGGTGCGTGGGGCTGGCAGACTTTGTCCGCCGGGCTCAGAATGGGCCGAGACTTTTCCCACCCCCTCCCCGCGACAAAAATAGGCCGCAGGCACAGCCGAGCCCAAAAAACAGCAGCCGAACCACTTGGCGCAAAGTTCGTCCGGTGGAAGATTGCCAAAAAAAGGGGTGTGCTATAGCCTTGGGGCGTGGGGCCGGCAATGTTCATCCATCATCCTCAGAATGGGCCGAGACTTTACCCACCCGCTCCCCGCTCCAAAAATAGGCCGCGGGCATAGCCGCGCCCAAATAAGAGCAACAGAACCCCTTGGCGCCAAGTTCGTCCTGCGGAAAAATGCCCAAAAACGGGGTGGGCTATAGCCTTGGGGCGTGGGGCTGGCGAACCTCGTCCGCCTTCCTCGGAAGGGGCCGAGACTTTGTCCACCCCCACCCCACGACAAAAATAGGCCGTGGGCACAGCGGCGCCCAAAAAAGTGCAGCCGAACCCCTTGGCGCCAAGTTCGTCCGGCGGAAAAATGCCCAAAAAAGGGGTGTGCTATAGCCTTTGGGCGTGGCGCCGGTAAAGTTCATCCGCCTTCTTCGGAATGGGCCGAGACTTTGCCCACCCCCTTCCCGTGTTAGAAATAGGCTGCGGGCACAGCCGTGCCCAAAAAAGAGCAGCCGAACCCATTGGAGCCAAGTTCGTCCTGCGGAAAAATGCTCAAAAAGGGGGTGGGCTATATCCTTGGGGCGTGGGGAGGCCGAACTCTGTCCGCCGGACTCGGAATGGGTCGAGGACTCGGAATGGGTCGAGACTTTTCCCACCCCCTCCCCGCGACAAAAATAGGCCGCGGGCACAGCCGAGCCCAAAAAAGAGCAGCCGAACCCCTTGTTGCCAAGTTCGTCCTGCGGAAAAATACCCAAAAAGGGGGTGTGCTATAGCCATGGGGCGTGGGGCTGGCAGACTTCGTCCTCCGGACTCGGAATGGGCCGAGACTTTTCCCACCCCCTCCCCACAACAAAAATAGGCCGCAGGCACAGCCGAGCCCAAAAAAGAGCAGCCGAACCACTTGGCGCAAAGTTCGTCCGGTGGAAGAATGCCCAAAAAAGGGGTGTGCTATAGCCTTGGGGCGTGGGGCCAGCGAAGTTCATCCGTCATCCTCAGAATGGGCCGAGACTTTACCCACCTGCTCCCCACTCCAAAAATCGGACGCGGGCACAGCCGCGCCCAAATAAGAGCAAACGAACCCCTTGGCGCCAAGTTCGTCCTGCGGAAAAATGCCCAAAAAAGGGTTGGGCTATAGCCTTCGGGCGTGGGGCGGGCGAACTTCGTCCGCCGGACTCGGAATGGGCCGAGACTTTGCCCACCCTCTCCCCGTGCTAAAAATAACCTACGAGCACAGCCACACCCAAAAAAGAGCAGCCGAACCCCTTGGCGCCAAGTTCGTCCTGTGGAAAAAAGCCCAAAAAAGGGGTGTGCTATAGCCTTTGGGCATGGGGCCGGCGAACTTTGTCCGCCTTCCCCGGATTGGGCAGAGACGTTGCCCAACCCCTCCCCACGAAAAAAATAGGCCGACGATACAGCCGAGCCCAAAAAAGAGCAGCCTAACCCCTTGGCGCCAAGTTCGTCCTGCGGAAAAATGCCCAAAAAGGGGGTGGGCTATAGCCTTGGGGCGTGGGGCTGGCGAACCTCGTCCGCCTTCCACGGAAGGGGCTGAGACTTTGCCCACCCCCACCCCACGACAAAAATAGGCCGCGGGCACAGCCGTACCCAAAAAAGAGCAGCCAAACCCCTTGGCGCCAATTTCAACCTGCGGAAAAATTCCCAAAAAAGGGGTGGGCTATAGCCTTGGGGCGTTGGGCTGGCGAACTTCGTCCGCCGGACTCAGAATTGGCCGAGACTTTGCCCACCCCCTCCCCGTGCTAAAAATAAGCTGCGAGCACAGCCACGCCCAAAAAACAGCAGCCGAACACCTTGGGGCCAACTTCATCCTGCGGAAAAATGCCCAAAAAAGGGGTGTGCTATAGCCATTGGGCATGGGGCCGGCGAACTTCGTCCGCCTTCCTCGGATTGGGCCGAGACTTTGTCCACCCCCTTCCCGCACTAAAAATAGGCGGCGGGCACAGCCGAGCCCAAAAAAGAGCAGCCGAACCCCTTGGCGCCAAGTTCGTCCTGCGGAAAAATGCCCAAAAAGGGGGTGTGCTATAGCCTTGGGGCGTGGGGGCGGCAAAGTTCATTCGCCTTCCTCAGAATGGGCCGAGACTTTGCCCACCTGCTCCACGCTCCAAAAATAGGCCGCGGGCACAGCCGCGCCCAAATAAGAGCTGCCGAACCCCTTGGCGCCATGTTCGTCCTGCGGAAAAATACCCAAAAAGGGGGTGGGCTATAGCCTTGGGGCGTGGGGCTGGCGAACCTCGTCCGCCTTCCTCGG
Source organism: Citrus glauca (assembly GCA_029633175.1). Classification (NCBI taxonomy): domain Eukaryota; kingdom Viridiplantae; phylum Streptophyta; class Magnoliopsida; order Sapindales; family Rutaceae; genus Citrus; species Citrus glauca. Next base: position 207,746 of record JAQOOD010000039.1, on the reverse strand, counting down.
AAGGGACCGAGACTTTGCCCACCCCCACCCCACGACAAAAAAAAGGCCGCGGGCACAGCCGTACCCAAAAAAGGGCAGCCGAACCCCTTGGCGCCAATTTCATCCTGCGGAAAAATTCCCAAAAAAGGGGTGGGCTATAGCCTTGGGGCGTGGGGCGGGCGCACTTCGTCCGCCGGACTCGGAATGGGCCGAGACTTTTCCCACCCCTCCCCGCAATAAAAATAGGCTGCGGGCACAGCCGCGCCCAAAAAGGAGCAGCCGAACCCCTTGGCGCCAAGTTCGTCCTGCGGAAAAATGCCCAAAAAAAGGTGGGCTATAGCCTTTGGGAATGGGGCCGGTGAACTTCGTCCGCCTTCTTCGGAATGGGCCGAGACTTTGCCCACCCCCTTCCCGCACTAAAAATAGGCTGCGGGCACAGCCGCGCCCAAAAAAGAGCAGCCGAACCCCTTTGCGCCAAGTTCGTCCTGTGGAAAAATGCTCAAAAAGGGGTTGGGCTATAACCTTGGGGCGTGGGGCGGGCGAACTTCGTCCGCCGGACACGGAATGGGCCGAGACTTTGCCCAAGCTCTCCCCGTGACAAAAATAGGCCGCGGGCACAGCCGAGCCCAAAAAAGAGCAGCCGAACCCCTTGGCACCAAGTTCGTCCTGCGGAAACATGCCCAAAAAAGGGGTGTGCTATAGCCTTAGGGCGTGGGACCGGCAAAGTTCATTCGCCTTCCTCAGAATGGGCCGAGACTTTGCCCACCCGCTCTCCGCTCCAAAAATAGGCCGCGGGCACAGTCGCGCCCAAAAAGGAGCAGCCGAACCCCTTGGCGCCAAGTTTGTCCTGCGGAAAAATGCCCAAAAAAAGGGCGGGCTATAGCCTTGGGGTGTGGGGCGGGCGAACTTCGTCCGCCTTCCTCGGAATGGGCCGAGACATTGCCCAACCCGTCCCCGTGAGAAAAATAGGCCGCGGTCCCAGCCGAGCCCAAAAAAGAGCAGCCGAACCCCTTGGCGCCAAGTTCGTCCTGCGGAAAAATGCCCAAAAAAGGGGTGTGCTATAGCCTTTGGGCATGGGGCCGGCGGACTTCGTCTGCCTTCCTCGGAATGGGCCGAGACTTTGTCCACCCCCTTCCTGCTCTAAAAATAGGCTGCGGGCACAGCCGCGCCCAAAAAAGAGCAGCCGAACCCCTTGGCGCCACGTTCGTCCTGCGGAAAAATGCTCAAAAAGGGGGTGGGCTATAACCTTGGCGTGTGGGGCGGGCGAACTTCGTCTGCCGGACACGGAATGGGCCGAGACTTTGCCCATGCTCTCCCCGTGACAAAAACAGGCCGCGGGCACAGCCGAGCCCAAAAAAGAGCAGCAGAACCTCTTGGCGCCAAGTTCGTCCGGCGGAAAAATGCCCAAAAAAGGGGTGTGCTATAGCCTTGGGGCGTGGGGCCAGCAAAGTTCATTCGCCTTCCTCAGAATGGGCCGAGACTTTGCCCACCCGCTCCCCGCTCCAAAAACAGGCTGTGGGCACAGCCGCGCCCAAAAAAGAGCAGCCGAACCCCTTGCCGCCAAGTTTGTCCTGTGGAAAAATGCTCAAAAAGGGGGTGGGCTATAACCTTGGCGCGTGGGGCGGGCGAACTTCGTCCGCCGGACATGGAATGGGCCGAGACTTTGCCCATGCTCTCCACGTGACAAAAACAGGCCGCGGGCATAGCCGAGCCCAAAAAAGAGCAGCCGAACCCCTTGGCGCCAAGTTCGTCCGGCGGAAAAATGCCCAAAAAAGGGGTGTGCTATAGCCTTGGAGCGTGGGGCCAGCAAAGTTCATTCGCCTTCCTCAGAATGGGCCGAGACTTTGCCCACCCGCTCCCCGCTCCAAAAATAGGCTGTGGGCACAGCCGCGCCCAAATAAAAGCAACGGAACCCCTTGGCGCCAATTTCATCCTGCGGAAAAATGCCCAAAAAAGGGGTGGGCTATAGCCTTCGGGCGTGGGGCGGGCGAACTTCGTCCGCCGGACTCGGAATGGGCCGAGATTTTGCCTACCCCCTCCCCACGAGAAAAATAGGCCGCGGGCCCAGCCGAGCCCAAAAAAGAGCAGCCGAACCCCTTGGCGCCAAGTTCGTCCTGCGGAAAAATGCCCAAAAAAGGGGTGTGCTATAGCCTTGGGGCGTGGGGCCAGCAAAGTTCATTCGCCTTCCTCAGAATGGGCCGAGACTTTGCCCACCCGCTCCCCGCTCCAAAAATAGACTGCGGGCACAGCCGCGCCCAAAAAAGAGCAGCCGAACCCCTTGGCGCCATGTTCGTCCTGCGGAAAAATGCCCAAAAAAGGGGTGTGCTATAGCCTTTGGGCGTGGGGCCGGTAAAGTTCATCCGCCTTCCTCGGAATGGACCGAGACTTTTCCCACCCCCTCCCTGTGACAAAAATAGGCCGCGGGCACAACCGCGCCTAAAAAAGAGCAGCAGAACCCCTTGGCGCCATGCTCGTCCTCTGGAAAAATGCCCAAAAAAGGGGTGGGCTATCGCCTTGGGGCGTGGGGCTGGCGCACTTCGTCCGCCTTCCTCGGAATGAGCCGAGACTTTGGCCACCCCCTCCCCACGACACAAATAGGCTGCGGGCACAGCCGCGCCCAAAAAAGTGCAGCCGAACCCCTTGGCGCAAAGTTTGTCCTGCGGAAAAATGCCCAAAAAGGTGTTGGCTATAGCCTTGGGGCGTGGGGCTGGCGAACTTTGTCCGCCGGACTCGGAATGGGCCAAGACTTTGCCCACCCCCTGCAGACGACAAAAATAGGCCGCGGGCACAGCCGCGCCAAAAAAAGTGCAGCCGAACCCCATGGCGCAAAGTTCGTCCTGCAGAAAAATACCAAAAAAAGGGGTGTGCTATAGCCTTTGGGCGTGGGGCCGGCAAAGTTCATCCGGCTTCCTCGGAATGGGCCGAGACTTTGGCCACCCCCTCCCTGCGACAAAAATTGGACGCGGGCATAGCCGCACCCAAAAAAGAGCAGCCGAACCCCTTGGCACTAAGTTCGTCCTGCGGAAAAATGCCCAAAAAAGGGGTGTGCTATAACCTTTGGGCGTGGGGCCGGTAAAGTTCATCCGCCTTCCTCGGAATGGGCCGAGACTTTTCCCACCCCCTCCCCACGACAAAAATAGGCCGCGGCCACAACCGCGCCCCAAAAAGAGCAGCCGAACCCCTTCCCGCCATGTTCGTCCTGTGGAAAAATGCCCAAAAAAGGGGTGGGCAATAGCCTTGGGGCGTGGGGCTGGCGATCTTCGTCCGCCTTCCTCGGAATGGGCCGAGACCTTGGCCACCCCCTCCGCGCGACAAAAATAGACCGCGGGCACAGCCGCGCCCAAAAAGTGGAGCCGAACCCCTTGGCGCCAAGTTCGTCCTGCGGAAAAATGCCCAAAAAGGATGTGGGCTATAGCCTTGGTGTGTGGGGCTGACAAACTTTGTCCGCCGGACTCAGAATGGGCCGAGACTTTGCCCACCCCCTCCCCACAACAAAAATAGGCCGCTGCCACAGCCGCGCCCAAAAAAGAGCAGCCGAACCCCTTGGCGCAAAGCTCGTCCTGCGGAAAAATGCCCAAAAAAGGGGTGTGCTATAGCCTTGGGGCATGGGGCCGGCGAACTTTGTCCGCCGGACTCGGAATGGGCCAAGACTTTGCCCACCCCCTCCCCACGACAAAAATAGGCCGCGGGCACAGCCGCGTCCAAGAAAGAGCAGCCGAACCCCTTGGCGCCAAGCTCGTCCTGCGGAAAAATACCCAAAGAAGCGGTGCGCTATAGCCATTGGGCGTGGGGCCGGCAAAGTTCATCCGGCTTCCTCAGAATGGGCTGAGACATTGGCCACCCCCTCGCTGTGACAAAAATTGGCCGCGGGCACAGCCACACCCAAGAAAGAGCAGCCGAACCCCTTTGCGCTCAGTTCGTCCTGCAGAAAAATGCCCAAAAAGGGGGTGGGTATAGCCTTGGGGCGTGGGGCTGGCGAACTTCGTCCGCTGGACACGGAATGGGCTGAGACTTTTCCCACCCCCTCCCCACAACAAAAATAGGCCGCGGGCACAGCCGCGCCCAAAAAAGAGCAGCCGAACCCCTTGGCGCAAAGCTCGTCCTGCGGAAAAATACCCGAAAAAGGGGTGTGCTGTAGCCGTTGGGCGTGGGGCCGGCAAAGTTCATCCGGCTTCCTCGGAATTGGCCGAGGCTTTGGCAACCCCCTCCCTGCGACAAAAATTGGCCGCGGGCACAGCCGCGCCCCAAAAAGAGCAGCCGAACCCCTTTGCGCCAAGATCGTCCTGAGGAAAAATGCCCAAAAAAGGGGTGTGCTATAGCCTTGTGGCGTGGGGCTGCCTAAGTTCGTCTGCCGGACTCGGAATGGGCAGAGACTTTGGCCAACCCCTCCCCGCGATAAAAATAGGCCGCGCGCACAGCCGCGCCCAAAAAAGTGCAGCCGAACCCCTTGGCGCCAAGCCCGTCCTGCGGAAAAATGCCCAAAAAGGGGGTGGGCTATAGCCTTGGGGCGTGGGGCGGGCGAACTTCGTCTGCCCGACACGGAATGGACCGAGACTTTTCCCACCCCCTCCCCGCGACAAAAATAGGCCGCGGGTACAGCCGCGGCCAAAAAAGAGCAGCCAAACCCCTTGGCGCAAAGCTCGTCCTGCGGAAAAATACCCAAAAAAGGGGTGTGCTATAGCCGTTGGGCGTTGGGCCGGCAAAGTTCATCCGGCTTCCTCGGAATTGGATGAGGCTTTGGCAACCCCCTCCCTGCGACAAAAATTGGCCGCGGGCACAGCCGCGCCAAAAAAAGAGCAGCCGAACCCCTTTGCGCCAAGATCGTCCTGAGGAAAAATGCCCACAAAAGGGGTGTGCTATAGCCTTGTGGCATGGGGCTGCCTAAGTTCGTCCGCCGGACTCGGAATGGGCCGAGACCTTGGCCAACCCCTCCCCGCGACAAAAATAGGCCGCGGACACAGCCACGCACAAAAAAGTGCAGCCGAACCCTTGGCGCCAAGCTCGTCCTGCGGAAAAATGCCCAAAATGGGGGTGGGCTATAGCCTTGGGGCGTGGGGCGGGCGAACTTCGTCCGCCGGAAACGGAATGGACCGAGACTTTTCCCACCCCCTCCCCGCAACAAAAAGAGGCCGCGGGCACAACCGTGGCCCAAAAAGGGCAGCCGAACCCCTTCCTGCCATGTTCGCCCTGGGAAAAAATGCCCAAAACAGGGGTGGGCTATAGCCTTGGGGCATGCGGCTGGCGATCTTCGTCCGCCTTCCTCAGAATGGGCCGAGACTTTGGCCACCCCCTCCCTGCGACAAAAATAGGCCGCAGGCACAGCCGCGCCCAAGAAAGTGCAGCCGAACCCCTTGGCGCCAAGCTCGTCCTGCGGAAAAATGCCCAAAAAGGGGGTGGGCTATAGCCTTGGGGCGTGGGGCTGGCGAACTTCATCCGCCGGACTTGGAATGGGCCGAGACTTTGCCCACCCCCTCCCCGCGACAAAAATAGGCCGCGGGCATAGCCGCGCCCGAAAAAGAGCAGCCGAACCCCTTGGCGCCAAGCTCGTCCAGCGGAAAAATAACCAAAGAAGGGGTGCGCTATAGCCATTGGGCGTGGGGCCGGCAAAGTTCATCCGGTTTCCTCGGAATTGGCCAACAAATTGGCCACCCCATCCCTGTGACAAAAATTGGCCGCGGGCACAGCCGTGCCCAAAAAAGAGCTGCCGAACCCCTTGGCGCCAAGCTCGTCCTGCGGAAAAATGCCCAAAAAGGGGGTGGGTATAGCCTTGGGGCGTGGGGCTGGCGAACTTCGTCCGCTGGACACGGAATGGGCTGAGACTTTGCCCACCCCCTCCCCACAACAAAAATAGGCCGCGGGTACAGCCGCGCCCAAAAAAGAGCAGCCGAACCCCTTGGCGCAAAGCTCGTCCTGCGGAAAAATACCCAAAAAAGGGTCGTGCTGTAGCCGTTGCGCGTGGGGCCGGCAAAGTTCATCCGGCTTCCTCGGAATTGGCCGAGGCTTTGGCAACCCCCTCCCTGCGACAAAAATTGGCCGCGGGCACAGCCGTACCCAAAAAAGAGCAGCCGAACCCCTTTGCGCTAAGATCGTCCTGAGGAAAAATGCCCAAAAAAGGGGTGTGCTATAGCCTTGTGGCGTGGGGCTGCCTAAGTTCGTCCGCCGGACTCGGAATGGGCCGAGACTTTTCCCACCACCTCTCCGTGACAAAAATAGGCCGCGATCACAGCCGCGCCCAAAAAAGAGTAGCCAAACCCCTTGGCGCCAAGTTCATCCTACGGAAAAATGCCCAAAAAGGGGGTGGGCTATAGCCTTGGGGCGTGGGGCGGGCGAACTTCGTCCGCCGGATTCAGAATGGGCCAAGATTTTTCCCACGCCCTCCCCATGACAAAAATAGGCCGCGGGCACAGCCACGCCCAAAAAAGAGCAGCCGAACCGCTTGGCGCCAAGTTCGTGCTGCGGAAAAATGCCCAAAAAAGGGGTGGGCTATAGCCCTGGGTCGTGGGGCTGGCGAGCTTTGTCCGCCGGACTCGGATTGGGCCGAGACTTTGCGTGCCCCCTCCCCGCGAGAAAAATAGGCCGCCGGCGCAGCCGCGCCCAAAAAAGAGCAGCCGAACCCCTTGGCGCCAAGTTAGTCCTGCAGAAAAATGCCCAAAAAGGGGGTGGGCTATAGCCTAGGGGCGTGGGGCTGGCGAACTTCGTCCGCCTTCCTCGGAATGGGCCGAGACTATGCCCACCCCCTCCCCACGACAAAAATAAGCCACGGGCATAGCCGCGCCCAAGAAAAAGCAGCTGAACCCCTTGGCGGCAAGTTCGTCCTGCGGAAAAATGCCCAAAAAAAGGGTGGGCTATTGACTTGGGGCGTGGGGCTGGCGCACTTCGTCCGCCTTCCTCGGAATCGGCCGAGACTTTACACAACCACTCCGCGCGAGAAAAATAGGCCGTGAGCACAGCTGAGCCCAAGAAAAAGCAGCCAAACCCCTTGGTGCCAAGTTCGTCCTGTGGAAAAATGCCCAAAAAAAGGGTGGGCTATAGCCTTGCGGCGTGGGGCTGGCGAACTTTGTCCGCCTTCCTCGGAATGGGGCGAGAGTTTGCCCAACCCCTCCCCGCGAGAAAAATAGGCCGTGAGCACAGCCGAGCCCAAAAATAAGCAGCCGAACCCTTGGCGCCAAGTTCGTCCTGCAGAAAAATGCCCAAAAAAGGGGTGTGCTATAGCGTTGGGGCTTGGGGCCGGCAAAGTTCATCCGCCTTCCTCGGAATGGGCCGAGACTTTGCCCCCCCACTCCCCGCTCCAAAAATAGGCCGCGGGCACAGCCGCGCCCAAAAAAGAGCAACCGAATCCCTAGGCGCCAAGTTCGTCCTGCGGAAAAATGCCCAAAAAGGGGGTGGGCTATAGCCTTGGGGCGTGGGGCTTGCGAACTTCGTCCACCGGACTCGGAATGGGCCGAGACTTTTCCCACCCCCTCCTCGCGAAAAAAATAGGCCGCGGGAGCAGCCGCGCCCAAAAAAAGCAGCCGAACCCCTTTTCGGCAAGTTCGTCCTGCGGAAAAATGCCCAAAAAAAGGGTGGGCTATAGCCTTGGGGCGTGGCGCGGGCGAACATCGTCCGCCGGACTCGGATTGGGGTGAGACTTTGCCTTCCCCCTCCTCGCGAAAAAAATAGGCCGCGGGCACAGCCGTGCCCAAAAAAAGCAGCCGAACCCCTTGGCGGCAAGTTCGTCCTGCGGAAAAATGCCCAAGAAAAGGGTGGGCTATAGCCTTGGCGTGGGGCTGGCGAACTTCGTCCGCCTTCCTCGGAATGGGCCGAGAGTTTGCCCAACCCCTCCCCACGAGAAAAATAGGCCGTGAGCACAGCCGAACCCCTTGGCGCCGAGTTCGTCCTGCGGAAAAATGACCAAAAAAGGGGTGTCCTATAGCCTTCCTCGGAATGGGCCGAGACTTTGCCCACCCACTCCCCGCTCCAAAAATAGGCCGCGGGCACAGCCGCGTCCAAAAAAGAGCAGCCGAACCCCTTGGCGCCAAGTTCGTCCTGCGGAAAAATGCCCAAAAAGTGGGTGGGCTATAGCCTTGGGGCGTGGGGCTGGCGAACTTCGTCCGCCGAACTCGGAATGGGCCGAGACTTTGTCCACCCCCTCCCCGAGACAAAAATAGGCCGCGGGCACAGCCGCGCCCAAAAAAGAGCAGCCGAACCCCTTGGCGCAAAGTTCGTCCTGCGGAAAAATACCCAAAAAAGGGGTGTCCTATAGCCTTTGGGCGTGGGGCCGGCAAAGTTCATCCGGCATCCTCGGAATGGGCCGAGACTTTGGCCACCCCCTCCCTGCGACAAAAATTGGACGCGTGCACAGCCGCGCCCAAAAAAGAGCAGCCGAACCCCTTGGCGCCAAGTTCGTCCTGCGGAAAAATGCTTAAAAAAAGGGGTGTGCTATAGCCTTGGGGCGTGGGGCCGGCAAAGTTCGTACTTCGGACTCGGAATGGGCCGAGACTTTTCCCACTCCCTCCCCGCGAAAAAAATAGGCCGCGGGCACAGCCGGGCCCAAAAAAAGCAGCCGATCCCCTTGGCGGCAAGTTCGTCCTGCGGAAAAAAGCCCAAAAAAAAGGTGGGCTATAGCCTTGGGGCGTGGGGCTGGCGAACTTCGTCCGCCTTCCTCGGAATGGGCCGAGAGTTTGCCCAACCCCTCCCCGTGAGAAAAATATGCCGTGAGCACAGCCGAGCCCAAAAAAGAGCAGCCGAACCCCTTGGCGCCAAGTTCGTCCTGCGGAAAAATGCCCAAAAAAGGGGTGGGCTATAGACTTGGGGCGTGGGGCTGGCGAACATAGTCCGCCGGACTCGGAATGGGCCGAGACTTTGGCCACCCCCTCCCCGCGACAAAAATAAGCATTGGGCACAGCCGCACCCAAAAAAGAGCGGCCGAACCCCTTGGCGCCAAGTTCGTCCTGCGGAAAAATGCCCAAAAAGGGGGTGGGCTATAGCCTTGGGGCGTGGGGCTGGCGAACTTCGTCCGCCAAACTCGGAATGGGCCGAGACCTTGTCCACCCCCTCCCCGCGACAACAATAGGCCACGGGCACAGCCGCGCCCAAAAAAGAGCAGCCGAACCCCTTGGCGCAATGTTCGTCCTGCGGAAAAATACCCAAAAAAGGGGTGTCCTATAGCCTTTGGGCGTGGGGCCGGCAAAGTTCATCCGGCTTCCTCGGAATGGGCCGAGACTTTGGCCACCCCCTCCCTGCGACAAAAATTGGACGCGGGCACAGCCGCGCCCAAAAAAGAGCAGCCGAACCCCTTGGCGCCAGGTTCGTCCTGCGGAAAAATGCCCAAAAAGGGGGTGGGCTACAGCCTTGGGGCGTGGGGCGGGCGAACTTTGTCCGCCGGACTCGGAATGGGCCAAGACATTTCCCACCCCCTCCCCGCGACAAAAATAGACCGTGGGCACAGCCGCACCCAAAAAAGAGCAGCCAAACCCCTTGGTACCAAGTTCGTCCTGTGGAAAAATGCCCAAAAAAAGGGTGGGCTATAGCCTTGCGGCGTGGGGCTGGCGAACTTTGTCCGCCTTCCTCGGAATGGGCCGAGAGTTTGCCCAACCCCTCCCCGCGAGAAAAATAGGCCGTGAGCACAGCCGAGCCCAAAAAAAAGCAGCCGAACCCCTTGGCGTCAAGTTCGTACTGCGGAAAAATGCCCAAAAAAGGGGTGTGCTATAGCCTTGGGGCTTGGGGCCGGCTAAGTTCATCCGCCTTCCTCGGAATGAGCCGAGACTTTTCCCACCCACTCCCCGCTCCAATAATAGGCCGCGGGCACAGCCGCACCCAAAAAAGAGCAACCGAATGCCTAGGTGCCAAGTTCGTCCTGCGGAAAAATGCCCAAAAAAGGGGTGGGCTATAGACTTGGGGCGTGCGGCTGGCGAACTTCGTCCGCCAAACTCGGAATGGGCCGAGACTTTGCCCACCCACTCCCCGCGACAAAAATAAGCATTGGGCACAGCCGCGCCCAAAGAGGAGCAGCCTAACCCCTTGGCGCCAAGTTCGTCCTGCGGAAAAATGCCCAAAAAGGGGGTGGGCTATAGCCTTGGGGCGTGGGGCTGGCGAACTTCGTCCGCCAAACTCGGAATGGGCCGAGACTTTGTCCACCCCCTCCACGCGACAAAAATAGGCCGCGGGCACATCCGAACCCAAAAAAGAGCAGCCGAACCCCTTGGCGCAAAGTTCGTCCTGCGGAAAAATACCCAAAAAAGGGGTGTCCTATAGCCTTTGGGCGTGGGGCCGGCAAAGTTCATCCGGCTTCCTCAGAGTGGGCCGAGACTTTGGCCACCCCATCCCTGCGACAAAAATTGGACGCGGGCACAGCCGCGCCTAAAAAAGAGCAGCCGAACCCCTTTGCGCCAAGTTCGTCCTGCGGAAAAATGCCCAAAAAGGGGGTGGGCTATAGCCTTGGGGCGTGGGGCGGGCGAACTTCGTCCGCCGGACTCGGAATGGGCCGAGACTTTTCCCACCCCCTCCCCGCGATAAAAATAGGCCGCAGGCACAGCCGCACCCAAAAAAGAGCAGCCGAACCCCTTGGCGCCAAGTTCGTCCTGTGGAAAAATGCCCAAAAAAGGGGTGTGCTATAGCCTTGGGGCGTGGGGCCGGCAAAGTTCATCCGCCTTCCTCAGAATGGGCCGAGACTTTGCCCACCCGTTCCCCGCTCCAAAAATAGGCCGCGGGCACAGCCACGCCCAAAAAAGAGCAGCCGAACCGCTTGGCGCCAAGTTCGTGCTGCGGAAAAATGCCCAAAAAATGGGTGGGCTATAGCCTTGGGGCGTGGGGCGGGCGAACTTCGTCCGCCGGACTCGGAATGGGCCGAGACTTTGCCCACCCCCTCCCCGCGACAAAAATAGGCCGTAGACACAGCCGCGCCCAAAAAAGAGCAGCCGAACCCCTTGGCGCCAAGTTCGTCCTGCGCAAAATTGCCCAAAAAAGGTGTGTGCTATAAGCCTTTGGGCATGGGGCCAGCAAACATTGTCCGCCTTCCTCGGAATGGGCCGAGACTTTGCCCACCGCCTTCCCACGCTAAAAATAGGCTGTGGGCACAGCCGCGCCCAAAAACGAGCAGCCAAACCCCTTGGCGCCAAGTTCGTCCTGCGGAAAAATGATCAAAAATAGGGTGGGCTATAGCCTTGTGGCGTGGGGCTGGCGAACTTCGTCCGCCTTCCTCGGAATGGGCCGAGACTTTGGCCACCCCTTCCCCGTGACAAACATAGGCCGCGATCACAGCCGCGCCCAAAAAAGAGCAGCCAAACCCCTTGGCGCCAAGTTCATCCTACGGAAAAATGCCCAAAAAGGGGGTGGGCTATAGCCTTGGGGCGTGGGGCGGGCAGACTTCGTCCGCCGGACTCGGAATGGGCCGAGATTTTTCCCACGCCCTCCCCATGACAAAAATACGCCGCGGGCACAGCCACACCCAAAAAAGAGCAGCCGAACCGCTTGGCGCCAAGTTCGTGCTGCGGAAAAATGCCCAAAAAAGGGGTGGGCTATAGCCCTGGGTCGTGGGGCTGGCGAGCTTCGTCCGCCGGACTCGGATTGGGCCGAGACTTTGCCTGCCCCCTCCCCGCAAGAAAAATAGGCCGCGGGCGCAGCCGCGCCCAAAAAAGAGCAGCCGAACCCCTTGGCGCCAAGTTAGTCCTGCAGAAAAATTCCCAAAAAGGGGGTGGGCTATAGCCGTGGGGCGTGGGGCTGGCGAACTTCGTCCGCCTTCCTCGGAATGGGCCGAGACTTTGGCCACCCCCTCCCCGCGACAAAAATAAGCATTGGGCACAGCCGAACCCCTTGGCGCCAAGTTCGTCCTGCGGAAAAATACCCAAAAAAGGGGTGGGCTATAGCCTTGGGGCGTGGGGCGGGCGAACTTTGTCCGCCGGACTCGGAATGGGCCAAGACATTTCCCACCCCCTCCCCGCGACAAAAATAGGCCGTGGACACAGCCGCGCCCAAAAAAGAGCAGCCGAACCCCTTGGCGCCAAGTTCGTCCTGCGGAAAAATGCCCAAAAAAAGGGTGGGCTATAGCCTTGGGGCGTGGGGCGGGCGAACTTTGTCCGCCGGACTCGGAATGGGCAAAGACATTTCCCACCCCCTCCCCGCGACAAAAATAGTCCGCGGACACAGCCGCGCCCAAAAAAGAGCAGCCGAACCCCTTGGCGCCAAGTTCGTCCTGCGGAAAAATGCCCGAAAAAGGTGTGTGCTATAGCCTTTGGGCATGGTGCCAGCGAACATCGTCCGCCTTCCTCGGAATGGGCCGAGACTTTGCCCAACCCCCTCCCCGCAACAAAAATAGGCCGCGGGTACAGCCGCGCCCAAAAAAGAGCAGCCGAGCCCCTTGGCGCCAAGTTCGTCCTGCGGACAAATGCCCAAAAAAGGGGTGGGCTATGGCCTTGCGGCGTGGGGCTGGCGAACTTCATTCGCCTTCCTCGGAATGGGCCGAAACTTTGCCCAACCCCCTCCCCGTGACAAAAATAGGCCACGGGCACAGCCGCGCCCAAAAAAGAGTAGCCGAACCCCTTGGCGCCAAGTTCGTGCTGCGGAAAAATGGCCAAAAAAGGGGTGGGCTATAGCCTTGGGGCATGGGGCTGGCGATCTTCGTCCGCCTTCCTCGCAATGGGCCGAGACTTTGCCCAACCCCCTCCCCGTGACAAAAATAGGCCGTGGGTACAGCCGCGCCCAAAAAAGAGCAGCCGAACCCCTTGGCGCCAAGTTCGTCTTCCCGAAAAATGCCCAAAAAAGGGGTGGGCTGTAGCCTTGGGGCGTGGGGCTGGCGAACTTCGTCTGCCGGAGTCGGAACGGGCCGAGACTTTGCCCACACCCTCCCCAGGACATAAATAGGCCGCGGGCACAGCCGCGCCCAAAAAAGAGCAGCCGAACCCATTGGCGCCACGTTTGTCCTGCGGAAAAATACCCAAAAAAGGGATGTGCTATAGCCTTGGAGCGTGGGGCCGGCAAAGTTCGTCCGCTGGACTCAGAATGGGCCGAGACTTTTCCCACCCCCTCCGTGCAACATAAATAGGCCAGGGGCCCAGCCGCGCACAAAAAGGAGCAGCCGAACCCCTTGGCGCCAAGTTCGTACTGCAGAAAAATGCCAAAAAAAGGGGGTGGGCTATAGCCTTGGGGCGTGGGGCTGGCGAACTTCGTCCGCCTTCCTCGCAATGGTCAAATATTTGCCCAACCCCCTCCCCGCAACAAAAATAGGCCGCGGGTACAGCCGCGCCCAAAAAAGAGCAGCCGAGCCCCTTGGCGCCAAGTTCGTCCTGTGGAAAAATGCCCAAAAAAGGGGTGGGCTATGGCCTTGCGGTGTGGGGCTGACAAAAATAGGCCGTGGGTACAGCCGCGCCCAAAAAAGAGCAGCCGAACCCCTTGGCGCCAAGTTCGTCTTGCGGAAAAATGCCCAAAAAAGAGATGTGCTGTAGCCTTGGAGCGTGGGGCCGGCAAAGTTTGTCCGCGCAACATAAATAGGCCACGGGCCCAGCCGCGCCGAAAGAGGAGCAGCCGAACCCCTTGGTGCCAAGTTCGTCCTGCGGAAATATACCCAAAAAAGGGGTGGGCTATAGCCTTGGGGCGTGGGGCTGGCGAACTTCGTCCGCCGGACTCGAAATGTGCCGAGACTTTGTCCAACCCCTCCCCGCAACAAAAATAGGCCGTGGGCACAGCCGCACCCAAAAAAGACCAGCCGAACCCCTTGGCGCCAACTTCGTCCTGCGGAAAAATGCCCAAAAAAGGGGTGGGCTATAGCCTTGGGGCGTGGGGCTGGCGATCTTCGTCCGCCTTCCTCGCAATGGGCCGAGACTTTGCCCAACCCCCTCCCCGTGACAAAAATAGGCCGCGGGCACAGCCGCGCCAAAAAAAGTGCAGCCAAACCCCTTGGCGCCAAGTTCGTGCTGCGGAAAAATGGCCAAAAAAGGGGTGGGCTGTAGCCTTGGAGCGTGAGGCGGGCGAACTTCGTCCGCCGTACTCGGAATGGGCCGAGACTTAGCCCACCCCCTCCCCGCGCCAAAAATAGTCCGCGGGCGCAGCCGCGCCTAAAAAAGAGCAGCCGAACCCCTTGGTGCCAAGTTCGTCCTGCGGAGAAATGACCAAAGTAGTGGTGTGCTATAGCCTTGGGGCGTGCGGCCGGCAAAGTTCGTCTGCCGGACTCGAAATTGGCCGAGACTTTTCCCACCCCCTTCCCGCCACAAAAATAGGATGTGGGCACAGCCACGCCCTCAAAAGAGCAGCCGAACCCCTTGGCGCCAAGTTCGTCCTGCGGAAAAATGCCCAAAAAAGGGGTGGGCTATAGCTTTGGGGCGTGGAGCTGCCGAAGTTCGTCCGCCGGCTCAGAACGGGCCGAGACTTTTAGTAACCACTCCCCGCGACAAAAATAGGCTGCGGGCGCAGCCGAACCCCTTGGCGCCAAGTTCGTCCTGCGGAAAAATACCCAAAAAAGGGGTGGGCCATAGCCTTGGGCCGTGGGGCTGGCGAACTTCGTCCGCCGGACTCGTAATGTGCCAAGACTTTGCCCACCCCCTCCCCGCGACAAAAATAGGCTGCGGGCACAGCCGCACCCAAAAAAGAGCAGCCGACCCGTTGGCGCCAAGTTCGTCGTGCGGAAAAATGCCCAAAACGGGGGTGGGCTATAGCCTTGGGGCGTGGGGCTGGCGAACTTCGTCTGCGAAGCTCGGAATGGGCCGAGACTTTTCCCACCCCCTCCCCGTGACAAAAATAGGCCACGGGCACAGCCGCGCCCAAAAAAGAGCAGCCGAACCGCTTGGCGCCAACTTCGTCCTGCGGAAAAATTCCCAAAAAATGGGTGGGCTATAGCCTTGGGGCGTGGGGCTACCGAACTTCATCCGCCGGACTCGGAATGGGCCGAGACTTTGTCCACGCTCCCCCCGTGACAAAAATAGGCCGTGGGCACACCCGCGCCCAAAAAAGAACTGCCGAATCCGCTGGCGCCTAGTTCGTCCTGCGGAAAAGTGCCCAAAAAGGGGGTGGGCTATAGCCTTGGGGCATGGGGCCGGCGAACTTCTTCCACCTTCCTCAGAATGGGCTGAGCCTTTGCAAACACCCTCCCTGCGACAAAAATAGGCCCAATGCACAGCCGCACCCAAAAAAGAGCAGACGAATCCCTTGGCGCCAAGTTCGTCCTGCAGAAAAATGCCCAAAAAAGGGGGTGGGCTATAGCCTTGGGGCGTGGGGCTGGCGAACTTCGTCCGCCGCACTCGGAATGGGCCGAGATTTCTCCCACCCCCTCCCCTCGATAAAAATAGGCCGCGGGCACAGCCGCACCTAAAAAAGAGCAGCCGAACCCCTTGGCGCCAAGTTCGTGCTGCGGAAAATTGCCCAAAAAAGGGGTGGGCTATAGCCTTGGGGCGTGGAGCTGCCGAAGTTCGTCCGCCGGGCTCAGAACGGGCCGAGACTTTTAGTACCCCCTCCCCGAGATAAAAATAGGCTGCGGGCGCAGCCGAACCCTTTGGCGCCAAGTTCGTCCTGCGGAAAAATACCCAAAAAAGGGGTGGGCCATAGCCTTGGGGCGTGGGCTGGCGAACTTCGTCCGCCGGACTCGGAATGTGCCGAGACTTTGTCCAACCCCTCCCCGCAACAAAAATAGGCCGCGGGCACAGCCGCGCCCAAAAAAGAGCAGCCGAACCCCTTGGCGCCAAGTTCGTCCTGCGGAAAAATGCCCAAAAAAGGGGTGGGCTATAGCCTTGGGGCGTGGGGCTGGCGATCTTCGTCCGCCTTCCTCGCAATGGGCCGAGACTTTGCCCAACCCCCTCCCCGCAACAAAAATAGGCCGCGGGCACAGCCGCGCCAAAAAAAGTGCAGCCAAACCCCTTGGCGCCAAGTTCGTGCTGCGGAAAAATGGCCAAAAAAGGGGTGGGCTGTAGCCTTGGAGCGTGAGGCTGGCGAACTTCGTCCGCCGGACTCGGAATGGGCCGAGACTTACCCCACCCCCTCCCCGCGCCAAATATAGTCCTCGGGCGCAGCCGCGCCTAAAAAAGAGCAGCCGAACCCCTTGGTGCCAAGTTCGTCCTGCGGAGAAATGACCAAAGTAGTGGTGTGCTATAGCCTTGGGGCGTGCGGCCGGCAAAGTTCGCCTGCCGGACTCGGAATTGGCCGAGACATTTCCCACCCCCTTCCCGCCACAAAAATAGGATGTGGGCACAGCCACGCCCTCAAAAGAGCAGCCGAACCCGTTGGCGCCAATTTCGTCCTGCGGAAAAATGCCCAAAAAAGGGGTGGGTTATAGCTTTGGGGCGTGGGGCTGCCGAACTTCGTCCGCCTTCCTCGGAATGGGCCGGGACTTTGCCCAACCCCTCCCCGTGAAAAAAATAGGCCGCGGGTACAGCTGCCCCCAAAAAAGAGCAGCCGAACCCCTTGGCGCCAAGTTCGTCCTGCGGAAAAGTACCCAAAAAAGGGGTGTGCTATAGCCTTTAGGCGTGGGGCCGGCAAAGTTCATCCGCCTTCCTCGGAATGGGCCGAGACTTTGGCCACCCCATCCCGCACCAAAAATAGGCCGTGGGCTCGGCCGCGCCCAGAAAAGAGCAGCCGAACCCCTTGGCACAAAGTTCGTCCTGCGGAAAAATGCCCAAAAAAGGGGTGGGCTATCGCCTTGGGGCGTGGTGCTGTCGAACTTCGTCCGCCGGACTCGGAATGGGCCGAGACTTTGCCCACCCCCTCCCCACGACAAAAATAGGCCGCGGGCACAGCCGCGGCCAAAAAATATCAGCCGAACCCTTGGCGCCAAGTTCATCCTGCGGAAAAATGCCCAAAAAAGGGGTGTGCTATAGCCTTGGGGCGTGGAGTTGCCGAAGTTCGTCCGCCGGGCTTAGAACGGGCCGAGACTTTTAGTACCCCCTCCCCGCGATAAAAATAGGCTGCGGGCGCAGCCGCACCCAAAAAAGAGCAGCCGAACCCGTTGGCGCCAAGTTCGTCCTGCGGAAAAATACCCAAAAAAGGGGTGGGCCATAGCCTTGGGCCGTGGGGCGGGCGAACTTCGTCCGCCGGACTCGGAATGTGCCAAGACTTTGCCCACCCCCTCCCCGCGACAAAAATAGGCTGTGGGCACAGACGCACCCAAGAAAGAGCAGCCGACCCGTTGGCGCCAAGTTCGTCGTGCGGAAAAATGCCCAAAACGGGGGTGGGCTATAGCCTTGGGGCGTGGGGCTGGCGAACTTCGTCCGCAAAGCTCGGAATGGGCCGAGACTTTTCCCACCCCCTCCCCGTGACAAAAATAGGCCACGGGCACAGCCGCGCCCAAAAAAGAGCCGCCGAACCGCTTGGCGCTAACTTCGTCCTGCGGAAAAATTCCCAAAAAATGGGTGGGCTATAGCGTTGGGGCGTGGGGCTACCAAACTTCATCCGCCGGACTCGGAATGGGCCGAGACTTTGTCCACGCTCCCCCCGTGACAAAAATAGGGCGCTGGCACACCCGCGCCCAAAAAAGAACTGCCGAATCCCCTGGCGCCATGTTCGTGCTGCGGAAAAATGCCCAAAGAGGGGGTGGGCTATAGCCTTGCGGGGTGGACCTGGCGAACTTCGTCCGCCGTACTCAGAATGGGCCGAGAATTTTCCCACCCCCTCCCCGCGACAAAAATAGGCCTCGGGCACCGCCGCACCCAAAAAAAAGCAGCCGAACCCCTCGGCGCCAAGTTCGTACTGCAGAAAATTGCCCAAAAAAGGGGGTGGGCTATAGCCTTGGGGCGTGGGGCTGGCGAACTTCGTCCGCCGCACTCGGAATGGGCAGAGATATCTCCCACCCCCTCCCCTTGATAAAAATAGGCCGCCGGCACAGCCGCGCCTAAAAAAGAGCAGCCGAACCCCTTGGCGCCAAGTTCGTGCTGCGGAAAAATGCCCAAAAAAGGGGTGGGCTATGGCTTTGGGGCGTGGGGCTGCCGCACTTCGTCCGCCTTCCTCGGAATGGGCCGGGACTTTGCCCAACCCCTCCCCGTGAAAAAAATAGGCCGCGGGTACAGCTGCCCCCAAAAAAGAGCAGCCGAACCCCTTGGCGCCAAGTTCGTCCTGCGGAAAAGTACCCAAAAAAGGGGTGTGCTATAGCCTTTAGGCGTGGGGCCGGCAAAGTTCATCCGCCTTCCTCGGAATGGGCCGAGACTTTGGCCACCGCATCCCCGCACTAAAAAAAGGCCGCGGGCACAGCCGCGCCCGAAAAAGAGCAGCCGAACCCCATGGCGCCATGTTCGTCCTGCAGAAAAATGCCCAAAAAAGGGATGTGCTATAGCCTTGGGGCGTGGGGCCGGCTAAGTTCGTCCGCCGGACTCGGAATGGGCCGAGACATTTTCCACCCCCTCCCCGTGACAAAAATAGGCCGCGGGCACAGCCGCGCCCAAAAAAGAGCAGCCGAACCCCTTGGCGCCAAGTTCGTCCTGCGGAAAAATGCCCAAAAAAGGGCTGTGCTATAGCCTTTGGGCGTGGGGCCGGCAAAGTTCATCCGCCTTCCTCGGAATGGGCCGAGACTTCGGCCACCCCCTCCCCGCACCAAAAATAGGCCGCGGCCTCAGCCGCGCCCAAAAAAGAGCAGCCGAACCCATTGGCACCAAGTTCGTCCTGCGGAAAAATGCCCAAAAAAGGGGTGGGCTGTAGCCTTGGCACGTGGGGCTGGCGAACTTCGTCCGCCGCACTCGAAATGGGCCGAGACTTTGCCCACACCCTCCCCACGACATAAATAGGCCGCGGGCACAGCCGAACCCCTTGGCGCCAAGTTCGTCCTGGGGAAAAATGCCCAAAAAAGGGGTGTGCTATAGCCTTTGGGCGTGGGGCCGGCAAAGTTCATCCGCCTTCCTCGGAATGGGCCGAGACTTTGCCCATCCCCTCCCCGTGACAAAAATAGTCCGCGGACACAGCCGCACCCAAAAAAGAGTAGCCAAAACCCTTGGCGCCAAGTTCGTCCTGCGGAAAAATGCGCAAAAAGGTGTTGGGCTATAGCCTTGGAGCGTGGGGCGGGCGAACTTCGTCCGCCGGACTCGGAATGGGCAGAGACTTATCCCACCCCCTCCCTGCGACAAAAATAGGCTGCGACCACAGCCGCGCCCTAAAAAGAGCAGCCGAACCCCTTGGCGCAAAGTTCGTCCTACGGAAAAATGCGCAAAAAGGTGTTGGGCTATAGCCTTGAGCGTGGGGCTGGCGAACTTCGTCCGCCGGAATCGGAATGGGCCGAGATTTCTCCCACCCCCTCCCCACGATAAAAATAGGCCGCCGGCACAGCCGCGCCAAAAAAAGAGCAGCCGAACCCCTTGGCGCCAAGTTCGTCCCCCGGAAAAATGCCCAAAAAGGGGGTGGGCTATTGCCTTGGGGCGTGGGGCTGGCGAACTTCGTCCGCCGGACTCGGAATGGTCCGAGACTTTGGCCACCCCCTCCCCGCAGCAAAAATAGGCCGCGGGCACAGCCGCACCCAAAAAAGAGCAGCCAAACCCCTTGGCGCCAAGTTCGTCCTGCGGAAAAATGCCCAAAAATGGGGTGTGCTATAGCCTTTGGGCGTGGGGCCGGCAAAGTTCATCCGCCTTCCTAGGAATGGGCCGAGACAGTGCGCACCCCCACCCCGCGCCAAAAATAGGCCGCGGGCACAGCCGCACCCAAAAAAGAGCAGCCGAACCCCTTGGCACCAAGTTCGTCCCGCGAAAAAATGCCCAAAAAGGCTGTGGGCTGTAGCCTTTGGACGTCGGGCCGGCAAAGTAATTCCGCCTTCCTCAGAATGGGCCGAGACTTTGCCCACCCCCTCCCTGCGCCAAAAATAGGCCGCGGGCACAGCCGCGCCCAAAAAAGAGCAGCCGAGCCCCTAGCCGCCAAGTTCGTCGTGCGGAAAAATGCCCAAAAAAGGGGTGGGCTAGAGCCTTGGGGCGTAGGGCGGGCGAACTTCGTCCGCCGGCCTCAGAATGGGCCGAGACTTTCCCCAACCCCTCCCTGTGACAAAAATAGGCCGCGGGCAAACCCGCGCCCCAAAAAGAGCTGCCGAACCCCTTGGTGCCAAGTTCGTCGTGCGGAAAAATGCCCAAAAAAGGGGTGTGCTATAGCCTTTGGGCGTGGGGCCGGCAAAGTTCATCCGCCTTCCTCGGAATGGGCCGAGACTTTGCCCACCCCATCCCCGCGCCAAAAATAGGGCGCGGGCACAGCCGCGTCCAAAAAAAAGCAGTTGAACCCCTTGGCGCCAAGTTCGTCCTGCGGAAAAATGCCCAAAAAAGGGGTGTGCTATAGCCTTTGGGCGTGGGGCCAGCACAGTTGATCCGCCTTCCTCGGAATGGGCCGAGACTTTGCCCACCCCATCCCTACGACAAAAATAGGGCACGGGCACAGCCGCGCTAAAAAAAAACAGTCGAATCCTTTGGCGCCAAGTTCGTCCTGCTGAAAAATGCCCAAAAAAGGGGTGTGCTATAGCCTTTGGGCGTGGGGCCGGTAAAGTTCACCCCCGTCCTCGGAATGGGCAGAGACTTATCCCACCCCCTCCCTGTGACAAAAATAGGCTGCGACCACAGCCGCGCCCAAAAAAAAGCTGCCGAACCCCTGGGCGCCAAGTTCGTCCCGCGGAAAAATGCATCAATACGGGGTGGGCTATAGCCTTGGGGCGTGGGGCTGGCGATGTTCGTCCGCCGGACACGGAATGGGCCGAGACATTTCCCACCCCCTCCCCGTGACAAAAATAGGCCACGGGCACAACCGCGCCCAAAAAAGAGCAGCCGAACCCCTTGGCGCCAAGTTCGTCCTGCAGAAAAATGCCCAAAAAGGGGGTGGGCTATAGCCTAGGGGCGTGGGGCTGGCGAACTTCATCTGCCGGACTCGGAATGGGTCGAGACTTTCCCCACCCCCTCCCTGTGACAAAAATAGGCCGCGGGCACAGTCGCGCCCAAAAAAGAGCTGCCGAACCCCTTGGTGCCAAGTTCGTCCTGCGGAAAAATGCCCAAAAAGGGGGTGGGCTATAGCCTAGGGGTGTGGGGCGGCCGAACTTCGTCCGCTGGACTCGGAATGGGCCGAGACATTCCCCACCCCCTCCCTGGGACAAAAATAGGCCACGGTCAAAGCCGCGCCCAAAAAAGAGCTGCGGAACCCCTTGGCGCCAAGTTCGTCCTGCGAAAAAATGCCCAAAAAAGGGGTGTGCTATAGCCTTTGGGAGTGGGGCCGGCAAAGTTCATCTGCCTTCCTAGGAATGGGCCGAGACAGTGCGCACCCCCACCCCGCGCCAAAAATAGGCCGCGGGCACAGCCGCACCCAAAAAAGAGCAGCCGAACCCCTTGGTCCCAAGTTCGTCCCGCGGAAAAATGCCCAAAAAGGCTGTGGGCTGTAGCCTTTGGACGTCGGGCCGGCAAAGTAATTCCGCCTTCCTCAGAATGGACCGAGACTTTGCCCACCCCCTCCCTGCGCCAAAAATAGGCCGCAGGCACAGCCGCGCCCAAAAAAGAGCAGCCGAACCCCTTGGCGCCAAGTTCGTCCCGCGGAAAAATGCCCAAAAAGGGGGTGGGCTATTGCCTTGGGGCGTGGGGCTGGCGAACTTCGTCCGCCGGACTCGGAATGGTCCGAGACTTTGGCCACCCCCTCCCCGCAGCAAAAATAGGCCGCGGGCAAACCCGCGCCCCAAAAAGAGCTGCCGAACCCCTTGGTGCCAAGTTCGTCCTGCGGAAAAATGCCCAAAAAAGGGGTGTGCTATAGCCTTTGGGCGTGGGGCCGGCAAAGTTCATCCGCCTTCCTAGGAATGGGCCGAGACAGTGCGCACCCCCACCCCGCGCCAAAAATAGGCCGCGAGCACAGCCGCACCCAAAAAAGAGCAGCCGAACCCCTTGGCGCCAAGTTCGTCCCGCGAAAAAATGCCCAAAAAGGCTGTGGGCTGTAGCCTTTGGACGTCGGGCCGGCAAAGTAATTCCGCCTTCCTCAGAATGGGCCGAGACTTTGCCCACCCCCTCCCTGCGCCAAAAATAGGCCGCGGGCACAGCCGCGCCCAAAAAAGAGCAGCCGAGCCCCTAGCCGCCAAGTTCGTCGTGCGGAAAAATGCCCAAAAAAGGGGTGGGCTAGAGCCCTGGGGCGTGGGGCGGGCGAACTTCGTCCGCCGGCCTCAGAATGGGCCGAGACTTTCCCCAACCCCTCCCTATGACAAAAATAGGCCGCGGCCAAAGCCGCGCCCCAAAAAGAGCTGCCGAACCCCTTGGCGCCAAGTTCGTCCCGCGGAAAAATGCATCAATACGGGGTGGGCTATAGCCTTGGGGCGTGGGGCTGGCGATGTTCGTCCGCCGGACTCGGAATGGGCCGAGATATTTCCCACCCCCTCCCCGTGACAAAAATAGGCCACGGGCACAACCGCGCCCAAAAAACAGCAGCCGAACCCCTTGGCGCCAAGTTCGTCCTGCAGAAAAATGCCCCAAAAGGGGGTGGGCTATAGCCTAGGGGCGTGGGGCTGGCGAACTTCATCTGCCGGACTCGGAATGGGTCGAGACTTTCCCCACCCCCTCCCTGTGACAAAAATAGGCCGCGGGCAGAGTCGCGCCCAAAAAAGAGCTGCCGATCCCCTTGGTGCCAAGTTCGTCCTGCGGAAAAATGCCCAAAAAAGGGGTGGGCTATAGCCTTTGGGCGTGGGGCTGGCGAACTTCGTCTGCCGGACTCGGAATGGGCCGAGACTTTGTCCACCCCCTCCCCAAGACAAAAATAGGCCGCGGGCACAGCCGTGCCCGAAAAAGAGCAGCCGAACCCCTTGGCGCCAAGTTCGTCCTGCGGAAAAATGCCCAAAAAAGGGGTGTGCTATAGCCTTTGGGCGTGGGCCGGCAAAGTTCATCCGCCATCCTCGGAATGGGCTGAGACTTTGACCACCCCCTTCCCATGCCAAAAAAAGGCCGCGGGCACAGCCTTGCACAAAAAAGAGCAGCCGAACCCCTTGGCGCCATGTTCGTCCTGCGGAAAAATTCCCAAAAACGGGGTGTGCTATAGCCTTTGGGCGTGGGGCCAGCACAGTTGATCCGCCTTCCTCGGAATGGGATGAGACTGTGCCCACCCCATCCCTGCGCCAAAAATAGGGTGCGGGGACAGCCACGCTAAAAAAAAACAGTCGAACCCCTTGGCGCCAAGTTCGTCCTGCTGAAAAATGCCCAAAATAGGGGTGTGCTATAGCCTTTGGGCGTGGGGCCGGTAAAGTTCACCCCCGTCCTCGGAATGGTCAGAGACTTATCCCACCCCCTCCCTGTGACAAAAATAGGCTGCGACCACAGCCGCGCCCAAAAAAAGGCAGCCGAACCCCTTGGCGCCAAGTTCGTCCCGCGGAAAAATGCCTCAGTACTGGGTGGGCTATAGCCTTGGGGCGTGGGGCTGGCGATGTTCGTCCGCCGGACTCGGAATGGGCCGAGACATTTCCCACCCCCTCCCCGTGACAAAAATAGGCCACGGGCACAACCGCGCCCAAAAAAGAGCAGCCGAACCCCTTGGCGCCAAGTTCGTCCTGCAGAAAAATGCCCAAAAAGGGGGTGGGCTATAGCCTAGGGGCGTGGGGCTGGCGAACTTCATCTGCCGGACTCGGAATGGGTCGAGACTTTCCCCACCCCCTCCCTGTGACAAAAATAGGCCACGGGCACAACCGCGCCCAAAAAAGAGCTGCCGAACCCCTTGGTGCCAAGTTCGTCCTGCGGAAAAATGCCCAAAAAAGGGGTGGGCTATAGCCTTTGGGCGTGGGGCTGGCGAACTTCGTCTGCCGGACTTGGAATGGGCTGAGACTTTGTCCACCCCCTCCCCAGGACAAAAATAGGCCGCGGGCACAGCCGTGCCCAAAAGAGAGCAGCCGAACCCCTTGGCGCCAAGTTCGTCCTGCGGAAAAATGCCCAAAAAAGGGGTGTGCTATAGCCTTTGGGCGTGGGGCCGGCAAAGTTCATCCGCCATCCTCGGAATGGGCTGAGACTTTGACCACCCCCTTCCCATGCCAAAAAAAGGCCGCGGGCACAGCCGCGCACAAAAAAGAGCAGCCGAACCCCTTGGCGCCAAGTTCGTCCTGCGGAAAAATTCCCAAAAACGGGGTGTGCTATATCCTTTGAGCGTGGGGCCGGCAAAGTTATTCCGCGTTGCTCGGAATGGGCCGAGACTTTGCGCACCCCCTCCCCGCGCCCAACATAGGCCGCGGGCACAGCCGTGCCCAAGAAAGAGCAGCCGAACCCCTTGGCGCCAAGTTCGTCCTGCGGAAAAATGCCCAAAAAAGGGGTGGGCTATAGCCTTTGGGCGTGGGGCCGGCGAAGTTATTCCGCCTCCCCCAGAATGGGCCGAGACTTTGCCCACCCGCTCCCCGCGACAAAAATAGGCCGCGAGCGCGGCCGCGCCCAAAAAGGAGCAGCCGAACCCCTTGCTGCCAAGTTCGTCATGCCAAAAAATGACCAGAAAAGGGGTGGGCCTTAGCCGTTGTGCATGGGGCCGGCTAACTTCGTCCGCTTTCCTCGGAATGGGCCGAGACTTTGCCCACCCCCACCCCGCGACAAAAATAGGCCGCGGGCAAAGCCACGCCCAAAAAAGAGCAGCCGAACCCCTTGGCGCCTAGTTTGTCCGGCGGAAAAATGACCAAAAAAGGGGAGTGCTACAGCCTTTGGGCGTGGGGCCGGCAAAGTTTATCCGCCTACCTCGGAATGGGCCGAGACTTTGGCCACCCCGTCCCCACACCAAAAATAGGCCGCGCGCACAGCCGCGCCCAAAAAAGAGCAGCCGAACCCCTTGGCGCCAAGTTCGCCATGCGGAAAAATGCCCAAAAAAGGGGTGTGCTATAGCCTTGGGGTGTGGGGCTGCCGAAGTTCTTCCGCCGGACTCAGAATGGGCCGAGACCTTTCTCACCCCCTCCCCATGACAAACATAGTCCGCGGGCACTTCCGCGCCCAAAAAAGGGCAGCCGAACCCCTAGGCGCCAAGTTCGTCCTGCGGAAAAATGCCCAAAAAAGGGGTGGGCTATAGCCTTGGGGCGTTGGGCTGGCGAACTTCGTCTGCGGACTCGGAATGGGCCGAGACTTTGTCCACCCCCTCCCCACGACAAAAATAGGCCGCGGGCACAGCCGTGCCCAAAAAAGAGCAGCCGAACCCCTTGGCGCCAAGTTCGTCCTGCGGAAAAATGCCCAAAAAAAGGGTGGGCTATAGCCTTGGGGCGTGGGGCTGGCGAACTTCGTCCGCCGGACTCGGAATGTGCCGAGCCTTTGTCCACCCCCTCCCCACGACAAAAATAGGCTGCGGGCACAGCCGTGCCCAAAAAAGAGCAGCCGAACCCCTTGGCGCCAAGTTCGTCCTGCGGAAAAATGCCCAAAAAAAGGGGTGGGCTATAGCCTTGGGGCGTGGGGCGTGCGAACTTCGTCCGCCGGACTCGGAATGGGCTGAGACTTTGCCCACCCCCTCCCCGCGACACAAATAGGCCGCGGGCACCGCCGCGTCCAAAAAAGAGCAGCCGAACCCCTTGGCGCCAAGTTCGTCCTGCGGGAAAATGCCCAAAAAAGGGGTGTGCTATAGCCTTTGGGCGTGGGGCGGGCAAAGTTCATCCCCTTCCTCGGAATGGGCCGAGATTTTCGCCACCCCCTCCCCACGCCAAAAATAGGCCGCGGGCACAGGCGCGCCTAAAAAAGAGCAGCCGAATCCCATGGTGCCAAGTTCGTCCAGAGGAAAAATGCTCAAAAAAGGGGTGTGCTATAGCCTTTGGACGTGGGGCCGGCAAAGTTCATCCGCAATCCTCGGAATGGGCCGAGACATTGGCCACCCCCTCCCCGTGCCAAAAATAGGCCACGGGCTAAGCCGCGCCCAAAAAAGAGCAACCGAACCCCTTGGCGCCAAGTTCGTCCTGCAGAAAAATGCCTAAAAAACGGGTGTGCTATAGCCTTGGGGCGTGGGGCTGCCGAAGTTGGTCCGCCGGACTCGGAATGGGCCGAGACTTTGCCCACCCCCTCGCCGCAAAAGAAATAGGCCGCGGGCACAGCCGCGCCCAAAAAAGAGCAGCCGAACCCCTTGGCGCCAAGTTCGTCCTGCGGAAAAATGCCCAAAAAGGGGGTGGGCTTTAGCATTGGGGCGTGGGGCTGGCGAACCTTGTCCGGCTTCCTCGGAATGGACCAAGACTTTGCCCACCCCTCCTCGCTAAAAAAATAGGCCGTGGGCGCAGACGCGCCCAAAAAAGAGCTGCCGAACCCCTTGGCGCCAAGTTCGTCCTGCGGAAAAATGCCCAAAAAAGGGGTGTGCTATAGCCTTTGGGCGTGGGGCCGGCAAAGTTCATCCGCCTTCCTCGGAATGGGCTGAGACTTTGCCCACAACCTTCCCGTGCCAAAAATCGGCCGCGGGCACAGCCGCGCGCAAAAAAGACCAGCCGAACCCCTTGGCGCCAAGTTCGTCCTGCGGAAAAATGCGTAAAAAAGGGGTGTGCTATAGCCTTGGGGCGTGGGGCTGGCGAACTTCGTCCGCTGGACTCGGAATGGGCCGAGACTTTGGCCACCCCCTCCCCGCACCAAAAATAGGCCGCGGGCTCAGCCGCGCCCAAAAAAGAGCAGCCGAACACCCTTGGCGCCAAGTTCGTCCTGCGGAAAAATGCCCCAAAAGCGGGTGGGCTATAGCCTTGGGGCGTGGGGCTGGCGAAATTCGTCCGCCGGACTCGGAATGGGCCGAGACTTTGCCCACCCCCTCCCCGCGGCAAAAATAGGCCGCAGGCACAGCTGCGCCCAAAAAAGAGTAGCCGAACCCCTTGGCGCCAAGTTCGTCCTGCGCAAAATTGCCCCAAAAGCGGGTGGGCTATAGCCTTGGGGCGTGGGGCTGGCGAAATTCGTCCGCCGGACTCGGAATGGGCCGAGACTTTGCCCACCCCCTCCCCGCAACGAAAATAGGCCGCGGGCACAGCCGCGCCCAAAAAAGAGCAGCCGAATTCCTTGGCGCGAAGTTCGCCCTGCGGAAAAATGCCCAAAAAAGGGGTGTGCTATAGCCTTGGGGCGTGGGTCTGCCGAAGTTCGTCCGCCGGAATCGGAATGGGCCGAGACTTTTCCCAGCCCCTCCCCGCAACAAAAATAGGCCGCGGGCACAGCCGCGCCCAAAAAAGAGCGGCCGAATTCCTTGGCGCGAAGTTCGTCCTGTGGAAAAATGCCCAAAAAAGGGGTGCGCTATAGCCTTGGGGCGTGGGGCAGGCTAATTTTGTCCGCCGGACTCGGAATGGGCCGAGACTTTGTCCACCCCCTTCCTGCGACAAAAATAGATGGTGGGCACAGCCGCACCCAAAAAAGAGCATCCGAACCACTGGCGCCAAGTTCGTCCTGCGGAAAAATGCCCAAAAAGGGGGTGGGCTATAGCCTTGGGGCGTGGGGCTGGCGCACTTCGTCCGCCAGACTCGGAATGGGCCCAGACTTTGTCCACCCCCTTTGCATGACAACAATAGGCCGCGGGCACAGCCGCGCCAAAAAAAGAGCAGTCGAACCCCTTGGCGCCAAGTTCGTCCTGCGGAAAAATGCCCAAAAAAGGGGTGCGCTATAGCCTTGGGGCGTGGGGCTACCGAAGTTCGTCCGCCGGACTCGGAATGGGCCGAGACTTTGCCCACCCCCTTCCCGCGACAAAAATAGGCTGCGGGCACAGCCGCGCCCAAAAAAGAGCAGCCGAACCACTGGCGCCAAGTTCGTCCTGCGGAAAAATGCCCAAAAAGGGGGTGGGCTATAGCCTTGGGGCGTGGGGCCGGCGCACTTCGTCCGCCGGACTCGGAATGGGCCCAGACTTTGTCCACCCCCTCTGCATGACAACAATAGGCCGCGGGCACAGCCGCGCCAAAAAAAGAGCAGTCGAACCCCTTGGCGCCAAGTTCGTCCTGCGGAAGAATGCCAACAAAGGGAGTGGACTATAGCCTTGGGGCGTGGGGCTGGCGAACTTCATCCGCCGAACTCGGAATGGGCCGAGACTTTGACCACCCCCTCCCCGCTACAAAAATAGGCCACGGGCGCAGCCGCGCCTGAAAAAGAGCAGACGAACCCCTTGGCCCCAAGTTCGTCCTGCGGAAAAATGTCCAAAAAATGGGTGGGCTATAGCCGTGGGGCGTGGGGCTGGCGAACTTCGTCCGCCGGACTCGGAATGGGCCCAGACTTTGCCCACCCTTCTCCGTGAGAGAAATAGGCCGCGGGCACAGCCCCACCCAAAAAAGAGCAGCCGAACCCCTTGGCGCCAAGTTCGTCCTGCGGAAGAATGCCAACAAAGGGAGTGGACTATAGCCTTGGGGCGTGGGGCTGGCGAACTTCGTCCGCCGAACTCGGAATGGGCCGAGACTTTGACGACCCCCTCCCCGCTACAAAAATAGGCCACGGGCGCAGCCGCGCCTGAAAAAGAGCAGACGAACCCCTTGGCCCCAAGTTCGTCCTGCGGAAAAATGTCCAAAAAAGGGGTGGGCTATAGCCCTGAGGCGTGGGGGGGCGCACTTCGTCCGCCGGACTCAGAATGGGCCGAGACCGTCCCCACCCCCTCCCCGCAACAAAAATAGGCCGCGGGCACAGCCGTGCCCAAAAAAGAGCAGCCGAACCCCTTGGCGCCAAGTTCGTCCTGCGGAAAAATGCCCAAAAAAGGGGTGGGCTATAGCCTTGGGGCGTGTCCGCCGGACTTGGAATGGGCCGAGACTTTGCCCACCCCCTCCCCGTGACAAAAATAGGCCGCGGGGACAGCCGCGCCCAAAAAATAGCAGCCGAACCCCTTGGCGCCAAGTTCGTCCTGCGGAAAAATGCCCAAATAGGGGGTGGGCTATAGCCTTGGGGCGTGGGGTGGGCGAACTTCGTCCGCCGGACTGGGAATGGGCCGAGACTTTGCCCACCCCCTCCCCGCGACAAAAATAGGCCACGGTCGCAGCCGCGCCCAAAAAAACAGTAGCCAAACCCCTTGGCGAGAAGTTCGTCCTGCGGAAAAATGCCGAAAAAAGGGGTGGGCTATAGCCTTGGGGCGTGGGGCGGGCGAAATTCGTCCGCCAGATTCAGAATGGGCCGAGACTTTCCCCACCCCCTCCCCACAACAAAAAAAGGCCGCGGGCACAGCCGCGCCCAAAAAAGAGCAGCCGAACCCCTTGGCGCCAAGCTCGTCCTGCGGAAAAATGCCCAAAAAGGGGGTGGGCTATAGCCTTGGGGCGTGGGGCGGGCGAACTTCGTCCGCCGGACTCGGAATATGCCGAGACGTTGCCCACCCTTCTCCGCGACAGAAATAGGCCGCGGGCACAGCCGCGATAAAAAAAGAGCAGTCGAACCGCTTTGCGCCAAGTTCGTCCTGGGAAAAAATGCCCAAAAAGGGGGTGGGCTATAGCCCTGGGGCGTGGGGCTGGCGAACTTCGTCCGCCGGACTCGGAATTGGCCCAGACTTTGTCCACCCCCTCTCCGTGACAAAAATAGGGCACGGGCACAGCTGCGCCAAAAAAAGCGCAGTCGAACCCCTTGGCACGAAGTTCGTGCTGCGGAAAAATGCCCAAAAAAGGGGTGTGCTATAGCCTTGGGGCGTGGGGCGGGCGCACTTCGTCCGCTGGACTTGGAATGGGCCGAGACTTTGCCCAATCCCTCCCCACGACAAAAATAGGCTGCAGGAACAGCCGCACCCAAAAAAGAGCAGCCGAACCCCTTGTCGCCAAATTCATCCTGCGGAAAAATACCCAAAAAGGGGGTGGGCTATAGCCTTGGGGCGTGGGGCTGGCAAACTTCGTCCGCCGGACTCAGAATGGGACGAGACATTTCCCACCCCCTCCCCGCGACAAAAATAGGCCGCGGGCACAGCCGCGCCCAAAACAGAGCAGCCGAACCCCTTGGCGCCAAGTTCGTCTTGAGAAAAAATGCCCAAAAAAGGGGTGGGCTATATAGCCTTGGGGTGTGGGGCCGGCGACCTTCGTCCGCCCGACTCGGACTTGGCCGAGACTTTTCCCACCCCCTCCCCGCGACAAAAATAGGCCGCGGGCACAGCCGCGCCCAAAAAAGAGCAGCCGAACCCATTCGCGCCAAGTTCGTCCTGCGGAAAAATGCCCAAAAAAGGGGTGTGCTATAGCCTTGGGGCGTGGGGCTGCCGAACTTCGTCCGCCGGACTCGGAATGTGCCGAGACTTTGCCCACCCCCTCCCCGCGACAAAAATAGGCCACGGGCACAGCCGCGCCAGAAAAAGAGCAGACGAACCCCTTGGCCCCAAGTTCATCCTGCGGAAAAATGCCCAAAAAAGGGGTGGGCTATAGCCCTGGGGCGTGCGGGGGCGCACTTCGTCCGCCGGACTCGGAATGGGCCGAGACATTCCCCACCCCCTCCCCGCGACAAAAATAGGCCGCGGGCAAAGCCGCACCCAAAAAAGAGCAGCCGAACCCCTTGGCGCCAAGTTCGTCCGGTGGAAAAATGCCCAAAAAGGGGGTGGGCTATAGCCTTGGGGCGTGGGGCCGGCGAACTTCGTCCGCCGGACTCGGAATGTGCCGAGGCTTTGCCCACCCCCTCCCCGCGAAAAAAATAGGCCACGGGCGCAGCCGCACCTGAAAAAGAGCAGACGAACCCCTTGGCCCCAAGTTCGTCCTGCGGAAAAATGTCCAAAAAAGGGGTGGGCTATAGCCCTAGGGCGTGCGGGGGCGCACTTCGTCCGCCGGACTCGGAATGGCCCGAGACTTTGACCACCCCCTCCCCGCTACAAAAATAGGCCACGGGCGCAGCCGCGCCTGAAAAAGAGCAGACGAACCCCTTGGCCCCAAATTCGTCCTGCGGAAAAATGTCCAAAAAAGGGGTGGGCTATAGCCCTGGGGCGTGGGGGGGCGCACTTCGTCCGCCGGACTCGGAATGGGCCGAGAATGTCCCCACCCCCTCCCCGCGACAAAAATAGGCCGCGGGCACAGCTGTGCCCAAAAAAGAGCAGCCGAACCCCTTGACGCCAAGTTCGTCCTGCGGAAGAATGCCAAAAAAGGGAGTGGGCCATAGCCTTGGGGCGTGGGGCTGGCGAACTTCCTCCGCCGAACTCGGAATGGGCCGAGACTTTGACCACCCCCTCCCCGCTACAAAAATAGGCCACGGGCGCAGCCGCGCCTGAAAAAGAGCAGACGAACCCCTTGGCCCCAAGTTCGTCCTGCGGAAAAATGTCCAAAAAAGGGGTGGGCTATAGCCTTGGGGCGTGGGGCTGGCGAACTTCGTCCGCCGGACTCGGAATGGGCCCAGACTTTGCCCACCCTTCTCCATGAGAGAAATAGGCCGCGGGCACAGCCGCGATAAAAAAAGATCAGTCGAACCGCTTTGCGCCAAGTTCGTCCTGCGAAAAAATGCCCAAAAAGGGGGTGGGCTATAGCCTTGGGGCGTGAGGCTGGCGAACTTCGTCCGCCGGACTCGGAATTGGCCCAGACTTTGTCCACCCCCTCTCCGTGACAAAAATAGGCCATGGGCACAGCTGCGCCCAAAAAAGAGCAGCCGAGCCCCTTGGCGCCAAGTTCATCCTGCGGAAAAATGCCCAAAAAAGGGATGTGCTATAGTCTTTGGGCATGGGGCCGGCGAACTTTGTCCACCTTCCTCGGAATGTACCGAGAATTTGCCCAAAAAAGAGCAGCCAAACCCCTTGGCGGCAAGTTCGTCCTATGGAAAAATGCCCAAAAAGGGGGTGGGCTATAGCCCTTGGGCGTGGGGCGGGCGAACTTCGTCCGCCGGACTCAGAATTTGCCGACACTTTTCCCACCCCCTCCCCATGACAAAAATAGGCCGCGGGCACAGCTGCGCCCGAAAAAGAGCATCCGAACCCCTTGGCGCCATGTTCGTCCTGCGGAAAAATGCCCAAAAAAGGGGTGGGCTATAGCCTTGGGGCGTGGGGCTGGCGAACTTCGTCCGCCGGACTCGGAATGGGCCGAGACTTTGCCCACCCCTTCCTCGTAACAAAAATAGGCCACGGGCACAGCCGCGCCCAAAAAAGAGCAGCCGCACCCCTTGGCGCCAAGTTCGTCCTGGGGAAAAAAGCCCAAAAAGGGGGTGGGCTATAGCCTTGGGGCGTGGGGCTGCCGAAGTTCGTCCGCCGGACTCGGAATGGGTCGAGACTTTTCCCACCCCCTCCCTGCAACAAAAATAGGCCGCGGGCACAGGCGCCCCCAAAAAAGAGCAGCCGAACCCCTTGGGGCCAAGTTCTTCCAGCGGAAAAATGCCCAAAAAAGGGGGTGGGCTATAGCCTTGGGGCGTGGGGCTGGCAAACTTCGTCCGCCGGACTCAGAATGGGACGAGACATTTCCCACCCCCTCCCCGAAACAAAAATAGGCCGTAGGCACAGCCGCGCCCAAAACAGAGCAGCTGAACCCCTTGGCGCCAAGTTCGTCCTGAGGAAAAATGCCCAAAAAAGGGGTGGGCTATATAGCCTTGGGTCGTGGGGCTGGCTTCGTCCGCCGGACTTGGACTCGGCCGAGACTTTTCCCACCCCCTCCCCAGGACAAAAATAGGTCGCGGGCACAGCCGCGCCCAAACAAGAGCATCCGAACCCCTTGGCGCCATGTTCGTCCTGCGGAAAAATGCCCAAAAAAGGGGTGGGCCATAGCCTAGGGGCGTGGGGCTGGCGAACTTCGTCCGCCGGACTCGGAATGTGCCGAGGCTTTGCCCACCCCCTCCCCACGACAAAAATAGGCCACGGACGCAGCCGCGCCTGAAAAAGAGCAGACGAACCCCTTGGCCCCAAGTTCGTCCTGCGGAAAAATGCCCAAAAAAGGGGTGTGCTAAAGCCTTGGGGCGTGGGGCTGCTGAAGTTCATCCGCCGGACTTGGAATGGGCCGAGACTTTGCCCACCCCCTCCCCACGACAAAAATAGGCCGCGGGCACAGCCGCGCCCAAAAAAGAGCAGCCGAACCCCTTGGCGCCAAGTTCGTCCAGCGAAAAATGCCCAAAAAAGGGGTGGGCTATAGCCTTGGGGCGTGGGGCAGGCGAACTTCGTCCGCCGGACTCGGAATGGACCCAGACATTGCCCACTCCCTCCCTGGGACAAAAAAAGGCCACGGACACAGCCGCGCCCAAATAAGAGCAGCCGAACCCCTTGGCACCAAGTTCGTCCTGCGGAAAAATGCCCAAAAAAGGGGTGTGCTATAGCCTTGGGGCGTGGTGCTGCGATTGTTCCTTCACTGGACTCGGACTGGGCCGAGACTTTTCCCAACCCCTCCCCGTGAATAAAATAGGCCGCAGGCACAGCCGCACCCAAAAAAGGGCAGCCGAACCCGTTGGCGCTAATTTCGTCCTGCGGAAAAATGGCCAAAAAAGGGGAGTGCTATAGCCTTTGGGCGTGGGGCCGGCAAACATCGTCCGCCTTCCTCGGACTTGGCCGAGACTTTTCCCACCCCCTCCCCGCGACAAAAATAGGCCGCGGGCACAGCCGCGCCCAAAACAGAGCAGCCGAACCCCTTGGCGCCAAGTTCGTCCTGAGGAAAAATGCCCAAAAAAGGGGTGGGCTATATAGCCTTGGGGCGTGGGGCCGGCGACCTTCGTCCGCCAGACTCGGACTTGGCCGAGACTTTTCCCACCCCCTCCCCGCGACAAAAATAGGCCGTGGGCACAGCCGCGCCCAAAAAAGAGCAGCCGAACTCCTTCGCGCCAAGTTCGTCCTGCGGAAAAATGCCCAAAAAAGGGGTGGGCTATAGCCTTGGGGCGTGGGGCTGGCAACCTTCGTCCGCCGGACTCGGAATGGGCCGAGACATTGACCACCCCATCTCCGCGACAAATATAGGCCGCGGGCACAGCCGCGCCCAAAAAAGAGCAGCCGAACCCCTTTGCGCCAAGTTCGTCCAGCGGAAAAATGCCCAAAAAAGGGGTGGGCTATAGCCTAGGGGCGTGGGTCAGGCGAACTTCGTCCGCCGGACTCGGAATGGACCCAGACATTGCCCACCCCCTCCCCGGGACAAAAATAGGACGCGGGCACAGCCGCGACCAAATAAGAGCAGCCAAACCCCTTGTCGCCAAATTCGTCCTGCGGAAAAATGCCCAAAAAGGGGGTGGGCTATAGCCTTGGGGCGTGGGGCTGGCAAACTTCGTCCGCCGGACTCAGAATGGGACGAGACTTTTCCCACCCCCTCCCCGCGACAAAAATAGGCCGCGGGCACAGCCGCGCCCAAAACAGAGCAGCCGAACCCCTTGGCGCCAAGTTCGTCCTGAGGAAAAATGCCCAAAAAAGGGGTGGGCTATTTAGCCTTGGGGCGTGGGGCCGGCGACCTTCGTCCGCCAGACTCGGACTTGGCCGAGACTTTTCCCACCCCCTCCACGCGACAAAAATAGGCCGCGGGCACAGCCGCGCCCAAAAAAGAGCAGCGGAACCCCTTGGCGCCAAGTTCGTCCTGCGGATAAAGGCCCAAAAAAGGGGTGGGCTATTGCCTTGGGGCATGGGGCTGGCGAACTTCGTCCGCGGACTCAGAATGGGCCGAGACTTTGCCCACTCCGTCCCCGCAATAAAAATAGGCCGCGGCCACAGCCGCGCCCAAAAACGAGCAGCGAACCCCTTTGCGCCAAGGTCGTCCTGCGGAAAAATGCCCAAAAAAGGGGTGGGCTATAGCCTTGGGCCGTGGGGCTGGTGCGCTTCGTCCGCCGGACTCAGAATGGGCCTCCTAATCCTCCCTTCCCAAAAGGAAGAACGTGGAAAACATTCTTCACGAGTCTCAGGTCCCACCCCCTCCCCACGAAAAAAATAGGCCATGGGCACAGCCGCGCCCAAAAAAGAGCAGCCGAACCCCTTGGCGTCAAGTTCGTCCTGCGGAAAAAAGCCCAAAAAAGGGGTGGGCTATAGCCTTTGGGCGTGGGGCCGGCGAACATCGTCCGCCTTCCTCGGAATTGGCCGAGACTTTGCCCACCCCCTCCCCTCGATAAAATTAGGCCGCAGGCACAGCCGCGCCCAAAACAAAGCAGCCGAACCCCTTGGCGCCAAGTTCGTCCTGAGGAAAAATGCCCAAAAAAGGGGTGGGCTATATAGCCTTGGGGCGTGGCGCCGGCGACTTTCGTCCGCCAGACTCGGACTTGGCCGAGACTTTTCCCACCCCCTCCCCGCGACAAAAATAGGCCGCAGGCACAGTCGCGCCCAAAATAGAGCAGCCGAACCCCTTGGCGCCAAGTTCGTCCTGAGGCAAAATGCCTAAAAGAGGGGTGGGCTATATAGCCTTGGGGCGTGGGGCCGGCGACCTTAGTCCGCCAGACTCGAACTTGGCTGAGACTTTTCCCACCCCCTCCCCGCGACAAAAATTGGCCGCGGGCACAGCCGCGCCCAAAAAAGAGCAGCCGAACCCCTTCGCGCCAAGTTCGTCCTGCGAAAAAATGCCCAAAAAAGGGGTGGGCTATAGCCTTGGGGCGTGGGGCTGGCAACCTTCGTCCGCCGGACTCGGAATGGGCCGACACATTGACCAGCCCATCTCCGTGACAAATATAGGCCGCGGGCACAGCCACGCCCAAAAAAGAGCAGCCGAGCCCCTTGGCGCCAAGTTCGTCCTGCGGAAAAATGCCCAAAAAAGGGGTGGGCTATAGCCTTGGGGCGTGGGGCTGGCAACCTTCGTCCGCCGGACTCGGAATGGGCCGAGACATTGACCACCCCATCCCCGCGACAAATATAGGCCGCGGGCACAGCCGCGTCCAAAAAAGAGCAGCCGAACCCCTTGGCGCCAAGTTCGTCCAGCGGAAAAATGCCCAAAAAAGGGGTGGGCTATAGCCTTGGGGCGTGGATCTGGCGAACTTCGTCCGCCGGACTCAGAATGGGCCGAGACATTGACCACCCCATCCCCGCGACAAATATAGGCCGCGGGCACAGCCGCGTCAAAAAAAGAGCAGCCGAACCCCTTGGCGCCAAGTTCGTCCAGCGGAAAAATGCCCAAAAAAGGTGGGCTATAGCCTTGGGGCGTGGATCTGGCGAACTTCGTCCGCCGGACTCAGAATGGGCCGAGACATTGACCACCCCATTCCCGCGACAAATATAGGCCGCGGGCACAGCCGCGTCGAAAAAAGAGCAGCCGAACCCCTTGGCGCCAAGTTCGTCCAGCGGAAAAATGCCCAAAAAAGGGGTGCGCTATAGCCTTGGGGCGTGGATCTGGCGAACTTCGTCCGCCGGACTCGGAATGGACCCAGACATTGCCCACCCCCTCCCCGGGACAAAAATAGGCCGCGGGCACAGCCGCGCCCAAATGAGAGCAGCCAAACCCCTTGGCACCAAGTTCGTCCCGCGGAAAAATGCCCAAAAAACGGGTGGGCTATAGCCTTGGGGCGTGGGGCTAGCAACCTTCGTCCGCCGGACTCGGAATGGGCCGACACATTGACCACCCCATCTTCGTGACAATTATAGGCCGCGGGCACAGCCGCGCCCAAGAAAGAGCAGCCGAACCCCTTGGCGCCAAGTTCGTCCTGCGGAAAAAATCCCAAAAAAGGGGTGGGCTATAGCCTTGGGGTGTGGGGCTGGCAACCTTCGTCCGCCGGACTCGGAATGGGCCGAGACATTGACCACCCCATCCCCGCGACAAATATAGGCCGCGGGCACAGCCGCGTCCAAAAAAGAGCAGCCGAACCCCTTGGCGCCAAGTTCGTCCAGCAGAAAAAAGCCAAAAAAAGGGGTGGGCTATAGCCTTGGGGCGTGGGGCAGGCGAACTTCATCCGCCGGACTCGGAATGGACCCAGACATTGCCGACCCCCTCCCCGGGACAAAAATAGGCCACGGACACAGCCGCGCCCAAATAAGAGCAGCCGAACCCCTTGGCACCAAATTCGTCCTGCGGAAAAATGCCCAAAAAAGGGGTGTGCTATAGCCATTGGGCGCGGGACCGGCAAAGTTCATCCACCTACCACAGAATGGGCTGAGACTTTGGCCACCCCCTCCCCGCACCAAAAATAGGCTGCGCGCACAGCCGCGCCCAAAAAAGAGCAGCCGAACCCCTTGGCGCCAAGTTCGTCCTGCGGAAAAATGCCCGAAAAAGGGATGTCCCATAGCCTTGGGGCGTGCGGCTGCCGAAGTTCGTCCGCCGGACTCGGAATGGGCTGAGACTTTTCCCATCCCCTGGTCGCGACATAAATAGGCCGCGGACACAGCCGCGCCCAAAAAAGCGCAGCCAAACCCCTTGGCACCAAGTTCGTCCTGTGGAAAAATTCCCAAAAAAGGGGTGTGCTATAGCCTTTGGGCGTGGGGCCGGCGCACTTCGTCCGCCTTCCTCGGAATGGGCCGAGACTTTGGCCACCCCCTCCCCGCGACAAAAATATGCCCCGGGCACAGCAGAACCCCTTGACGCCAAGTTCATCTTGCGGAAAAATGCCCAAAAAGGGGGTGGGCTATAGCCTTGGGGCGTGGGGCTGCCGAAGATCGTCCACCGGACACAGAATGGGCTGAGTCTTTTCCCACCCCCTGCCCGTGAAAAAAGTAGGCCGCGGCCACAGCCGCGTCCAAAAAAGAACCGCCGAACCCCTTGGCGCCAAGTTCGTCCTGGGGAAAAATGCCCGAAAAAGGGGTGTGCAATAGCCTCGGGGCGTGCGGCTGCCGAAGTTTTTCTGCCGGACTCGGAATGGGCTGAGACTTTTCCCACCCCCTGCCCGTGACAACAATAGGCCGCGGGCACAGCCGCGCCCAAAAAAGGGCGGCCAAACCCCTTGGCGCCAAGTTCGTCCTGTGGAAAAATGCCCAAAAAAGGGGTGTGCTATAGCCTTTGGGCGTGGGGCTGGCGAACTTCGTCCGCCCTCCTCGGAATGGACCGAGACTTTGTCCACCCCCTCGCAGCGACAAAAATAGGCCGCAGGAACAGCCGCGCACAAAAAAGAGCTGCCGAACCCCTTGGCGCCAAGTTCGTCCTGCGTAAAAATGCCCAAAAAGGGGGTGGGCTATAGCCTTTGGGTGTGGGGCCGGAAAAGTTATTCCGCCTTCCTCGGAATGGGCCGAGACTTTACCCACCCCCTCCCCGCGCCAAAAATAGGCTGCGGCACAGCCGCGCCCAAAACAGAGCAGCCGAACCCCTTGGCACGAAGTTCGTCCTGCGGAAAAATGCCCAAAAAAGGGGTGTGCTATAGCCTTTGGGCGTGGGGCCGGCAAAGTTATTCCGCCTTCCTCGGAATGGGCCGAGACTTTGCCCACCCCCCTCCCCGTGCCAAAAATAGGCCGCGGGCACAGCCGCGCCCAAAACAGAGCAGCCGAACCCCTTGGCGCCAAGTTCGTCCTGCGGAAAAATGCCCAAAAAAGGGGTGGGCCTTAGCCTTTGGGCGTGGGGCCGGCGCACTTTGTCCGCTTCCTCGGAACGGGCCTAGACTTCGCCCACCCCCTCCCCGCGACAAAAATAGGCCGCGGGTAAAGCCGCCCCCAAAAAAGAGCAGCCGAACCCCTTGGCGCGAATATCGTCCTGCGGAAAAATGCCCAAAAAGGGGCTGGGCTATAGCCTTTGGGCGTGGGGCCGGGAAAGTTATTCCGTCTTCCTTGGAATGGGCCGAGACTTTGCCCACCCCCTCTCCATGACACAAATAGGCCGCGGGCACAGCCGCGCCCAAAAAAGAGCAGCCGAACCCCTTGGCACCAAGTTCGTCCTGCGGAAAAATGCCCAAAAAAGGGGTGTGCTATAGCCTTTGGGCGTGGGGCCGGCAAAGTTCATCCGCCTACCTCGGAATGGGCCGAGACTTTGGCCACCCCCTCCCCGCGCCAAAAATAGGCCGCGCGTACAGCCGCGCCCATAAAAAAGCTGCCGAACCCCTTGGTGCCAGGTTCGTCCTGCGGAAAAATGCCCAAAAAAAGGGTGTGCTCTAGCCTTGGGGCGTGGGGCTGGCGAACTTCGTCCGCCTTCCTCGGAATGGGCCGAGACTTTGTCTATCCCCTCCCCGCGACAAAATAGGCCGCGGGAACAGCCGCGCCCAAAAAAGAGCAGCCGAACCCCTTGGCGCCAAGTTCGTCCTGCG
Source organism: Citrus glauca (assembly GCA_029633175.1). NCBI lineage: Eukaryota > Viridiplantae > Streptophyta > Magnoliopsida > Sapindales > Rutaceae > Citrus > Citrus glauca. The sequence goes on along the minus strand of JAQOOD010000039.1, from coordinate 169,005 downwards.
GAAAAATGCCCAAAAAAGGGGTGTGCTATAGCCTTGGGGCGTGCGGCTGCCGAACTTCGTCCGCCGTCCTCGGAATGGGCCGACACTTTTCCCACCCCCTCCCCACGACAAAAGTAGGCCGCGGGCACAGCCTCACCAAAAAAAGAGCAGCCGAACCCCTTGGCGCCAAGTTCGACCTGCGTAAAAATGCCCAAAAAGGGGGTGGGCTATAGCCTTTGGGTGTGGGGCCGGGAAAGTTCATCCGCCTACCTCGGAATGGGCCGAGACTTTGACCACCCCCTCCCCGCGCCAAAAATAGCCCGCGCGTACAGCCGCGCCCAAAAAAAAGCTGCCGAACCCCTTGGTGCCAGGTTCGTCCTGCGGAAAAATGCCCAAAAAAAGGGTGTGCTCTAGCCTTGGGGCGTGGGGCTGGCGAACTACGTCCGCCTTCCTCGGAATAGGCTGAGACTTTGTCTACCCCCTCCCCGCGCCATAAATAGGCCGCGGGAACAGCCGCGCCCAAAAAAGAGCTGCCGAACCCCTTGGTGCCAGGTTCGTCCTGCGGAAAAATGCCCAAAAAAAGGGTGTGCTCTAGCCTTGGGGCGTGGGGCCGGCAAAGTTATTCCGCCTTCCTCGGAATGGGCCGAGACTTTACCCCCCCCCCCTCCCCACGCCAAAAATAGGCCGCGGCACAACCGCGCCCAAAACAGAGCAGCCGAACCCGCTGGCACGAAGTTCGTCCTGCGGAAAAATGCCCAAAAAAGGGGTGTGCTATAGCCTTTGGGCGTGGGGCCGGCAAAGTTATTCCGCCTTCCTCGGAATGGGTCGAGACTTTGCCCACCCCCTCCCCGTGCCAAAAATAGGCCGCGGGCACAGCCGCGCCCAAAACAGAGCAGCCGAACCCCTTGGCGCCAAGTTCGTCCTGCGGAAAAATGCCCAAAAAAGGGGTGGGCCTTAGCCTTTGGGCGTGGGGCCGGCGCACTTCGTCCGCCTTCCTCAGAACGGGCCTAGACTTCGCCCACCCCCCTCTCCGCGACAAAAATAGGCCACGGGTACAGCCGCCCCCAAAAAAGAGCAGCCGAACCCCTTGGCGCGAAGATCGTCCTGCGGAAAAATGCCCAAAAAGGGGCTGGGCTATAGCCTTTGGGCGTGGGGCCGGGAAAGTTATTCCGTCTTCCTTGGAATGGGCCGAGACTTTGCCCACCCCCTCCCCGTGACAAAAATAGGCCGCGGGCACAGCCGCGCCCAAAAAAGAGCAGCCGAACCCCTTGGCACCAAGTTCGTCCTGCGGAAAAATGCCCAAAAAAGGGGTGTGCTATAGCCTTTGGGCGTGGGGCCGGCAAAGTTATTCCGCCTTCCTCGGAATGGGCCGAGACTTTGCCCACCCCCTCCCCGCGCCAAAAATAGGCCGCGGGCACAGCCGCGCCCAAAACAGAGCAGCCGAACCCCTTGGCGCCAAGTTCGTCCTGCGGAAAAATGCCCAAAAAAGGGGTGGGCCTTAGCCTTTGGGCGTGGGGCCGGCGCACTTCGTCCGCCTTCCTCAGAACGGGCCTAGACTTCGCCCACCCCCTCTCCGCGACAAAAATAGGCCACGGGTACAGCCGCCCCCAAAAAAGAGCAGCCGAACCCCTTGGCGCGAAGATCGTCCTGCGGAAAAATGCCCAAAAAGGGGCTGGGCTATAGCCTTTGGGCGTGGGGCCGGGAAAGTTATTCCGTCTTCCTTGGAATGGGCCGAGACTTTGCCCACCCCCTCCCCGTGACACAAATAGGCCGCGGGCACAGCCGCGCCCAAAAAAGAGCAGCCGAACCCCTTGGCACCAAGTTCGTCCTGCGGAAAAATGCCCAAAAAAGGGGTGTGCTATAGCCTTTGGGCGTGGGGCCGGGAAAGTTCATCCGCCTACCTCGGAATGGGCCGAGACTTTGACCACCCCCTCCCCACGCCAAAAATAGGCCGCGCGTACAGCCGCGCCCAAAAAAAAGCTGCCGAACCCCTTGGTGCCAGGTTCGTCCTGCGGAAAAATGCCCAAAAAAAGGGTGTGCTCTAGCCTTGGGGCGTGGGGCTGGCGAACTACGTCCGCCTTCCTCGGAATAGGCCGAGACTTTGTCTACCCCCTCCCCGCGCCATAAATAGGCCGCGGGAACAGCCGCGCCCAAAAAAGAGCTGCCGAACCCCTTGGTGCCAGGTTCGTCCTGAGGAAAAATGCCCAAAAAAAGGGTGTGCTCTAGCCTTGGGGCGTGGGGCTGGCGAACTTCGTCCGCCTTCCTCGGATTGGGCCGAGACTTTGTCTACCCCCTCCCCACGACAAAATTAGGCCGCGGGCACAGCCTCACCAAAAAAAGAGCAGCCGAACCCCTTGGCGCCATGTTCGTCCTGCGGAAAAATGCCCGAAAAAGGGGTGTGCTATAGCCATGGCGCGTGCAGCTGCCGAAGTTCGTCTGCCGGACTCGGAATGGGCGGGGACTTTTCCCACCCCCTGCCCGCGACAAAAATAGGCAGAGGGCGCAGCCGCGCCCAAAAAAGAGCAGCCGAACCCCTTGGCGCCAAGTTCGTCCTGCGGAAAAATGCCCAAAAAAGGGGTTGGCTATACCCTTTGCGCGTGGGGCTGGCGAACTTTGTCTGCCTTCCTCGGAATGGGCCGAGACTTTGTCCACCCCCTCCCCGCGACAAAAATAGGCCGCGGGCACAGCCGCACACAAAAAAGAGCAGCCGAACCCCTTGGCGCGAAGATCGTCCTGCGGAAAAATGCCCAAAAAAGGGGTGTGCTATAGCCTTGGGGCGTGTGGCTGCCGAAGTTCGTCCGCCTGACTCGGAATGGGCTGAGACTTTTTCCACCCCCTCCCCGTGACAAAAATAGGCCGCGGGCATAGCCGCGCCCAAAAAAGAGCAGCCGAACCCCTTGGCACCAAGTTCGTCCTGCGGAAAAATGCCCGAAAAAGGGGTGTGCTATAGCTTTGGGGCGTGCGGCTGCCGAAGTTCGTCCGCCGGACTCGGAATGGGCGGAGACTTTTCCCACCCCCTGCCCACGACAAAAATAGGCCACGGGCACAGCCTCGCCCAAAAAAGAGCAGCTGAACCCCTTGGCGAGAAGTTCGTCCTGCGGAAAAATGCCCAAAAAAGGGGTGTGCTATAGCCTTGGGGCGTGGGGCTGGCGAACTTCGTCCGCCTTTCTCGGAATGGGCCGAGACTTTGTCTACCCCCTCCCCGCGACAAAAATAGGCCGTGGGAACAGCCACGCCCAAAAAAGAGCCGCCGAACCCCTTGGCGCCAAGTTCGTCCTGCGGAAAAATGCCCAAAAAAGGGGTGTGCTATAGCCTTGGGGCGTGCGGCTGCCGAAGTTCGTCCGCCTGACTCAGAATGGGCTGAGACTTTTCCCACCCCCTCCCCGTGACAAAAATAGGCCGCGGGCATAGCCGCGCCCAAAAAAGAGCAGCCGAACCCCTTGGCGTCAAGTTCGTCCTGCGGAAAAATGCCCGAAAAAGGGGTGTGCTATAGCTTTGGGGCGTGCGGCTGCCGAAGTTCGTCCGCCGGACTCGGAATGGGCGGAGACTTTTCCCACCCCCTGCCCACGACAAAAATAGGCCGCGCGTACAGCCGCGCCCAAAAAAAAGCTGCCGAACCCCTTGGTGCCAGGTTCGTCCTGCGGAAAAATGCCCAAAAAAAGGGTGTGCTCTAGCCTTGGGGCGTGGGGCTGGCACACTTCGTCCGCCTTCCTCGGAATGGGCCGAGACTTTGTCTACCCCCCCCCCCCCGCGCCAAAAATAGGCCCCAGGAACAGCCGCGCCCAAAAAAGAGCTGCCGAAGCCCTTGGTGCCAGGTTCGTCCTGCGGAAAAATGCCCGAAAAAGGGGTGTGCTATAGCCTTGGGGCGTGGGGCAGCCGAAGTTCATCCGCCGGACTCAGAATTGGCCGAGACTTTGGTCACCCCCTCCCCACGACAAAAATAGGCCGCGGGCACAGCCGCGCCCAAAAAAGAGTAGCCGAATCCCTTGGCGCGAAGTTCGTCCTGCGGAAAAATGCCCAAAAAGGGGGTGGGCTATAGCCTTGGGGCGTGGGGCAGGCGAACTTCGTCCGCCGGACTCGGAATGGGCCGAGACTTTTCCCACCCGCTCCCCGCAAATAAAATAGGCTGCTGGCACAGCCGCGCCCAAAAAAGAGCAACCGAACCCCTTGGCCCCAAGTTCGTCCTGCGGAAAAATGCCCAAAAAAGGGGTGTGCTATAGCCTTGGGGTGTGGGGCAGCCGAAGTTCGTCCGCCTTCCTCGGAATGGGCCGAGACTTTGGCCACCCCCTCCCCGTGACAAAAATAGGCCGCGGGAACAGCCGCGCCCAAAAAAGAGTAGCCAAACCCCTTGGCACAAAGTTCGTCCTGCGGAAAAATGCCCAAAAAGGGGGTGGGCTGTAGCCTTGGGGCGTGGGGCTACCGAAGTTCGTCCGCCGGACTCAGAATTGGCCGAGACTTTGGTCACCCCCTCCCCGCAAATAAAATAGGCCGCTGGCACAGCCGCGCCCAAAAAAGAGCAACCGAACCCCTTGGCCCCAAGTTCGTCCTGCGGAAAAATGCCCAAAAAAGGGGTGTGCTATAGCCTTGGGGTGTGGGGCAGCCGAAGTTCGTCCGCCTTCCTCGGAATGGGCCGAGACTTTGGCCACCCCCTCCCCGCGACAAAAATAGGCCGCGGGAACAGCCGCGCCCAAAAAAGAGTAGCCGAACCCCTTGGCACGAAGTTCGTCCTGCGGAAAAATGCCCAAAAAGGGGGTGGGCTATAGCCTTGGGGCGTGGGGCTGGCGAACTTCGTCCGCCAGACTCGGAATGGGCCGAGACTTTTCCCACCCGCTCCCCGCAAATAAAATAGGCCGCTGGCACAGCCGCCCCCAAAAATGAGCAACCGAACCCTTTGGCGCCAAGTTCGTCCTGCGGAAAAATGCCCAAAAAAGGGGTGTGCTATAGCCTTGGGGCGTGGGACCTGCAAAGTTCGTCCGCCGGACTCGGAATGGGCCGAGACTTTTCCCACCGCCTCCCCCGCGACCAAAATAGTCCGCGGGCACAGCCGCGCCCAAAAAAAGAGCAACCGAACCCCTTGGCGCCAAGTTCGTCGCGCAGAAAAATGCCCAAAAAAGGGGTGTGCTATAGCCTTGGGGTGTGGGGCTGCCAAAGTTCGTCTGCCGGACTCGGAATGGGCCGAGACTTTTCCCACCCCCTCCTCGCGACAAAAATAGGCCGCGGACACAGCAGCGCCGAAAAATGAGCAGCCGAAACCCTTGGCGCGAAGTTCGTCCTGCGGAAAAATGCCCAAAAAAGGGGTGTGCTATAGCCTTGGGGTGTGGGGCTGCCGAAGTTCGTCCGCCGGACTCGGAATGGGCCGAGACTTTTCCCACCCCCTCCCTGCGACAAAAACAGGCCGCGGGCACAGCAGCGCCCAAAAATGAGCAGCCGAACCACTTGGCGCGAAGTTCGTCCTGCGGAAAAATGCCCAAAAAAGGGGTGCGCTATAGCCTTGGGGCGTGGGGCTGCCGAAGTTCGTCCGCCGGACTCGGAATGGGCCGAGACTTTTCCCACCCTCTCCCCATGACAAAAATAGGCCGCGGACACAGCCGCGCCCAAAAAGGAGCAGTCGAACCCCTTGGGGCCAAGTTCGTCCTGCGGAAAAATGCCCAAAAAAGGGATGTGCTATAGCCTTGGGGTGTGGGGCAGCCGAAGTTCGTCCGCCTTCCTCGGAATGGGCCGAGACTTTGGCCGACCCCTCCCCGCGACAAATATAGGCCGCAGGCACAGCCGTGCCCAAAAAAGAGTGGCCGAACCCCTTGGCGCGAAGTTCGTCCTGCGGAAAAATGCCCAAAAAGGGGGTGGGCTATAGCCTTGGGGCGTGGGGTGGGCTATAGCCTTGGGGCGTGGGGCGGGCGGACTTCGTCCGCCGGACTCGGAATGGGCCGAGACTTTTCCCACCGTCTCCCCGCAAATAAAATAGGCCGCTGGCACAGCCGCGCCCAAAAAAGAGCAACCGAACCCCTTGGCGCCAAGTTCGTCCTGCGGAAAAATGCCCAAAAAAGGGGTGTGGGGCTGCTGAAGTTCGTCTGCCGGACTCGGAATGGGCCGAGACTTTTCCCACCCCCTTCCCGCGACAAGAATAGGCCGTGGACACAGCCGCGCCCAAAAAAAAGCAGCCGAACCCCTTGGCCCCAAGTTCGTCCTGCGGAAAAAATGCCCAAAAAAGGGGTGGGCTACAGCCTTGGGGCGTGGGGCTGGCGAACTTCGTCCACCGGACTCGGAATTGGCCGAGACTTTGCCCACCCCCACCCCGCAACAAAAATAGGCCACGGGCACAGCCGCGCCCAAAAAAGAGCGGCCGACCCTTTGGCGCCGAGTTCGTCCTGTGGAAAAATGCCCAAAAAAGGGATGTGCAATAGCCTTTGGGCGTGGGGCCGGCAAAGTACATCCGCCATCCACGGAATGGGCCGAGACTTTGGCCACCCCCTCCCCATGACAAAAATAATCTGCGGGCACAACCGCGCCGAAAAAAGAGCCGCCAAACCCCATGGCGCGAAGTTCGTCCTGCGGAAAAATGCCCAAAAAAGGGGTGTGCTATAGCCTTGGGGCGTGGGGCCTGCAAAGTTCGTCCGCCGGACTCGGAATGGGCCGAGACTTTTCCCACCGCCTCCCCCACGACCAAAATAGGCCGCGGGCACAGCCGCGCCCAAAAAAGAGCAACCGAACCCCTTGGCGCCAAGTTCGTCCTGCGGAAAAATGCACAAAAAAGGGGTGTGCTATAGCCTTGGGGTGTGGGGCTGCCAAAGTTCGTCTGCCGGACTCGGAAAGGGCCGAGACTTTTCCCACCCCCTCCCCGCGACAAGAATAGGCCGCGGACACAGCAGCGCCCAAAAATGAGCAGCCGAAAGCCTTGGCGCGAAGTTCGTCCTGCGGAAAAATGCCCAAAAAAGGGGTGTGCTATAGCCTTGGGGTGTGGGGCTGCCGAAGTTCGTCCGCCGGACTCGGAATGGGCCGAGACTTTTCCCACCCCCTCCCTGCGACAAAAATAGGCCGCGGGCACAGCAGCGCCCAAAAATGAGCAGCCGAACCCCTTGGCGCGAAGTTCGTCCTGCGGAAAAATGCCCAAAAAAGGGGTGTGCTATAGCCTTGGGGCGTGGGGCTGCCGAAGTTCGTCCGCCGGACTCGGAATGGGCCGAGACATTTCCCACCCTCTCCCCATGAAAAAAATAGGCCGCGGGCACAGCCGCGCGCCCAAAAAGGAGCAGTCGAACCCCTTGGGGCCAAGTTCGTCCTGCGGAAAAATGCCCAAAAAAGGGGTGTGCTATAGCCTTGGGGTGTGGGGCAGCCGAAGTTCGTCCGCCTTCCTCGGAATGGGCCGAGACTTTGGCCGACCCCTCCCCGCGACAAAAATAGGCCGCGGGCACAGCCGCGGCCAAAAAAGAGTAGCCGAACCCCTTGGCGCGAAGTTCGTCCTGCGGAAAAATGCCCAAAAAGGGTGTGGGCTATAGCCTTGGGGCGTGGGGCGGGCGGACTTCGTCCGCCGGACTCGGAATGGGCTGAGACTTTTCCCACCGTCTCCCCGCAAATAAAATAGGCCGTTGGCACAGCCGCGCCCAAAAAAGAGCAACCGAACCCCTTGGCGCCAAGTTCGTCCTGCGGAAAAAAGCCCAAAAAAGGGGTGTGGGGCTGCCGAAGTTCGTCTGCGGGACTCGGAATGGGCCGAGACTTTTCCCACCCCCTCCCCGCAACAAAAATAGGCCGTGGACACAGCCGCGCCCAAAAAAGAGCAACCGAACCCCTTGGCGCCAAGTTCGTCCTGCGGAAAAAAGCCCAAAAAAGGGGTGTGCTATACCCTTGGGGTGTGGGGCTGCCAAAGTTCGTCGGTAGGACTCGGAATGGGCCGAGACTTTCCCCACCCCCTCCCCGCGATAAAAATAGGCCGCGGACACAGCAGCGCCCAAAAATGAGCAGCCGAAACCCTTGGCGCGAAGTTCGTCCTGCGGAAAAACGCCCAAAAAAGGGGTGTGCTATAGCCTTGGGGTGTGGGGCTGCCGAAGTTCGTTCGCCGGACTCGGAATGGGCCGAGACTTTTCCCACCCGCTCCCCGCAAATAAAATAGGCCGCCGGTGCAGCCGCGCCCAAAAAAGAGCAACCGAACCCCTTGGCGCCAAGTTCGTCCGGCGGAAAAATGCCCAAAAAAGGGGTGTGCTATAGCCTTGGGGTGTGGGGCAGCCGAAGTTCGTCCGCCTTCCTCGGAATGGGCCGAGACTTTGGCCACCCCCTCCCCGCCACAAAAATAGACCGCAGGCACAGCCGCGCCCAAAAAAGAGTAGCCGAACCCCTTGGCACGAAGTTCGTCCTGCGGAAAAATGCCCAAAAAGGGGGTGGGCTATAGCCTTGGGGCGTGGGGCGGGCGAACTTCGTCCGCCAGACTCGGAATGGGCCGAGACTTTTCCCACCCGCTCTCCACAAATAAAATAGGCCGCTGGCACAGCCGCGCCCAAAAAAGAGCAACCGAACCCCTTGGCGCTAAGTTCGTCCTGCGGAAAAATGCCCAAAAAAGGGGTGTGGGGCTGCCGAAGTTCGTCTGCGGGACTCGGAATGGGCCGAGACTTTTCCCACCCCCTCCCCGCGAAAAAAATAGGCCGTGGACACAGCCGCGCCCAAAAAAGAGTGGCCGACCCCTTGGCGCGGAGTTCGTCCTGTGGAAAAATGCCCAAAAAAGGGGTGTGCTATAGCCTTGGGGTGTGGGGCTGCCGAAGTTCGTCCGCCGGACTCGGAATGGGCCGAGACTTTTCCCACCCCCTCCCTGCGACAAAAATAGGCCGCGGGCACAGCAGCGCCCAAAAATGAGCAGCCGAACCCCTTGGCGCGAAGTTCGTCCTGCGGAAAAATGCCCAAAAAAGGGGTGTGCTATAGCCTTGGGGCGTGGGGCTGCCGAAGTTCATCCGCCGGACTCGGAATGGGGCGAGACTTTTCCCACCCTCTCCCCACGACAAAAATAGGCCGCGGGCACAGCCGCGCCCAAAAAGGAGCAGTCGAACCCCTTGGGGCCAAGTTCGTCCTGCGGAAAAATGCACAAAAAAGGGGTGTGCTATAGCCTTGGGGTGTGGGGCAGCCGAAGTTCGTCCGCCTTCCTCGGAATGGGCCAAGACTTTGGCCGACCCCTCCCCACGACAAAAATAGGCCGCGGGCACAGCCGCGCCCAAAAAAGAGTAGCCGAACCCCTTGGCGCGAAGTTCGTCCTGCGGAAAAATGCCCAAAAAGGGGGTGGGCTATAGCCTTGGGGCGTGGGGCGGGCGGACTTCGTCCGCCGGGCTCGGAATGGGCCGAGACTTTTCCCACCCTCTCCCCATGACAAAAATAGGCCGCGGGCACAGCCGCGCCCAAAAAGGAGCAGTCGAACCCCTTGGGGCCAAGTTCGTCCTGCGGAAAAATGCCCAAAAAAGGGGTGTGCTATAGCCTTGGGGTGTGGGGCAGCCGAAGTTCATCCGCCTTCCTCTGAATGGGCCGAGACTTTGGCCACCCCCTCCCCGCGACAAAAATAGGCCGCGGGCACAGCCGCGCCCAAAAAGGAGTAGCCGAACCCCTTGGCGCGAAGTTCGTCCTGCGGAAAAATGCCCAAAAAGGGTGTGGGCTATAGCCTTGGGGCGTGGGGCGGGCGGACTTCGTCCGCCGGACTCGGAATGGGCCGAGACTTTTCCAACCGTCTCCCCACAAATAAAATAGGCCGCTGGCACAGCCGCGCCCGAAAAAGAGCAACCGAACCCCTTGGCGCCAAGTTTGTCCTGCGGAAAAATGCCCAAAAAAGGGGTGTGGGGCTGCTGAAGTTCGTCTGCCGGACTCGGAATGGGCCGAGACTTTTCCCACCCCCTCCCCACGACAAAAATAGGCCGTGGACACAGCCGCGCCCAAAAAAAAGCAGCCGAACCCCTTGGCCCCAAGTTCATCCTGCGTAAAAATGCCCAAAAAAGGGGTGGGCTACAGCCTTGGGGCGTGGGGCCGGCGAACTTCGTCCGCCGGACTCGGAATTGGCCGAGACTTTGCCCACCCCCTCTCCGCGACAAAAATAGGCCGCGGGCACAGCCACGCCAAAAAAGAGCAGCCGAACCCCTTGGCGCCATGTTCGTCCTGCGGAAAAATGCCCAAAAAAGGGGTGTGCTACAGCCTTGGGGCGTGCGGCCTGCAAAGTTCGTCCGCCGGACTCGGAATGGGCCAAGACTTTTCCCACCCCCTCCCTTCGACCAAAATAGGCCGCGGGCACAGCCGCGCCCAAAAAAGAGCAGCCGAACCCCTTGGCGCCGAGTTCGTCCTGCGGAAAAATGCCCAAAAAGGGGGTGGGCTATAGCCTTGGGGCGTGGGGCGGGCGAACTTCGTCCGCCGCACTCGGAATGGGCCGAGACTTTTCCCACCCCCACCCCGCACCAAAAATAGGCCGCGGGCACAGCCGTACCCATAAAAGGGCAGCCAAACCCCTTGGCGCCAAGTTTGTCCTGCGGAAAAATGCCCAAAAAAGGGGTGTGCTATAGCCTTGGGGTGTGGGGCTGCCAAAGTTCGTCCGCCGGACTCGGAATGGGCCGAGAATTTTCCCACTCCCTCCCCGCGGTAAAAATTGGCGGCGGGCACAGGCGCGCCCAAAAAAGAGCAGCCGAACCCCTTGGCGCAAAGTTCGTCCGGCGGAAAAGTGCCCAAAAAAGGGGTGGGCTATAGCCTTGGGTCGTTGGTCTGCCGAAGTTCGTCTGCCGGACTCGGAATGAGCCGAGACTTTCCCCACCCTCTCTCCGCGATAAAAATATACCGAGGGCACAGCCGCGCCCAAAAAAGAGCAGCCGAACCCCTTGGCGCCAAGTTCGTCCTGCGGAAAAATGCCCAAAAAGGGGGTGGGCTATAGCCTTGGGGCGTGGGGCGGGCGAAGTTCGTCCGCCGGACTCGGAATGGGCCGAGACTTTTCCCACCCCCTCCCTGCGACAAAAACAGGCCGCGGGCACAGCAGCGCCCAAAAATGAGCAGCCGAACCCCTTGGCGCAAAGTTCGTCCTGCGGAAAAATGCCCAGAAAAGGGGTGTGCTATAGCCTTGGGGCGTGGGGCTGCCGAAGTTCGTCCGCCGGACTCAGAATGAGCCGAGACTTTCCCCACCCTCTCCCCGCGATAAAAATATGCCGCGGGCAAAGCCGCGCCCAAAAAAGAGCAGCCGAACCCCTTGGCGCCAAGTTCGTCCTGCGGAAAAATGCCCAAAAAAGGGGTGGACTATAGCCTTGGGGCGTGGGGCTGGCAAATTTCGTCCGCTGGACTCGCAATGTACCGAGACTTTGCCCACCCCTCCCCGCAATAAAAAAAGGCCGCGGGCACAGCCGCGCCCAAAAAAGAGCAGCCGAACCCTTGGCGCCATGTTCGTCCTGCGGAAAAATGCCCTAAAAAGGGGTGGGCTATAGCCTTGGGGCGTGGGGCTGGCAAACTTCGTCCGCTGGACTCGGAATATACCGAGACTTTGCCCACCCCCTCCCCATGATAAAAAAAGGCCGCGGGCACAGCCGCACCCAAAAAAGAGCAGCCGAACCCTTGGCGCCATGTTCGTCCTGCGGAAAAATGCCCAAAAAAGGGGTGTGCTATAGCCTTGGGGCGTGGGGCCTGCAAAGTTCGTCCGCCGGACTCGGAATGGGCCGAGACTTTTCCCACCCCCTCCCCGCGATCAAAATAGGCTGCGGGCACAGCCACGCCAAAAAAAGGGCGGCCGAACCCCTTGGCGCCAAGTTCGTCCTGCGGAAAAATGCCCAAAAAAGGGGTGGGCTATAGCCTTGGGGAGTGGGGCCAGCACAGTTGATCCGCCTTCCTCGGAATGGGACGAGACTTTGCCCACCCCATCCCTGCGCCAAAAATAGGGTGCGAGGACAGCCACGCTAAAAAAAAACAGTCGAACCCCTTGGCGCCAAGTTCGTCCTGCTGAAAAATGCCCAAAAAAGGGGTGGGCTATAGCCTTGGGGCGTGGGGCTGGCAAACTTCGTCCGCTGGACTCGGAATATACCGAGACTTTGCCCACCCCCTCCCCATGATAAAAAAAGGCCGCGGGCACAGCCGCACACAAAAAAGATCAGCCGAACCCCTTGCCGCCAAGTTCGTCCTGCGGAAAAATGCCCAAAAAGGGGGTGGGCTATAGCCTAGGGGCGTGGGGCGGGCGAAGTTCGTCCGCCAGACTCGGAATGGGCCGAAACTTTTCCCACCCCCTCCCTACGACAAAAACAGGCCGCGGGCACAGCAGCGCCCAACAAAGAGCAGCCGAACCCCTTGGCGCCAAGTTCATCCTGCGGAAAAATGCCCAAAAAAGGGGTGTGCTATAGCCTTGGGGCGTGGGGCTGGCGAAGTTCGTCCGCCGGACTCGGAATGAGCCGAGACTTTCCCCACCCTCTTCCCGCGATAAAAATATGCCGCGGGCAAAGCCGCGCCCAAAAAAGAGCAGCCGAACCCCTTGGCGTCAAGTTCGTCCTGCGGAAAAATGCCCAAAAAAGGGGTGGGCCATAGCCTTGGGGCGTGGGGCTGGCAAATTTCGTCCGCTGGACTCGGAATGTACCGAGACTTTGCCCACCCCTCCCCGCAATAAAAAAAGGCCGCGGGCACAGCCGCGCCCAAAAAAGAGCAGCCGAACCCTTGGCGCCATGTTCGTCCTGCGGAAAAATGCCCAAAAAAGGGGTGGGCTATAGCCTTGGGGCGTGGGGCTGGCAAACTTCGTCCGCTGGACTCGGAATATACCGAGACTTTGCCCACCCCCTCCCCGTGATAAAAAAAGGCCGCGGGCACAGCCGCACCCAAAAAAGAGCAGCCGAACCCTTGGCGCCATGTTCGTCCTGCGGAAAAATGCCCAAAAAAGGGGTGTGCTATAGCCTTGGGGCGTGGGGCCTGCAAAGTTCGTCCGCCGGACACGGAATGGGCCGAGACTTTTCCCACCCCCTCCCCGCGATCAAAATAGGCTGCGGGCACAGCCGCGCCAAAAAAAGGGCGGCCGAACCCCTTGGCGCCAAGTTCGTCCTGCGGAAAAATGCCCAAAAAAGGGGTGGGCTATAGCCTTGGGGCGTGGGGCTGGCAAATTTCGTCCGCTGGACTCGGAATGTACCGAGACTTTGCCCACCCCTCCCCGTGATAAAAAAAGGCCGCGGGCACAGCCGTGCCCAAAAAAGAGCAGCCGAACCCTTGGCGCCATGTTCGTCCTGCGGAAAAATGCCCAAAAAAGGGGTGGGCTATAGCCTTGGGGCGTGGGGCTGGCAAACTTCGTCCGCTGGACTCGGAATGGGCCGAGACTTTTCCCACCTCCTCCCCGCGATCAAAATAGGCTGCGGGCACAGCCGCGCCAAAAAAAGGGCGGCCGAACCCCTTGGCGCCAAGTTCGTCCTGCGGAAAAATGCCCAAAAAAGGGGTGGGCTATAGCCTTGGGGCGTGGGGCTGGCAAATTTCGTCCGCTGGACTCTGAATGTACCGAGACTTTGCCCACCCCTCCCCGTGATAAAAAAAGGCCGCGGGCACAGCCGTGCCCAAAAAAGAGCAGCCGAACCCTTGGCGCCATGTTCGTCCTGCGGAAAAATGCCCAAAAAAGGGGTGGGCAATAGCCTCGGGGCGTGGGGCTGGCAAACTTCGTCCGCCGGACTCGGAATGGGCCGAGACTTTTCCCACCCCCTCCCCGCGATCAAAATAGGCTGCGGGCACAGCCGCGCCAAAAAGAGGGCGGCCGAACCCCTTGGCGCCAAGTTCGTCCTGCGGAAAAATGCCCAAAAAAGGGGTGGGCTATAGCCTTGGGGCGTGGGGCTGGCAAATTTCGTCCGCTGGACTCCGAATGTACCGAGACTTTGCCCACCCCTCCCCGTGATAAAAAAAGGCCGCGGGCACAGCCGTGCCCAAAAAAGAGCAGCCGAACCCTTGGCGCCATGTTCGTCCTGCGGAAAAATGCCCAAAAAAGGGGTGGGCTATAGCCTCGGGGCGTGGGGCTGGCAAACTTCGTCCGCCGGACTCGGAATGGGCCGAGACTTTTCCCACCCCCTCCCCGCGATCAAAATAGGCTGCGGGCACAGCCGCGCCAAAAAGAGGGCGGCCGAACCCCTTGGCGCCAAGTTCGTCCTGCGGAAAAATGCCCAAAAAAGGGGTGGGCTATAGCCTTGGGGCGTGGGGCTGGCAAATTTCGTCCGCTGGACTCCGAATGTACCGAGACTTTGCCCACCCCTCCCCGTGATAAAAAAAGGCCGCGGGCACAGCCGCACCCAAAAAAGAGCAGCCGAACCCTTGGCGCCATGTTCGTCCTGCGGAAAAATGCCCAAAAAAGGGGTGTGCTATAGCCTTGGGGCGTGGGGCCTGCAAAGTTCGTCCGCCGGACTCGGAATGGGCGGAGACTTTTCCCACCCCCTCCCCGCGATCAAAATAGGCTGCGGGCACAGCCGCGCCAAAAAGAGGGCGGCCGAACCCCTTGGCGCCAAGTTCGTCCTGCGGAAAAATGCCCAAAAAAGGGGTGGGCTATAGCCTTGGGGCATGTGGCTGGCAAATTTCGTCCGCTGGACTCGGAATGTACCGAGACTTTGCCCACCCCTCCCCGTGATAAAAAAAGGCCGCGGGCACAGCCGTGCCCAAAAAAGAGCAGCCGAACCCTTGGCGCCATGTTCGTCCTGCGGAAAAATGCCCAAAAAAGGGGTGGGCTATAGCCTTGGGGCGTGGGGCTGGCAAACTTCGTCCGCCGGACTCGGAATGGGCCGAGACTTTTCCCACCCCCTCCCCGCGATCAAAATAGGCTGCGGGCACAGCCGCGCCAAAAAAAGGGCGGCCGAACCCCTTGGCGCCAAGTTCGTCCTGCGGAAAAATGCCCAAAAAAGGGGTGGGCTATAGCCTTGGGGCGTGGGGCTGGCAAATTTCGTCCGCTGGACTCGGAATGTACCGAGACTTTGCCCACCCCTCCCCGTGATAAAAAAAGGCCGCGGGCACAGCCGTGCCCAAAAAAGAGCAGCCGACCCCCTTGGCGCCAAGTTCGTCCTGCGGAAAAATGCCCAAAAAGGGGGTGGGCTATAGCCTTGGGGCGTGGGGTTGGCGAACTTCGTCCGCCGGACTCGGAATGGTCTGAGATTTTCCCACCCCTTACCCGTGTCAAAAATAGGCTGCTGGCGCAGCCGCGCCCAAAAAAGAGCAGCCGAACCCCGTGGTGCCAAGTTCGTCCTGCGGAAAAATGCCCAAAAAAGGGGTGGGCTATAGCCTTGGGGCATGGGCCGGGAGAACTTCGTCCGCCTTCCTCGGATTGGGGCGAGATTTTGCCCACCGCCACCCCACCACAAATATAGGCTGCGGGCACAGCCGCGCCAAAAAAGAGCAGCCGACCCCCTTGGTGCCAAGTTCGTCCTGCGGAAAAATGCCCAAAAAGGGGGTGGGATATAGCCTTGGGGCGTGGGGTTGGCGAACTTCGTCCGCCAGACTCGAAATGGTCTGAGACTTTTCCCACCCCCTACCCGTGTCAAAAATAGGCTGCTGGCGCAGCCGCGCCCAATAAAGAGCAGCCGAACCCCGTGGTGCCAAGTTCGTCCTGCGGAAAAATGCCCAAAAAAGGGGTGGGCTATAGCCTTGGGGCATGGGCCGGGAGAACTTCGTCCGCCTTCCTCGGAATGGGCCGAGATTTTGCCCACTGTTGAGTGTTAGAAAGTGCATATTTATAAAGGAGAAATCGTTATTTTATATATCAAGTATTGCTAACAACCGTTACTTTTATGTGTTTAAATTTCTTGTATTTTAATTATGTGTGTTTTATTTTAATTAAGTATTTGATGTATTTTAGGGGCATCATAGTGATTTCACAATAAACGAGAGATCAAATGGCAAAACAGACATCATTTTTGAACTCAGGACGGTCGAAAACCTTAGGAGGAGTATAAAAGGAAAAATGACACTGTTCACACGTACGGTACTGTTCACATGTACGGTACTATTCACATATACGGATACTGTTGGCGTTACTGTACAAATAGTGGCTGTTGACTGTACTGTGCAAATAGTGGCGGTTGACTGTACTGTATAAATAGTGGCGGTTGACTGTACTGTGCAAATAGTGGCTGATGACGTGGCGAAATCCTGAGCGTCCAAACTGTTTTTAATCCGATGGCCATGATTTACTCGATGTAACTATAAAAAGGGGGCCTCCCCCCCCTAATTTGGTACCTCTGAATCCATTTTTGGGATTCATTTTCTGTAATTCTCTCTCTATCTTGTATTTTCTTCGTATTTTAATAAATTCCCATTTTGCCCCTAATTCAACTATGAGTGGCTAATTTTCTTTCAAGCTTGGGTTGAAGGTGAAGTCTCAACATGTGTCATGGGCTTGATTTGGTAAATTTATTTTCTCTTCCCCTCTAGTTTTTGTGGATGTTTTGACTTCTCGTCGACAAATAATACTAATCTTGTCTAGTACTGCCCTGGTTTCACCGGCACCCTAGTATAAGATTATTATTATTTGGCACGATAAGCCCTTAGCACCATATTTATTAGATCGTGGTTCATGAGGTGTGGATTCCCCTCTCATGATTTAATTGGTATTAATAAGGAATATTTAGCCCATGATGCATGTTGATACGGATCCAGATACCCAAGTACGTCATCTCAATAGATTTATCTTCAATTTATTATTGCCATTTAAATTCCAATTTTAGAATTTATTCTCATCATTTTAATTTAAGTTTTAGGATAATCAAAATCATTTTCATCAATCCAACCATCCATTTACAGAATTAATTCTATAAATAATTAAAATCCACCTCCTCGTGGGATCGACACTCGCACTATTAAGCTATACTACAACAGATTCGTGCGCTTGCGAGTTCAATAAAATTTGCACAACAAGTTTTTGGCGCCGTTGCCGGGGAGGTAAGTAATTTTAATTCATAGAATTAATTTTTGTGAATATTTCCATTTAATTTTCTTTTGTATTTTTTTTTAAAAAAAAGTAAATCTACACTTAGAGGTTAGTATTTCTTTTCTTTTTCTCTACTTTAAATTATGTAATTTAATTTTCAAGTTAATTTTTATTTCTTCTTTGTCATTTTTATTTATCTTATTAATTTATTTTTAGTTAGTTTATTTCACGTATTTGTTCTTGTGTTTTTATAGTAAGTTTGTAATAGCGCAACAAGGTTAGTATCGTAATTTCTCCTTCTTTATTTGTTTTGCTCTTATTTTTATTTTATTTGTTTTGTTTTCCATTTATTCTTGTATTTCTTGTATGCATGGTCGTAGGTCATTATTACCCAATCTTGAACCTATAGACCTTGAATTAGAGAAAACACTTCGCACACACAAAAACATTAAAAACAAAATGGATTTACAAGCACCACAGGAGAGGCCATTTAAGGACTACTTTAGTCCCTTAGCTAATTTGAGCACATCATGCATACGGTACCCAAATGTAGCTGCTAGGAGTTTTGAATTAAAACCTAGTGTGCTAAATTGTCTCCCCACATTCTATGGCCTAGAAAATGAGGACCCATACAATCATTTGAATGATTTTCATGCAATTTGTCAAACATTTAAATATGAGAATTTTTCAGATGATGATGTAAAACTTAGATTATTCCCATTTTCTTTAAAGGATAGAGCTCGTTCATGGCTTAATACATTACCTGCTAATAGTATTGCATCATGGGAGCAAATGGTTACAAAATTTTTAAATAAATATTTCCCAGTTCATAAAACAAATACTATTCGCAGGGAAATCTCGGAGTTTACCCAGAGAGATGACGAGCAATTTTTTGAAACATGGGAGCAATTCAATGGGCTACTCTTGAAATGTCCACATCATGGGTACGAGAAATGGCACCAATGCCAATACTTTTTAGAGGGCTTATTACCAAATGTGCAAGAATGGCTAATGGCGACAAGTGGAGGAGAGCTAATGTCAAAATGTGCATCAGAGATTTGGGAATTCTTCCAGCGACAAGCAGATAATTCCCAACAACGGAGTCGATCACTCAGGAATACCAGAAGGGTTAAGGAAGTGAATGAGGTTCACATTGGTGAATCCAATTCGGAAATCAAAGAAGTCAAAGCAATAATTGAAGGTCTCTCTCGACAAATAGCATCATTATCGACTGCTAAATCAACAGAGCCACATGACCTTGACTCATATCCAGATCAAGCCAATGCCATAGGAGTAATGAGAAAACCATCAAATTACAACCCATACTCCAACACTTATAACCCTGGATGGAGAGACCACCCCAATTTTTCATGGACTCAAGGATTCCAACAAAATGGACCAGCAGCTCCAGCTCCACCAATGCAACCAATTGCTCAAAATCCTCAAGCTTCTCAGCCACCATTCAGACCATACAATCAGAATCAGAACCAGAACTACTCTCAACCTAGACCATGGGAGGATGCATTCCAGAATCTTAGGAATGTTACTCACTCCACGATTGAGCAACAGAACCGCACCATTGATGGACTACAAAATGAGTTGAGAGCGGGCTTCAACTCACAAGCCCAATCAGTTTCAAGCTTGGAGAAGATGGTGGGACAACTTGCTTCTTCAGTTCAGACCTTGGCAATGACTGTTGAGAAAGGTAAATTTCCAAGTCAACCAGTGCCTAACCCTAAAGGAGTGCATGAAGCAAGTAGCAGTTCACCACAGCAGCATAGAGAGGTAAAAGCTGTCATGACCTTACGGAAAGGAAAAGAAGTCGACAACAAAGTGGAGATGCCAGTGACGAAAGACAATCAAATTGTACCTGTGAACGTTGAAGACTCATCACCGGAGGAAAAAGAAGAAACTAACCCACGAGAATATGTTCCAAAAGCTCCATTTCCTCAGAGGTTAGCAAAAGGAAAAAAGGGAAAATCCACAGGTGAGATTCTCGAAATTTTCAAACAGGTAAGTGTTAACATCCCATTACTTGATGCTATAAAACAAGTTCCATCTTATGCCAAGTTTCTTAAAGATCTGTGTACTAAAAAGAGAAATATGCATGTTCAAAAGAAGGCATTTTTAACAGAAAACGTTAGTTCTATACTCCAACATAAAATTCCTTTAAAATGCAAAGATCCAGGTTCCCCCACTATCTCATGTAGTATAGGGAACCACACAATTGAGAATGCCTTGTTGGATTTAGGAGCTAGTGTAAATTTGTTGCCTTATTCAGTTTTTGTGAAACTTGGACTGGGAGAATTACACCCAACTCCAGTGGTGTTACAACTTGCAGATCGGTCCACGAAAATACCTCGTGGTATTGTGGAGGACGTGCTTATCCAGGTAGACAAGTTTTATTTTCCTGTTGACTTCATTGTAATTGACACTCAACCAATACAGGATTCAAGAAAGCACATCCCCATTATCCTAGGCCGACCTTTCTTGGCAACTGCGGATGCTCATATTCAATGCAGAACTGGAAATATGCAGTTGTCCTTCGGCAACATGACTATGGAGCTGAACATCTTCAATATTGCCAAACAACCTCACAACACAGATGATGGAATTGTTGATGTGGACTTAATTGAAGCATTAGTTGATAACTCTTTTGTTTCAAACCTTAGTGATGATCCTTTACAAACATGTTTAACACACTTTGGTTTGGATTTTGATATTGACAGATCGTTCGATGAGGTCAACGCCCTACTTGACTCAGCACCATCTATGGACACTAATAAATGGAAGCCACGAGTTGAACAACTAGCGCCATCAGAGAAGAAACTCATTCCATCATCAGAATCACCACCGAAACTCGAGCTCAAACCATTGCCCAACACTTTGGAATATGCATTTTTGGGGGACGAAAGTACTTTACCGGTAATCATCTCATCATCCCTCAATGATGAACAAAAAGGTAAGTTGTTGGATGTTTTAAAAGAACACAAAGGAGCATTAGGATGGACCATAGCGGATATAAAAGGTATAAATCCAGTAGACTGCATGCATTACATTCACCTTGATGAAAATGCTAAATCTACTAGGGAAATGCAACGTCGGTTGAATCCTAATATGAAAGAAGTTGTTAGAACAGAAGTCCTTAAGCTATTAGACGCAGGTATCATTTACCCAATTTCTGATAGTTCATGGGTCAGTCCTGTACAAGTTGTCCCCAAAAAGTCAGGAGTCACTGTAGTTACGAATGCCGATAATGAATTGATACCAACTAGAGTAACTACAGGATGGCGTGTATGCATTGATTATAGGAAGTTGAATTCTGTCACACGTAAAGACCATTTTCCTTTACCATTCATCGATCAAATGCTTGATAGGTTAGCAGGTCACGAATTTTATTGCTTTCTAGATGGCTACTCAGGATATAATCAGATTCCCATAGCACCAAAAGATCAAGAGAAGACCACTTTCACTTGCCCTTTTGGCACTTTTGCATATAGGAGAATGCCATTTGGATTATGTAATGCACCTGCTACATTTCAACGATGCATGTTAAGCATTTTTTCTGATATGGTTGAACGATTCCTTGAGGTCTTTATGGATGACTTTTCTGTCTTTGGTGATTCATTTGATCAATGTTTACGTCATCTAACACTAGTTCTGCAGAGATGTATCGAAAAGAACTTGGTCTTAAATTGGGAGAAGTGCCATTTTATGGTAACACAAGGTATTGTTCTCGGTCACATCATTTCGAGCAAAGGTATTGAGGTTGACAAAGCCAAGGTGGATCTCATTTCCAATCTTCCTCCACCCAAAACAGTCAGAGAAGTAAGATCTTTCCTTGGGTATGCTGGTTTTTATAGACGTTTCATTAAAGATTTTAGCAAAGTTTCTAGACCTTTATGCAATTTACTTGCTAAGGATGCACCTTTTATCTTTAATGATTCATGTCTTGTGGCTTTTGAAAAATTAAAGCAATTGTTGACAACATCACCCATCATTCAGCCCCCAAACTGGAGCTTACCATTTGAGCTCATGTGTGATGCATCTGATTATGCAGTAGGAGCAGTATTAGGACAAAGAGTTGATCGAATTCCCCATGTTATTTATTATGCTAGTATGACATTGAATGATGCACAGTTGAACTATTCAACTACTGAAAAAGAAATGCTAGCAGTAGTGTTTGCATTGGAAAAATTTCGATCTTATCTCATTGGTTGTAAAATAATTGTATTCACAGATCATGCTGCTCTGAAATATCTTCTCACGAAGAAAGATGCAAAAGCTAGACTAATTCGTTGGGTGTTACTTTTGCAGGCACAGAAAACGTTGTGGCGGACCATCTCTCTCGTCTTCATTTTGACACAATTACAGAGCCACTAACATTGAATGAGTCCTTTCCAGATGAACAATTAATGAGTGTGGAAGTCTTACCTTGGTATGCTGATATAGTTAGTTATCTTGTTACAGGCAAACTTCCAGAGCATTGGACTAAGCAAGACAAGGCCAAATTCTTTGCAGAAATAAAGAATTTCTTTTGGGATGACCCATATTTGTTCAAATATTGTGCAGACCAAATTGTCAGACGATGTGTCCCAGAAAATGAAATTCAGAATATCCTTTCATTCTGCCATGAACAAGCTTGTGGAGGCCATTTCAGTGCTAAGAAAACAGCGACTAAAGTTTTACAATGTGGTTTCTATTGGCCAACTATATTTCGAGATGCTTATACTTTTTGTTCTTCATGTGATAGGTGTCAACGAATGGGGAGCATTACACGAAGGAACATGATGCCACTAAATCCAATTTTAGTGGTTGAGATTTTTGACGTATGGGGTATCGACTTCATGGGACCCTTTCCCCCTTCTTTTGGCCATCAATACATCTTGGTAGCTGTTGATTACGTATCGAAATGGGTATAAGCGATTCCATGCAGAACTAATGATCACAAAGTGGTGATAGGGTTTTTGAAAAGTAACATTGTTTCACGCTTTGGATTCCCTCGAGCGATAATCAGTGACGGTGGTGCCCACTTTTGCAATAAAGCATTCAAAGCTCTTTTGACAAAGTATTCAATCACTCATAAAGTGGCGACCCCGTATCATCCGCAAACCAGTGGCCAAGTGGAGATCTCCAATCGAGAACTAAAGCACATATTAGAAAAGACGGTGAGGCCGGACAGAAAAGATTGGTCATTAAGACTTGATGACGCATTATGGGCATATAGAACGGCTTTCAAGACCCCGATTGGGATGTCACCCTATAGGCTAGTGTATGGAAAAGCTTGCCACCTACCTGTGGAACTCGAGCATCGTGCATATTGGGCTATCAAGAAATTCAATTTTGACATGCATCAAGCCAGCTCAGAAAGAAGATTACAATTGGCAGAACTTGAAGAAATTCGTAATGACGCGTATGAAAATGCCAAAATTTACAAGCAACGAATGAAAGTCTTCCATGATAAGCATATTATGAGAAAATCTTTCACTCCAGGTCAGAAAGTACTTTTATTCAACTCTCGCTTGCACCTATTCCCAGGTAAGTTACGCTCTCGATGGTCTGGTCCATTTATTGTTCATACTGTTTTTCCACATGGGGCAATTGAAATTAAAGACCCAAAGAACGGTGTCACATTTAAAGTAAATGGTCAAAGATTAAAGCCATATCTAGAGTACCAACCACATGGAGAAGACACCGAAATAAATTTGAGTGACCCACCAGATTTGAATTGATTTTTTCTTTTCGGTGGTTTGATTTTTCTTTCTTTATTTATTTTTATTCTTTTGCTAATTGAATTTATTTTTGCATAAGTGTGTTTATCATTAAGTTTTCTCTTATCATTGTTAATAATGAGTGCCACACGAAGATCGTTCCTCCTGAACATGCTTAAACCACTTCAACGTATCAAAACTCATCTCAAAAGGCAGATTCATTCTTGTAAAACACATCGCATTTGGGCTCTACAACCACCAGAGTTAGTAGCCTACGTTGAGGATTTAGAAGGCCAACTCAGAAATATTGAGAGAGGTGTTTTCGACATCCAGTTGGAGCTTGAGGTAAATTCAATAAGAGGACGATTTTAATTTTCTTTGTGTGTTTTAATTTGTTTTTCTGTTTGAGTGCTTTAGTTTGTTACCCCGGTGAAATGGCGGATAACGGTACTCCGTGACAATCAAGTCGGTTACTTCAGTTTCCCATAATAACTGATATTCTGAGGTGAAAGAATGGACAGAACCGAGATTCTAGCGAAGCTTCACAAGCGATTCCCTTCACTCCCTCAGAATGCCCTCCTTACGATCTACAAAACTCGGTCCGAACGCATGCGACTGCTCATGAGGAATAACATACCTGCTGACATCCGTTGGTTAATTGAAGCAAAAGTACGATTGGCAGGTGAGTTACCTCCAAAATTTATTGCATACATGCCTGGTTGTGGGAAAGGAAACTATGCAAGAAAACGACGAGCTCGAAGAATTTCTGTTGCTTGTCATAAGTGTGCCAGAATGAATTGCAATAAAAACCGATGTTCTTTAGGAATGGTATCTGATAACAGGGAAGATAAAATTCAATTCATTAGGGATGGCTTGAATAAGGAGTCATTGGATGATATCCTTTTGTCTCTTGAAACGCATCCCAGTGGATATGTGCAAGGAGCGATTCTCCAGTTATGGCCATTATTCCAGAAAGAACATGCACGATATAGTCTCGAGAATCTGACTATAAAAGACCCTGTTTGCCAATTTATAAGAAAATTGGATGGGAAGCCTATCCTTGACCCATAGAGGGCGTTCAAGCCGTTTCTGGACGTAAAACCAGAGGAAGATGTGAGCCACAGTCGCAACTACCTGTAAATATCCTTTTACTTTACTGTTATTTTATTTTATTTCACTGTTGCTTTATCAGTGCATTATTGTCTTTAATAATTTTCTTACTGTTTGTTTTTACTGTTTGCTTTTTGACTATCGAGCCATGTGCTTTACGCGTTTTTGACATTGGCCCGCCACCTCATACACAGTTGTGATCCATTGTCACCAAGAATCTTAAATATGACTTTTTGTTAAGCACTCACAAATTGTTTTTGAGAAATATCCCAATGGCAGCTACTCCCAATAGACAATTCAAGAACATTTGTGTACTTTCTGGATTTACCTATGGCAAACATAAAGAGTTCGTTGATGTAGCCATAGATCTTGGTCGAAACATAGCAGAGAGAAAATTACACTTAGTATATGGAGGAGGTAACCGAGGATTATCAAAATTGGTCTCAGAAGCTGCTCTTGTCAGAGGAAGCCAAGTGTTAGGCATCATCCCTAGAGTCCTAAAACCTTTGGGCAGTGTGTCTGACTCCACGACTGGAGAAGAATTAGTCGTCTCAGGTATGCAAGAACGGATAACTGAAATGCTCGATCATGCTGATGCTTTTATTTTCCTGCCAGGAGATCTTGCAACACTAGAGGCACTTATCACACTAGCATCTTGGGCCCAACTGCACATTCACCAGAAACCCATCGGTTTGTTAAATGTCAATAATTTTTATGATGGCTTTATCGCATTTCTTAACCATGCAATAAAAAACTACTTTATTCCTTCCAGTGCGAAAAAACTTTTTATTTGTGCTCACACTGCTAATGAGCTACTTGACATGTTACAAGCTTATAAACCAGAGCCAAACCCCTGGAGCTTTGTGTTGGAGCGTTCAAATGATGATGGTAACAATAGCTGCAGTAAGAAGTACAAATTAGATTTAACTCTTCGCCTGTAAATATTTTCTTCTGTGTTGCACCAACCAGGTGATGTCTTCTCAACTCTACTTCTTTTCTTTAAAACATTGAGGACATTTCGTTCTGGTTGGGGGGAGGGAATAGTGGACAATTGTGGAATCTTGGTTAAGTTTTTAGTAATTTTTTGTTGTAGAAACTAACTGTTGCTAACTTTTTGTGTTGAAGATGGCTGAATATGGAGTGTAGTGACTCTAGAAACGCATCTTCATTGTTTGAAAAAAAAAATTCATATATTTTCTTTTTCTTTGTTATGTTTTGATGTTCATTTTTCTTTTTCTTTTTAATTTCTCCTTTATCAATATACATTTTCCAACAAAAATTTTTTGAGTCAAAGATGGCTGAATATAGAGTGTAGTGCCTCTAGAAACGCATCTTCTTAAAAAAAAATTCATTTTCTATCATTTTCTAATTAATTTTTCTGCATCATTTTCACATTTCTGCATGCATATTTTCTTTTTACGTTTAGAATAGATTGGGGGGTAGGGTGTTGTTTAAAAAAAAAAATTGATTTGTTTTAACATTGGATAACATGATGATTTCAAATTTTAGTATTTGTATTATCTTTAGTCTGAAGTGATGTTACACTATGTTTGCTACTCTACATGTTGATGTCGGAGACAAAAATAAGTTGCTTGAAGGAATGAACATGTCATAATAAATACCAAGTGAGTTTTTGAGCCTATTATTTTTCTTGGAGAGTAACCCTTTTGCCCATTCTTTATATAGCTTAGCAGTTTATTATTGTACACGATCTCTAGATTGCTTTTGAGTTAACCCTAAAAAAAAAATTAAAAACAAAAAAAAGAGTGTGTTGTTACATTTGGAAGCCCATTTAATTAGTAGATATAGAAGATTATTTAGAGTCCTAAAAGATGATGGAAAGGCCCTCTTTGATCCGTTTGAGCTTTTGTAGCCATCCCTTTTATAAATATCCATAGTTAGCCCTTTTGAGCCTTTAAAAAAAAAAAAAACTTTTCTTTCTCAACTTATTATCTTGACCCATTCCGATTTGGAGTATTACCCAATATCTTACAAGATCCATCACCTTTTTATGTTTGAGAAAACTGTAAATAAATATTTTGTATATTAAAGTTATGCCTAGTTCAAAAAAAAAAAAGAAAAAAGAAAGAAAGAAACAAAAATTGTTGCTTCAAAAAAAAATAATAATAATAGGTGAAATCCACCTTGCAACTTTCAAAAAAAAAAAAAAACTTCTATGCATTTTTCTCAAACATACATTTTGTCTTCCTTATTTCCCTTCTTTGTTAGCTATGTCCCTAGCCTACGTTACGTCCTAATAAAAGTCCTTCTTGATTTTAGGGAACTATAATCTGAAGTAGAAGCTAGTTATATGGGCTAAAAAGATGTAGTGATGCATAAAAAAATAATAATAATAATAAATAAATTGGGTTGACTAACATTTTTATTTGACTGGAGATCGTATTATTTCTAAGTTAAGGGCATATTTCTTTTTGGTGAGAGCATGTGAGACCACTTCTTATTATTTTCTCTCAATTACCATTCATTGGAGTGACTATTTTTATTTGGGTTTAATTTCTTTGTGAGAGTGTCACTACTTCCAGTGAGATTTTAGGGTTTAACATGTCATTCTTAAAGGTAGCTACAACAAAGTCTACTGGGCTAATTCATGTGGATGGTTGATGTGGGTGTGATGTTTCTTTAAACTTGAGATAATGCTTATACTTTTATTTGATTGTTATCATTAATCTGATTGAATAAAAAGAGGTTTAAAAAAAAATCGTTTTTTGAATTTTTGTTTTCGCTTTATTTGCTAGGGACTAGCAATAAGCTGGTTGGGGGGTGTGTTGAGTGTTAGAAAGTGCATATTTATAAAGGAGAAATCGTTATTTTATATATCAAGTATTGCTAACAACCGTTACTTTTATGTGTTTAAATTTCTTGTATTTTAATTATGTGTGTTTTATTTTAATTAAGTATTTGATGTATTTTAGGGGCATCATAGTCATTTCACAATAAACAAGAGATTAAATGGCAAAACGGACATCATTTTTGAACTCAGGACGGTCGAAAACCTTAGGAGGAGTATAAAAGGAAAAATGACACTGTTCACACGTACGGTACTGTTCACATGTACGGTACTATTCACATATACGGGTACTGTTGGCGTTACTGTGCAAATAGTGGCTGTTGACTGTACTGTGCAAATAGTGGCGGTTGACTGTACTGTGCAAATAGTGGCTGATGACGTGGCGAAATCCTGAGCGTCCAAACTGTTTTTAATCCGATGGCCATGATTTACTCGATGTAACTATAAAAAGGGGGCCTCCCCCCCCTAATTTGGTACCTCTGAATCCATTTTTGGGATTCATTTTCTGTAATTCTCTCTCTATCTTGTATTTTCTTCGTATTTTAATAAATTCCCATTTTGCCCCTAATTCAACTATGAGTGGCTAATTTTCTTTCAAGCTTGGGTTGAAGGTGAAGTCTCAACATGTGTCATGGGCTTGATTTGGTAAATTTATTTTCTCTTCCCCTCTAGTTTTTGTGGATGTTTTGACTTCTCGTCGACAAATAATACTAATCTTGTCTAGTACTGCCCTGGTTTCACCGGCACCCTAGTATAAGATTATTATTATTTGGCACGATAAGCCCTTAGCACCATATTTATTAGAGCGTGGTTCATGAGGTGTGGATTCCCCTCTCATGATTTAATTGGTATTAATAAGGAATATTTAGCCCATGATGCATGTTGATACGGATCCAGATACCCAAGTACGTCATCTCAATAGATTTATCTTCAATTTATTATTGCCATTTAAATTCCAATTTTAGAATTTATTCTCGTCATTTTAATTTAAGTTTTAGGATAATCAAAATCATTTTCATCAATCCAACCATCCATTTACAGAATTAATTCTATAAATAATTAAAATCCACCTCCTCGTGGGATCGACACTCGCACTATTAAGCTATACTACAACAGATTCGTGCGCTTGCGAGTTCAATAAAATTTGCACAACAAGTTTTTGGCGCCGTTGCCGGGGAGGTAAGTAATTTTAATTCATAGAATTAATTTTTGTGAATATTTCCATTTAATTTTCTTTTGTATTTTTTTTTAAAAAAAAAGTAAATCTACACTTAGAGGTTAGTATTTCTTTTCTTTTTCTCTACTTTAAATTATGTAATTTAATTTTCAAGTTAATTTTTATTTCTTCTTTGTCATTTTTATTTATCTTATTAATTTATTTTTAGTTAGTTTATTTCACGTATTTGTTCTTGTGTTTTTATAGTAAGTTTGTAATAGCGCAACAAGGTTAGTATCGTAATTTCTCCTTCTTTATTTGTTTTGCTCTTATTTTTATTTTATTTGTTTTGTTTTCCATTTATTCTTGTATTTCTTGTATGCATGGTCGTAGGTCATTATTACTCAATCTTGAACCTATAGACCTTGAATTAGAGAAAACACTTCGCACACACAAAAACATTAAAAACAAAATGGATTACAAGCACCACAGGAGAGGCCATTTAAGGACTACTTTAGTCCCTTAGCTAATTTGAGCACATCATGCATACGGTACCCAAATGTAGCTGCTAGGAGTTTTGAATTAACACCTAGTGTGCTAAATTGTCTCCCCACATTCTATGGCCTAGAAAATGAGGACCCATACAATCATTTGAATGATTTTCATGCAATTTGTCAAACATTTAAATATGAGAATTTTTCAGATGATGATGTAAAACTTAGATTATTCCCATTTTCTTTAAAGGATAGAGCTCGTTCATGGCTTAATACATTACCTGCTAATAGTATTGCATCATGGGAACAAATGGTTACAAAATTTTTAAATAAATATTTCCCAGTTCATAAAACAAATACTATTCGCAGGGAAATCTCGGAGTTTACCCAGAGAGATGACGAGCAATTTTTTGAAACATGGGAGCAATTTCTTGTATGCATGGTCGAAATGGGGGTGGCTTATAGCCTTGGGGCGTGGGGCCGGCAAACTTCGTCCGCCGAAGTCGAAATGGGCCGAGACTTTTCCCACCCCCTCCCCGCGACAAAAAAAGGCCGCGGGCACAGACGCGCCCAATAAAGAGCAGCCGAACCCCTTGGCACCAAGTTCGTCCTGCAGAAAAATGCCCAAAAAGGGGGTGGGCTATATCCTTGGGGCGTGGGGCTGGCGAACTTCTTCTGCTGGACTCGGAATGGGCCGAGACATTTCCCACCCCCTCCCCGTGACAAAAAGAGGCCGCGGGCACAGCCGCGCCCAAAAAAGAGCAGCCGAACCCCTTGGCGCCAAGTTCGTCCTGCGGAAAAATGCACAAAAAGGGGGTGGGCCATATCCTTGGGGCGTGGGGTTGGCGAACTTCGTCCGCCGGACTCGGAATGGTCCGAGACTTTTCCCAACCCCTACCCGCGACAAATATAGGCTGCGGGTACAGCCGCGCCCAAAAAAGAGCAGCCGAACTCCTTGGCGCCAAGTTCGTCTTGGGAAAAATGCCCAAAAAGGGGGTGGGCTATAGCCTTTCGGCTTGGGGCTGGCGAACTTCGTCCGCCGGACTCAGAATGCACCGAGACTTTTCCCAACCCCTCCCCACGACAGAAATAGGCCGCGGGAACAGCCGCACCCAAAAAAGAGCAGCCGAGCCCCTTGGCGCCAAGTTCGTCCTGCGGAAAAATGCCCAAAAATGGGGTGTGCTATAGCCTTTGGGCGTGGGGCCGGCAAAGTTCATCCGCATACCTCGGAATGGGCCGAGACTTTGGCCACCCCCTCCCCGTGCCAAAAATACGCTGCGAGCACAGCCACGCCCAAAAAAGAGCAGCCGAACCCGTTGGCGCCTAGTTCGTCCTGCGGAAAAATGCCCAAAAAGGGGGTGGGCTATAGCCTTGGGGCTTGGGGCTGGCGAACTTCGTCCGCCGGACTCGGAATGCACCGAGACTTTTCCCACCCACTCCCCGCGACAAAAATAGGCCGCGGGCACAGCCGCACCCAAAAAAGAGCAGCCGGGCCCCTTGGCTCCAAGTTCGTCCTGCGGAAAAATGCCCAAAAATGGGGTGTGCTATAGCCTTTGGGCGTGGGGCTGGCAAAGTTCATCCGCATTCCTCGGAATGGGCCGAGTCTTTGCCCACCCCCTCCCAGCGACAAAAATAGGCCGCGGGCACAGACGCGCCCAAAAGAGAGCAGCCGAACCCCTTGGTGCCAAGTTCGTCCTGCGGAAAAATGCCCAAAAAGGGGGTGGGCTATAGCCTTGGGGCGTCGGGCTGGCAAACTTCGTCCGTCTAACTCGAAATGGGCCGAGACTTTTCCCACCCCCTCCCCGCGATAAAAATAGGCAGCGGGCACAGATGCGCCCAAAAAAGAGCAGCCAAACCCCTTGGCACCAAGTTCGTCCTGCAGAAATATGCCCAAAAAGGGGGTGGGCTATATCCTTGGGGCGTGGGGCTGGCGAACTTCGTCCGCCGGACTCGGAATGGTCCGAGACTTTTCCCAACCCCTACCCGCGACAAATATAGGCTGCGGGTACAGCCGCGCCCAAAAAAGAGCAGCCGAACCCCTTGGCGCCAAGTTCGTCTTGGGAAAAATGCCCAAAAAGGGGGTGGGCTATAGCCTTTGGGCGTGGGGCCGGCAAAGTTCATCCGCATCCCTCGGAATGGGCCGAGTCTTTGACCACCCCCTCCCCCCGACAAAAAAAGGCCGCGGGCACAGCCGCGCCCAAAAAAGAGCAGCCGAACCCCTTGGCGCCAAGTTCGTCCTGCGAAAAAATGCCCAAAAAGGGGGTGGGCTATAGCCTTGGGGCTTGGGGCGGGCGAACATCGTCCGCCGGACTCGGAATGCACCGAGACTTTTCCCAACCCCTCCCCGCGACAAAAATAGGCCGCGGGAACAGCCGCACCCAAAAAAGAGCAGCCGAGCCCCTTGGCGCCAAGTTCGTCCTGCGGAAAAATGCCCAAAAATGGGGTGTGCTATAGCCTTTGGGCGTGCAGCCAGGAAAGCTCATCCGCATTCCTCGGAATGGGCCGAGTCTTTGCCCACCCCCTCCCCACGACAAAAAAAGTCTGCGGGCACAGCCGCGCCCAAAAAAGAGCAGCCGAACCCTTTGGCGCCAAGTTCGTCCTGCGAAAAAATGCAAAAAAAAGGGGGTGGGCCATAGCCTTGGGGCGTGCGGTTGGCGAACTTCATCCGCCGGACTCGGAATGGTCCGAGACTTTTCCCAACCCCTACCCGCGACAAATATAGGCTGCGGGCACAGCCGCGCCCAAAAAAGATCTGCCGAACCCCGTGGCGCCAAGTTCGTCCTGTGGAAAAATGCCCAAAAATAGGGTTTGCTATAGCCTTTGGGCGTGGGGCCGGCAAAGTTCCTCCGCCTTGCTCGGAATGGGCCGCGACTTTGGCCACCCCCTCCCCGCGCCAAAAATAGGCTGCGCGCACAGCCACGCCCAAAAAAGAGCAGCCGAACCCGTTGGCGCCAAGTTCGTCCTGCGGAAAAATGCCCAAAAAGGGGGTGGGCTATAGCCTTGGGGCTTGGGCTGGCGAACTTCGTCCGCCGGACTCGGAATGCACCGAGACTTTTCCCACCCACTCCCCGCGACAAAAATAGGCCGCGGGCACAGCCGCACCCAAAAAAGAGCAGCCGGGCCCCTTGGCGCCAAGTTCGTACTGCGGAAAAATGCCCAAAAATGGGGTGTGCTATAGCTTTTGGGCGTGGGGCCGGCAAAGTTCATCCGCATTCCTCGGAATGGACCGAGTCTTTGCCCACCCCCTCCCAGCGACAAAAAGAGGCCGCGGGCACAGACGCGCCCAAAAGAGAGCAGCCGAACCCCTTGGTGCCAAGTTCGTCCTGCGGAAAAATGCCCAAAAAGGGGGGGGGGGCTATAGCCTTGGGGCGTCGGGCTGGCCAACTTCGTCCGTCTAACTCGAAATGGGCCGAGACTTTTCCCACCCCCTCCCCGCGACAAAAATAGGCAGCGGGCACAGATGCGCCCAAAAAAGAGCAGCCGAACCCCTTGGCACCAAGTTCGTCCTGCAGAAAAATGCCCAAAAAGGGGGTGGGCTATAGCCTTGGGGCGTGGGGCTGGCGAACTTCTTCCGCTGGACTCGGAATGGGCCGAGACTTTTCCCACCCCCTCCCCGCGACAAAAAGAGGTCGCGGGCACAGCCGCGCCCAAAAAAGAGCATCCGAACCCCTTGGCGCCAAGTTCGTCCTGCGGAAAACTGCACAAAAAGGGGGTGGGCCATAGCCTTGGGGCGTGGGGTTGGCGAACTTCGTCCGCCGGACTCGGAATGGTCCGAGACTTTTCCCACCCCCTACACGCGACAAATATAGGCCGCGGGCACAGCCGCGCCCAAAAAAGAGCAGCCGAACCCCTTGGCGCCACGTTCTTCCTGCAGGAAAATGCCCAAAAAGGGGGTGGGCTACAGCCTTGGGGCGTGGGGCTGGTGAACTCCGTCCGCCTTCCTCGGAATGGGCCGAGACATTGGCCACCCCCTCCCCACATCAAAAATAGGCTCCGGGCACAGCCGCGCCAAAATAAGAGCAGCCGAACCCCTTGGCGCCAAGTTCGTCCAGCGGAAAAAAGCTCAAAAAAGGGGTGTGCTATAGCCTTGGGGCGTGGGGCTGGCGAAGTTCGTCCGCCGGACTCGGAATGGGCCGAGACTTTGCCGACCCCCTCCCCGCATCAGAAATAGGCCGCGGGCACCGCCGCGCCCCAAAAAGAGCAGCCGAACCACTTGACGCCAAGTTCGTCTTGCGGAAAAATGCCCAAAAAGGGGGTGGGCTATAGCCTTGGGGCGTGGGGCTGGCGAAGTTCGTCCGCCGGACTCAGAATGGGCCGAGACTTTGCCCACCCCTCCCCGCGACAAAAATAGGCCGCGGGCACAGCCGAGCCCAAAAAAGAGTAGCCGAACCCCTTGGCGCCAAGTTCATCCTGCGAAAAAATGCCCAAAAAAGGGGTGTGCTATAGCCTTGGGGCGTGGGGCCGACGAACTTCGTCCACCTTCCTCGGAATGGGCCGAGACATTGGCCACCCCCTCCCCGCGACATAAATAGGCCGCGGCCACAGCCGCACCCAAAAAGAGCAGCCGACCCCCTTGCCGCCACGTTCGTGCTGCGGAAAAATGGCCAAAAAAGGGGTGGCCTATAGGCTTGGGGTGTGCGGCTGGTTAACTTCGTCCGCCGGACTCGGAATGTGCCGTGACTTTGCCCACCCCCTCCCTGCAACAAAACTAGGCCGCGGACATAGCCGCGCCCAAAAAGGAGCAGCCGAACCCCTTGGCGCCAAGTTCGTCCTGCGGAAAAATGCCCAAAAAGGGGGTGGCCTATAGCCTTGGGGCGTGGGGCTGGCGAAGTTCGTCCTCCGGACTCGGAATGGGCCGAGACTTTGCCCACCCCCTCCCCGCGACAAAAATAGGCCGCAGGCACAGCCGCACCCAAAAAGAGCAGCCGACCCCCTTGGCGCCACGTTCGTCCTGCGGAAAAATGCCCAAAAGAGGGGTGGCCTTTAGGCTTGGGGTGTGCAGCTGGCGAACTTCGTCCGCCAGACTCGGAATGTGCCGAGACTTTGCCCACCCCCTCCCTGCAACAAAATTAGGCCGCGGACACACCCGCGCCCAAAAAGGAGCAGCCGAACCCCTTGGCGCCAAGTTCATCCTGCGGAAAAATGCCCAAAAAGGGGGTGGCCTATAGCCTTGGGGCGTGGGGCTGGCGAACTTCGTCCACCTTCCTCGGAATGGTCTGAGACTTTGGCCACCCCCTCCCCGCGACAAACATAGGCCGCGGGCACAGCCGCGCCCAAAAAAGAGCAGCCGAACCCTAGGCGCCAAGTTCGTCCAGCGGAAAAATGCTCAAAAAAGGGGTGTGCTACAGCCTTGGGGCGTGGGGCCGGCGAACTTCGTCCGCCTTCCTCGGAATGGGCCGAGACATTGGCCACCCCCTCCCCGCGACAAAAATAGGCCGCGGGCACAGCCGCGCCCAAAAAAGGGCAGCCGATCCCCTTGCCGCCAAGTTCGTCCAGCGGAAAAATGCTCAAAAAAGGGGTGTGCTACAGCCTTGGGGCGTGGGGCCGGCGACCTTCGTCCGCCTTCCTCGGAATGGGCCAAGACACTGGCCACTTCCGGCCCGCGACAAAAATAGGCCGCGGGAAGAGCCGCGTCCAAAAAAGAGCAGCCGAACCCCTTGGCGCCACGTTCGTCCTGCAGAAAAATGCCCAAAAAGGGGGTGGGCTATAGCCTTGGGGCGTGGGGCGGGCGGACTTCGTCCGCCGGACTCGGAATGGGCCGAGACTTTGCCCACCCCCTCCCTGCAACAAGCATAGGCCGCGGTCAAGGCCGCGCCCAAAAAAGAGCAGCCGAACCCCTTGGCGCCAAGTTCGTTCAGCGGAAAAATGCTCAAAAAAGGGGTGTGCTACAGCCTTGGGGCGTGGGGCCGGCGAACTTCGGCCGCCTTCCTCGGAATGGGCCGAGACATTGGCCACCCCCCTCGCCGCGACAAAAATAGGCTGCGGGCACAGCCGCGCCCAAAAAAGAGCAGCCGAACCCCTTGGCGCCACGTTCGTCCTGCAGAAAAATGCCCAAAAAGGGGGTGGGCTATAGCCTTGGGGCGTGGGGCTGGCGCACTTCGTCCGCCAGACTCAGAATGGGCTGAGACTTTGCCCACCCCCTCCCCGCGACAATAATAGGCCACGGGCACAGCCGCACCCAAAGAAGAGCAGCCGAACCCCTTGGCGCCACGTTCGTCCTGCAGAAAAATGCCCAAAAAAGGGGTGTGCTACAGCCTTAGGGCGTGGGGCCGGCGAACTTCGTCCGCCTTCCTCGGAATGGGCCGAGACATTGGCCACCCCCTCCCTGCAAGAAAACTAGGCCGCGGGCACACCCGCGCCCAAAAAAGAGCAGCCGAAACCCTTCGCGCCACATTCGTCCTGCAGAAAAAGGCCCAAAAAGGGGGTGGGCTATAGCCTTTGGGCGTGGGGCCGGCAAAGTTCTTCCGCCTTCCTCGGAATGGGCCGAGACTTTGGTCACCCCCCTCCCCGCATGAAAAATATGCCGCGGGCACAGCCGCGCCGAAAAAAGAACAGCCGAACCCCATGGCGCCAAGTTCGTCCTGCAGAAAAATGCCCAAAAAGGGGGTGGGCTACAGCCTTGGGGCGTGGGGCCGGCCATGTTCGTCCGCCGGACTCGGAATGGGCCGGGACTTTGCCCACCCCCTCCCCGCGACAATAATAGGCCACGGGCACAGCCGCACCCAAAGAAGAGCAGCCGAACCCCTTGGCGCAAAGTTCGTCCTGCGGAAAAATGCCCAAAAAGGGGGTGGGCTACAGCCTTGGGGCGTGGGGCTGGCGATGTTCGTCCGCCGGACTCGGAATGGGCCGAGACTTTGCACACCCCATCCCCGCGACAATAATAGGCCGCGGGCACAGCCGCGCCCCAAAAGAGCAGCCGAACCCCTTGGCGCCAAGTTCGTCCTGCGAAAAAATGCCCAAAAAAGGGGTGGGCTAGCCTTGGGGCGTGGGGCTGGCGAAGTTCGTCCGCCGGACTCGGAATGAACCGAGACATTACCCACCCCCTCCCCGCGACAAAAATACGCCGCGGGCACAGCCGACCCCAAAAAGGAGCAGCCGAACCCCTTGGCGCCAAGTTCGTCCTGTGGAAAAATGCCCAAAAAAGGGGTGTGCTATAGCCTTCGGGCGTGGGGCCGACGAACTTCGTCCGCCTTCCTCGGAATGGGCCGAGACATTGGCCACCCCCTCCCCGCGACAAAAATAAGCGGCGGGCACAACCGCGCCCAAAAAAGAGCAGCCGAACCCGTTGGCGCCAAGTTCGTCCTGCGGAAAAATGCCCAAAAAGGGTGTGGGCTATAGCCTTGGGGCATGGGGATGGCGAACTTCGTCCGCCGGACTCGGAATGGGCCGACGCTTTGCCCACCCCCTCACCACGAAAAAAATAGGCCGCGGGCACAACCGCCCCCAAAAAAGAGCAGCCGAACCCCTAGGCGCCAAGTTCGTCCTGTGGAAAAATGCCCAAAAAAGGGGTGTGCTATGGCCTTCGGGCGTGGGGCCGACGAACTTCGTCCACCTTCCTGGCAATGGGCCGAGACATTGGCCACCCCCTCCCCGCGACAAAAAAAGGCCGCGGGCACAGCCGAGCCCAAAAAAGAGCAGCCGAACCCCTTGGCGCCAAGTTCGTCCATCGGAAAAATGCCCAAAAAGGGGGTGGGCTATAGCCTTGGGGCGTGGGGATGGCGAACTTCGTCCGCCGGACTCGGAATGGGCCGAGGCTTTACCCACCCCCTCACCACGAAAAAAATAGACCGCGGGCACAGCCGCGCCCAAAAACGAGCAGCCGAACCCCTAGGCGCCACGTTCGTCCTGCGAAAAAAATGCCCAAAAAAGGGGTGGGCTAGCCTTGGGGCGTGGGGCTGGCGAAGTTCATCCGCCGGACTCGGAATGGGCCGAGACTTTACCCACCCCCTCCCCGCGACAAAAATAGGCCGCGGGTACAGCCGAGCCCAAAAAAGATCAATCGAACCCCTTGGCGCCAAGTTCGTCCTGTGGAAAAATGCCCAAAACAGGGGTGTGCTATAGCCTTCGGGCGTGGGGCCGACGAACTTCGTCCGCCTTCCTCGGAATGGGCCGAGACATTGGCCACCCCCTCCCCGCGACAAAAATAAACTGCGGGCACAGCCGCGCCCAAAAAAGAGCAGCCGAACTCCTTGGCGCCACGTTCGTCCTGCAAAAAAATGCCCAAAAAGGGAGTGGGCTATAGCCTTGGGGCGTGGGGCTGGCAAACTTCTCCCGCCGCACTCGGAATGGGCCGAGACATTGCCCACCCCCTCCCCGCGACTAAAATAGGCCGCGGGCACAGCCGAGCCCAAAAAAGAGCAGCCGAACCCCTTGGCGCCAAGTTCGTCCAGCGGAAAAAAGCTCAAAAAAGGGATGTGCTATAGCCTTGGGGCGTGGGGCTGGCGAACTTCGTCCGCCGGACTCGGAATGGTCCGACACTTTGCCCACCCCGTCACCGCTACAAAAATAGGCCGCAGGCACAGCCGCGCCCAAAAAGGAGCAGCCGAACCCCTTGGCGCAAAGTTCGTCCTGCGGAAAAATGCCCAAAAAGGGGGTGGGCTATAGCCTTGGGGCGTGGGGCTGGCGATGTTCGTCCGCCGGACTCGGAATGGCCGAGACTTTGCCCACCCCCTCCCCACGACAAACATAGGCCGCGGGCACAACCGAGCCCAAAAAAGAGCAGCCGAACCCCTTGGCGCCAAGTTCGTCTGCGGAAAAATGCCCAAAAAGGGGGTGGGCTATAGCCTTGGGGCGTGGGGCTGGCGCACTTTGTCCGCCGGACTCGGAATAGGCCGAGACATTGCCCAACCCCTCCCCGCGACAAAAATAGGCCGCGGGCACAGCCGAGCCCAAAAAAGATCAGCCGAACCCCTTGGCGCCAAGTTCGTCCTGTGGAAAAATGCCCAAAAAGGGGGTGGGCTATAGCCTTTGGGCGTGGGGCCGGCAAAGTTCATCCGCCTTCCTCGGAGTGGGCCGAGACTCTGGCCACCCCCTCCCCGTGTGAAACATATGCCGCGGGCACAGCCGCGCCCAAAAAAGAGCAGCCGAACCCCATGGCGCAAAGTTCGTCCTGCCGAAAAATGCCCAAAAAAGAGGTGTGCTATAGCCTTTGGGCGTGGGGCCGGCTAAGTTCGTCCGCCTTCCTCGGAAGGGGCCGAGACTTTGCCCCCCCCCCCCCACCCGTAACAAAAATAGCACGCGGGCACAGCCGCGCCCAAAAAAGAGCAGCCGAACCCCTTGGCGCGAAGTTCGTCCTGCGGAAAAATGCCCAAAAAAGGGGTGGGCTATAGCCTTGGGGCATGGGGCAGGCGAACTTCGTCCGCCGGTCTCGGAATGATCCGAGACCTTGCCCACTCCCTACCCGCAACAAAAATAGGCCGCGGGCACAGCCGTGCCCAAAAAAGAGCAGCCGAACCCCTTGGCGCCCAGTTCGTCCTGCGGAAAAATGCCCAAAGAAGGGGTATGCTATAGCCTTGGGGCGTGGGGCGGGTGAACTTCGTCCGTCGGACTCGGAAGGGGCCGAGACTTGCACACCCCCTCCCTGCGACAAAAATAGGCTGCGGGCACAGCCGCGCCCAAAAAAGAGCAGCCGAACCCCTTGGCGCCAAGTTCGTCCTGCGGAAAAATGCCCAAAGAAGGGGTATGCTATAGCCTTGGGGCGTGGGGCGGTCGAACTTCGTCCGTCGGACTCGGAAGGGGCCGAGACTTTACCCACCCCCTCCCCGAGACAAAAATAGGCTGCGGGCACAGCCGCGCCTGAAAAAAAGCAGCCGAACCCCTTGGCCCCATGTTCGCCGTGTAGAAAAACTCCCAAAAAAGGCGTGTGCTATAGCCTTTCGGCTTGGGGCCGGCAAAGTTAATCCGCCTTCCTCGGAATGGGCCAAGACTTTGGCCACCCGCTCCCCGCACCAAAAATAGGCCGCGGGCACAGCCGCGCCCAAAAAAGAGCAGCCGAACCCCTTGGCGCGAAGTTCGTCCTGCGGAAAAATGCCCAAAAAAGGGGTGGGCTATAGCCTTGGGGCATGGGGCAGGCGAACTTCGTACGCCGGTCTCGGAATGATCCGAGACCTTGCCCACTCCCTACCCGCAACAAAAATAGGCCGCGGGCACAGCCGTGCCCAAAAAAGAGCAGCCGAACCCCTTGGCGCCCAGTTCGTCCTGCGGAAAAATGCCCAAAGAAGGGGTATGCTATAGCCTTGGGGCGTGGGGAGGGTGAACTTCGTCCGTCGGACTCGGAAGGGGCCGAGACTTGCACACCCCCTCCCTGCGACAAAAATAGGCTGCGGGCACAGCCGCGTCCAAAAAAGAGCAGCCGAACCCCTTGGCGCCAAGTTCTACCTGCGGAAAAATGCCCAAAGAAGGGGTATGCTATAGCCTTGGGGCGTGGGGCGGGCGAACTTCGTCCGTCGGACTCGGAAGGGGCCGAGACTTTACCCACCCCCTCCCCGAGACAAAAATAGGCTGCGGGCACAGCCGCGCCTGAAGAAAAGCAGCCGAACCCCTTGGCCCCATGTTCGCCGTGTAGAAAAACTCCCAAAAAAGGCGTGTGCTATAGCCTTTCGGCTTGGGGCTGGCAAAGTTAATCCGCCTTCCTCGGAATGGGCCAAGACTTTGACCACCCGCTCCCCGCACCAAAAATAGGCCGCGGGCACAGCCGCACCCAAAAAAGAGCAGCCGAACCCCTTGGCGCCAAGTTTGTCCTGCGGAAAAATGCCCAAAAAAGGGGTGGGCCATAGCGTTGGGCCGTGGGGCCGGCGAACTTCGTCTGCCGGACTCGGAATTGGCCGAGACTTTGCCCGCCCCCACCCCGCGACAAAAAAAGGCCGCGGGCACAGCCGCGCCCAAAAAAGAGCAGCCGAACCCCTTGGCGCCAAGTTCGTCCTGCGGTAAAATGCTAAAAAAGGGGGTGGGCTATACCTTGGGGCGTGGAGCGGGCGAACTTCGTCCGCCTTCCTCGGAATGGCCCGACACTTTGCCGACCCCCTCCCCGCGACAAAAATAGGCCGCGCGCACAGCCGCACCCAAAAAAGAGCAGCCAAACCCCTTGGCGCCACGTTCGTCCTGCAGAAAAATGCCCAAAAAAGGGTAGTGCTATAGCCCTTGGGCGTGGGGACGGCAAAGTTCATCCGCCTTCCTCGGAATGGGCCGAGACTTTGCCCACCCCCTCCCCGCGACAAAAATTTGCCGCGCGCACAGCCGCGCCCAAAAAAGAGCAGCCGAACCCCTTGGCGCTAAGTTCGTCCTGCGGAAAAATGCCCAAAAAAGGGGTGTGCTACAGGTTTGGGCGTGGGGCGGGTAAAGTTCATCCGCCTTCCTCGGAATGGGCGGAGACGTTGGCCACCCCCTCCCCGCACCAAAAATAGGCCGCGGGCACAGCCACACCCAAAAAATAGCAGCCGAACCCCTTGGCGCCGAGTTCGTCCTGCGGAAAAATGCCCAAAAAAGGGGTGTACTATAGCCTTGGGGCGTGGGGCCGGCGAAGTTCGTCCACCGGACTCGGAATGGGCCGAGACTTTTCCCACCCCCTCCCCGCATCAATAATAGGCCGCGGGCACAGCCGCACCCAAAAAAGAGCAGCCGAACCCCTTGGCGCCAAGTTCGTCCTGCTGAAAAATGCCCAAAAAAGGGGTGGGCTATAGCGTTGGGGCGTGGGGCCGGCGAACTTCGTCTGCCGGACTCGGAATTGGCCGAGACTTTACCCGCCCCCACCCCGCGACAAAAAAAGGCCGCGGGCACAGCCGCGCCCAAAAAAGAGCGGCCGAACCCCTTTGCGCCAAGTTCATCCGGCGGAAAATTGCCCAAAAAGGGGGTGGGCTATAGCCTTCGGGCGTGGGGCGGGCGAACTCCGTTCGCCGGACTCGGAATGGGCCGAGACTTTGTCCATCCCCTCCCCGCGGCAAAAATAGCCCGTAGTCACAGCCGCGCCCAAAAAAAAGCAGCTGAACCCCTTGGCGCCAAGTTCGTCCTGCGGAAAAATACCCAAAAAAGGGGTGTACTATAGCCCTTGGGCGTGGGGCCGGCAAAGTTCATCCGCCTTCCTCGGAGTGGGCCGAGACTCTGGTCACCCCCTCCCCGTGTGAAACATATGCCGCGGGCACAGCCGCGCCCAAAAAAGAGCAGCCGAACCCCATGGCGCCAAGTTCGTACTGCCGAAAAATGCCCAAAAAAGAGGTGTGCTATAGCCTTGGGGCGTGGGGCCTGCTAAGTTCGTCCGCCTTCCTCGGAAGGGGCCGAGACTTTGCCCCCCCCCCCCACCCGTAACAAAAATAGGACGCGGGCACAGCCGCGCCCAAAAAAGAGCAGCCGAACCCCTTGGCGCGAAGTTCGTCCTGCGGAAAAATGCCCAAAAAAGGATTGGGCTATAGCCTTGGGGCGTGGGGCTGGCGAACGTTGTCTGCCTTCCTCGGAATTGGCCGAGATTTTTCCCACCCCTCCCCATGACAAAAATAGGTCGCAGTCACAGCCGCGCCCCAAAAAGAGTTGCCGAACCCCTTGGCGCCAAGTTCGTCTATAGCCTTGGGGCGTGGGCCTGCCGTCCG
Organism: Citrus glauca; assembly: GCA_029633175.1. Lineage (NCBI taxonomy): Eukaryota > Viridiplantae > Streptophyta > Magnoliopsida > Sapindales > Rutaceae > Citrus > Citrus glauca. Next base: position 128,325 of record JAQOOD010000039.1, on the reverse strand, counting down.
ACGGGCTCGGAATGGGGCGAGGCTTTGCCCACCCCCTCCCCGTGACAAAAATAGGCCGCGGGCACAGCCGCGCCCAAAAAAGAGCAGCCGAACCCCTTGGCGCCAAGTTCGTCCTGCGGTAAAATGCTCAAAAAGGGGGTGGGCTATACCTTGGGGCGTGGAGCGGGCGAACTTCGTCCGCCTTCCTCGGAATGGGCCGACACTTTGCCGACCCCCTCCCCGCGACAAAAATAGGCCGCGGGCACAGCCGCGCCCAAAAAAGAGCAGCCGAACCCCTTGGCGCCAAGTTCGTCCTGCGGTAAAATGCTCAAAAAGGGGGTGGGCTATACCTTGGGGCGTGGAGCGGGCGAACTTCGTCCGCCTTCCTCGGAATGGGCCGACACTTTGCCGACCCCCTCCCCGCGACAAAAATAGGCCGCGCGCACAGCCGCACCCAAAAAAGAGCAGCCGAACCCCTTGGCGCCACGTTCGTCCTGCGGAAAAATGCCCAAAAAAGGGTAGTGCTATAGCCCTTGGGCGTGGGGCCGGCAAAGTTCATCCGCCTTCCTCGGAATGGGCCGAGACTTTGCCCACCCCCTCCCCGCGACAAAAATTTGCCGCGGGCACAGCCGCGCCCAAAAAAGAGCAGCCGAACCCCTTGGCGCCAAGTTCGTCCTGCGGAAAAATGCCCAAAAAAGGGGTGTGCTACAGGTTTGGGCGTGGGGCGGGTAAAGTTCATCCGCCTTCCTCGGAATGGGCGGAGACGTTGGCCACCCCCTCCCCGCACCAAAAATAGGCCGCGGGCACAGCCACGCCCAAAAAATAGCAGCCGAACCCCTTGGCGCCAAGTTCGTCCTGCGGAAAAATGCCCCAAAAAGGGGTGGGCTATAGCGTTGGGGCGTGGGGCCGGCGAACTTCGTCTGCCGGACTCGGAATTGGCCGAGACTTTGCCCGCCCCCACCCCGCGACAAAAAAAGGCCGCGGGCACAGCCGCGCCCAAAAAAGAGCGGCCGAACCCCTTTGCGCCAAGTTCATCCTGCGGAAAATTGCCCAAAAAGGGGGTGGGCTATAGCCTTCGGGCGTGGGGCGGGCGAACTCCGTTCGCCGTACTCTGAATGGGCCGAGACTTTGTCCACCCCCTCCCCGCGGCAAAAATAGCCCGTAGTCAAAGCCGCGCCCAAAAAAAAGCAGCTGAACCCCTTGGCGCCAAGTTCGTCCTGCGGAAAAATGCCCAAAAAAGGGGTGTGCTATAGCCTTGGGGCGTGGGGCGGGCGAACTTCATCTGCCGGACTCGGAATGGGACGAGACTTTACCCACCCCCTCCCCGCTACAAAATAGGCCGCGGGCACAGCCGCGCCAAAAAAAGAGCAGCCGAACCCCTTGGTGCCAAGTTCGTCCTGCGGAAAAATGCCCAAAAAAGGGGTGGGCCATAGCCTTGGGGCGTGGGGCTGCCGAACTTTGTCCGCCGGACTCGTAATGGGCCGAGACTTTGCCAACCCCCTCCCCGCGACAAAAATATGCCGCGGACACAGCCGCGCCCAAAAAAGAGCAGCCGAACCCCTTGGCGCGAAGTTCGTCCTGTAGAAAAATGCCCAAAAAAGGGGTGTGCTCTAGCCTTTGTGCGTGGGGCCGGCGCACTTCGTCCGCCTTCGTCGGAATGGGCCGAGACCTTGCCCAACCCCTCCCCGTGGCAAAAATAGGCCGCAGGCATAGCCGTACCCAAAAAAGAGCAGCCGAACCCCTGGGCGACAAGTTCGTCCTGCGGAAAAATGCCCAAAAAAGGGGTGTGCTGTAGCCTTGGGGCGTGGGGCTGGCGAACTTCGTCCGCCGGACTCGGAATGGGCCGAGACATTGCCAACCCCCTCCCCCGCGACAAAAATATGCCGCGGGCACAGCCGCGCCCAAAAAAGAGCAGCCGAACCCCTTGGCGCGAAGTTCCTCCTGCAGAAAAATGCCCAAAAAAGGGGTGTGCTCTAGCCTTTGGGCGTGGGGCCGGCGCACTTCGTCTGCCTTCTTCGGAATGCGCCGAGACCTTGCCCAACCCCTCCCCGTGGCAAAAATAGGCCGCAGGCACAGCCGTTCCCAAAAAAGAGCAGCCGAACCCCTGGGCGACAAGTTCGTCCTGCGGAAAAATGCCCAAAAAAGGGGTGTGCTGTAGCCTTGGGGCGTGGGGCTGGCGAACTTCGTCCGCCGGACTCGGAATGGGCCGAGACTTTGGCCACCCCCTCCCCGCGGACAAAAATAGGCCGCGGGCACAGCCGCACCCAAAAACGAGCAGCCGAACCCCTTGGCGCGAAGTTCGTCCTGCTGAAAAATGCCCAAAAAAGGGGTGTGCTGTAGCCTTGGGGCGTGGGGCGGGCGAACTTCATCCGCCGGACTCGGAATGGGCGGAGACATTGCCAACCCCCTCCCCGCGACAAAATAGGCCGCGGGCTCAGCCGCACCCAAAAAAAAGCAGCCGAACCCCTTGACGCCAAGTTCGTCCTGCGTAAAAATGCCCGAAAAAGGGTTGTGCTCTAGCCTTTGGGCGTAGGGCTGTCGCACTTCGTCCGCCTTCCTCGGAATGGACCGAGAATTTGCCCACCCCCTTCCTGCTCCAAAAATAGACTGTGTGCATAGCCGTGCCCAAAAAAAAGCATCCGAACCCCTTGGCGCCAAGTTCGTCCTGCGGAAAAATGCCCAAAAAAGGGGTGTGCTGTAGCCTTAGGGGCGTGGGGCGGGCGAACTTTGTCCGCCGGACTCGGAATGGGCCGAGACTTTCCCCACCCCCTACCCGTGATAAAATAGGCCGCGGGCACAGCCGCGCGCAAAAATGACCAGGCGAACCCCTTGGCGCGAAGTTCGTCCTGCGGAAAAATGCCCAAAAAGGGGGTGGGCTATAGCCTTGGGGCGTGGGGCTGCCAGAGTTCGTCCACCGGACTCGGAATGGGCCGAGACTTTTCCCACCCCCTTCCCGCGACAAAAATAGGCGGCGGGCACAGCCGCACCCAAAAAAGAGCAGCCGAACCCCTTGGCGCCAAGGTCGACCTGCGGAAAAATGCCCAAAAAAGGGTCGTGCTATAGCCTTTGGGCGTGGGGCGGGCGAACTTCGTCCGCCTTCGTCGGAATGGGCCAAGACTTTGGCCACCCCATCCCCGCGACAAAAATAGGCCGCAGGCACAGCCGCACTCAAAAAGGGGGTGGGCTCTTGCCTTGGGGCGTGGGGCTGGCGCACTTCGTCCGCCGGACTCGGAATGGGTTGAGACTTTTCCCACCCCCTCCACGCTACAAAAATAGGCCACGGGCACCGCCGCCAAAAAAATAGAGCCCGAACCCCTTGGCGCCAAGTTCGTCCTGCGGAAAAATGCCCAGAAAAGGGGTGGGCTATAACCTTGGGGCGTGGGGCTGGCGAACTTCGTCCTCCTTCCTCGGAATGGGCCGAGACTTTGCCCACCATCACCCCGCGACAAAAAAAGGCCGCGGGCTCAGCCGCGCACAAAAAAGAACAGCCGAACCCATTGGCGCCAAATTCGTCCTGCGGAAAAATGCCCAAAAAGGGGGTGGTCTATAGCCTTGGCGCGTGGGGCTAGCGATCATCGTTTGCCGGACTCGGAATGGGCCGAGACTTTGCCCACCCCCACCCTGCGACAAAAAAAGGCCGGGGGCACAGCCGCACCCAAAAAAGAGCAGCCGAACCCCTTGGCGCCAAGTTCGTCCAGCGGAAAAATGCCAAAAAAGTGGGTCGCCTATAGCCTTGGGGCGTGGGGCTGGCGTACTTCGTCCGCCGGGTTCGGAATGGGCCGAGACTTTTCACACCCCCTCCCCGTGACAAAAATAGGCCTCGGGTACAGCCGCGCCCAAAAACGAGCAGCCGAACCCCTTAGCGCCAAGTTCGTCCTGCGGAAAAATGCCCAAAAAAGGGGTGGGCTATAGCCTTGGGGCATGGGGCTGGCGAACTTCGTCCTCCTTTCTAGGAATGGGCCGAGAATTTGCCCACCCCCTCCTCGTGACAAAAATAGGCCGCGGACGGAGCCGCACCAAAAAAAGAGCAGCCAAACCCCTTGGCGCCAAGTTCGTCCTGCGGAAAAATGCTAAAAAAGGGGATGGACCATAGCCTGGGGGCGTGGGGCCGGTGAACCACGTCCGCCTGACTCTGAATGGGCTGAGACTTTGACCACCCCCTCCCCGTGACAAAAATAGGCCGCGGGGAAAACCGCGCCCAAAAAACAGCAGCCGAAACCCTTGGCGCCAAGTTCATCCTGTGGAAAAATTCCCAAAAAGGGGGTGGGCTATAGCCTTGGGGCGTGGGGCGGACGAACTCCATCCGCCAAACTCGGAATAGGCCGAGACATTGACCACCCCCACCCCGCGATAAAAATAGGCTGCAGGCTCAGCCGCGCCCAAAAAAGAGCAGCCGAGCCCCTTGGCGCCAAGTTCGTCCTGCGGAAAAATGCCCAAAAAGGGGGTGGGCTATAGCCTCGGGGCGTGGGGCGGGCGGACTTCGTCCGCCGGACTCGGAATGGGCCGAGACCTTTCCCACCCCCTCTCCGCGACAAAAATAGGTGGCTGGCACAGCCGCACCCAAAAAAGAGCGGCCGAACCCCTTGGCGCCAAGTTCGTCCTGCGGAAAAATGCCCAAAAAAGGGGTCGGCTATAGCCTTGGGGCGTGGGGCTGGCGAACTTCGTCCGCCTTCCTCGGAATGGACCGAGACTTTGCCCACCCCCTCCTCGTGACAAAAATAGGCCGCGGGCACAACCGCGCCCAAAAAAGAGCAGCCGAGCCCCTTGGCGCCAACTTCTTCCTGCGGAAAAATGCCCAAAAAGTGGTGGGCTATAGTCTTGGGGCGTGGGGCTGGCGAACTTCGTATGCCTTCCTCGGTATTGGCCGAGACTTTGCCCACCCCCTCCCGGTAAAAAAAATAGGCCGCGGGCACAGCCGCACCCAAAAAAGAGCAGCCGAACCCCTTGGCGCCAAGTTCGTCCTGCGGAAAAATGCCCAATAAAGAGGTGGGCTATAGCCTTAGGGCGTGGGGCTGGCGAACTTCGTTTGCCTTCCTCGGAATGGGCCGAGACTTTACCCACCCCCTCCCCGCGACAAAAATAGGCCGTGGGCACAGCCGTACCCAAAAACGAGTAGCCGAACCCCTTGGCGCCAAGTTCGTCCTGCGGAAAAATGCCCAAAAGGAGGTGGGCTATAGCCATGGGGCGTGGGGCTGGCGCACTTTGTCTGCCGGACTCGGAATGGGCCGAGACTTTTCCCACCCCCTCCCCGCGACAAAAATAGGCCGCGGGCACAGCCGCTCCCAAAAAAGAGCAGCCGAACCCCTTGGCGCCAAGTTTGTCCTACGGAAAAATGCCCAAAACCGGGAGGGCAATAGCCTTGGGGCGTGGGGCTGGTGAACTTTGTCCGCCTTCCTGGGAATGGGCCGAGACTTTGCCCACCCCCTTCCCGCGACAAAAATAGGCCGCGGGCACAGCCGCGCCCAAAAAAGAGCAACCGAACCCCTTGGCGCCAAATTCATCCTGCGGAAAAATGCCCATACCAGGGGTGTGCTATAGCCTTTGGGCGTGGGGCCGGCAAAGTTCATCCGCCTTCTTCAGAATGGGCCAAGACTTTGACCACCCCCTCCCCACGCCAAAAATAGGCCGTGGGCAGCCGCGCCCAAAAAAAAGCAGCCGAACTCATTCGCCCCAAGTTCGTCCTGTGGAAAAATGCCCAAAAAAGGGGTGTGCTATAGCCTTGGGGCGTGGGGCCGGCAAAGTTAGTCCGCCGGACTCAGAATGGGCCCAGACTTTTCCCACCCACTCCCCGTGACAAAAATAGGCCGCGGGCGCAGCCGCACCCAAAAAAGAGCAGCCGAACCCCTTGGGCAAAGTTCGTCCTGCGGAAAAATGCCTAAAAAGGGGGTGGGCTATAGCCATGGGGCGTGCGGCTGGCGACGTCCGCCGGACTCGGAATGGGCCTAGACTTTTACCACCCCCTCCCCGTGACAAAAATAGGCCGCGGGCACCGCCGCGCCCAAAAAAGAGCAGCCGAACCCCTTGGCCCCAAGCTCGTCCTGCGGAAAAATGCCCAAAAAAACGGTGGGCTATAGCCTTGGGGCGTGGGGCGGGCGAACTTCGTCCGCCGGACTCGGAATGGGCCGTGTCTTTTCCCACCCCCTCCCTGCGACAAAAATAGGCCGCGGGCACAGCCGCGCCAAAAAAAGAACAGCCGAACCCCTTGGCGCCAAGTTCGTCTTGTGGAAAAATGCCCAAAAAAGGGGTGGGCTATAGCCTTGGGGAGTGGGGCTGGCGAACTTCGTCCGCCAAACTCAGAACGGGAGGAGACTTTGACCTCCCCCTCCCCGCGACAGAAATCGGCCGCGGGAACAGCCGAATCCAAAATAGAGTATCCGAGCCCCTTGGCGGCAAGTTCATCCCGCGGAAAAATGTCCAAAAGGGGGGTTGGCTATAGCCTTGGGGCGTGAGGTGGGCGCACTTCGTCCGCCGGACTCGGAATGGGCCGAGACTTTGCCCACCCACTCCCCGTGACAAAAATAGGCCGCGGGCACAGCCGCGTCCAAAAAATAGCAGCCGAACCCCTTGGCGCCAAGTCCGTCCTGCGGAAAAATGCAAAAAAAAGGGCTGTGCTATAGCCTTTGGGCGTGGGGCCGGCGAACTTCATCCGCCTTCCTCGGAATGGGCCGAGACTGTGCCCACCCCCTCCCCGCGACAAAAATAGGCCGCGGGCACAGCCGCGCCTAAAAAAGAGCAGCCGAACCCCTTGGCACCAACTCCGTCCTTCGGAAAAATGCCCAAAAAAGGGGGTGGGCTATAGCCTCGGGGCGTGGGGCTGGCGAACTTCGTCCGCCTTCCTTGGAATGGGCCGAGACTTTGTCCACCCCCTCCCCACGACAAAGGTAGGCCGCGGGCACAGCCGCGCCCAAAAAAGAGCAGCCGAACCCCTTGGCGCCAAGTTCGTCCTGCGGAAAAATGCCCAAAAAGGGGGTGGGCTATAGCCTTGGGGCGTGGGGCGGGCGAACTTCGTCCGCCGGACTGGGAATGGGCCAAGACTTTTCCCACCCCTTCCCTGCGACAAACGTAGGCCGTGGGCACAGCCGCGCCCAAAAAAGAGCAGCCGAACCCCTTGGCGCCAAGTCCGTCCTGCGGAAAAATGCAAAAAAAAGGGCTGTGCTATAGCCTTTGGGCGTGGGGCCGGCAAACTTCATCCGCCTTCCTTGGAATGGGCCGAGACTGTGCCCACCCCCTCCCCGCGACAAAGGTAGGCCGCGGACGCAGCCGCGCCCAAAAAAGAGCAGCCGAACCCCTTGGCGCCAAGTTCGTCCTGCGGGAAAATGCCCAAAAAGGGGGTGGGCTATAGCCTTGGGGCGTGGGGCGGGCAAACTTCGTCTGCCGGACACAGAATGGGCCAAGACTTTTCCCACCCCTTCGCTGCGACAAAAGTAGGCCGCGGGAACAGCCGCGCCCAAAAAAGAGCAGCCGAACCCCTAGGCGCCAAGTTCGTCCTGCGGAAAAATGCCCAAAAAAGGGGTGTGTTATAGCCTTTGGGCGTGGGGCCAGCAAAGTTCATCCGCCTTCCTCGGAATGGGCCGAGACTTTGCCCGCCCCCTCCCCACGACAAAAATAAGCCGCGGGCACAGCCGCCCCCAAAAAAGAGCAGCCGAACCCCTTGGCGCCAACTCCGTCCTGCGGAAAAATGCCCAAAAAGGGGGTGGGCTGTAGCCTTGGGGCGTGGGGCTGGCGAACTTACTCCTCCTTCCTCGGAATGGGCCGAGACTTTTCCCACCCCTTCGCTGCGACAAAAGTAGGCCGCGGGCACAGCCGCGCCCAAAAAAGAGCAGCCGAACCCCTTGGCGCCATGTTCGTCCCGCGGAAAAATGCCCAAAAAGGGGGTGGGCTATAGCCTTGGGGCGTGGGGCGGGCGTACTTCGTCCGCCGGACTCGGAATGGGCCGAGACTTTTCCCACCCATTCCCTGCGACAAAATTACGCCGCGGGCACAGCCACGCCCAAAAAAGAGCGGCCGAACCCCTTGGCTCCAAGTTCGTCCTACGGAAAAATGCCCAAAAAAGGGGTAGGCTATAGCCTTGGGGCGTGGGGCTGGCGAACTTCATCCGCCTTCCTCGGAATGGGCCGAGACTATGCCCACCCCCTCCCCGCGACAAAAATAGGCCGCGGGCACAGCCGCGCCCAAAAAAGAGCAGCCGAACCCTTTGGCGCCAAGTTCGTCTTGAGCAAAAATGCCCAAAAAAGGGGTGGGCTATAGCCTTGGGGCGTGGGGCGGGCGCACTTCGTCCGCCGGACTCGGAATGGGCCGAGACTTTTTCAACCCCTCCCCGCAAGAAAAATAGGCCGCGGGCACAGCCGCGTCCAAAAAAGAGCAGCCGAACCCCTTGGCGCCAAGTTCGTCCAGCGGAAAGATGCCCCAAAAGGGGGTGGGCTATATCCTTGGGGCGTGGGGCTGGCGAACTTCATCCGCCGGACTCGGAATGGGCCGAGACTTTGGCCTCCCCCTCCCCGCCACAAAATAGGCCGTGGACACAGCCGCGCCCAAAAAAGAGCAGCCGAAACCCTTGGCGCCAGGTTCGTCCTGCGGAAAAATGCCCAAAAAGGGGGTGGGCTATAGCCTTGGGGCGTGGGGCTGGCGAACATCGTCCGCCGGACTCAGAATGGGCCGAGACCTTGCCCACCCCATCCCCGCGACAAAAATAGGCCGCGGGCACAGCCGTACCTCAAAAAGAGCAGCCGACCCCTTGGCGCCAAGTTCGTCCTGCGGAAAAATGCCCAAAAAGGGGGTGGGCTGTAGCCTTGGGGCGTGGGGCTGGCGAACTTACTCCTCCTTCCTCGGAATGGGCCGAGACTTTGGCCACCCCCTCCCCGCGACAAAAATAGGACGCGGGCACAGCCGCGCCCAAAAAAGAGCAGCCGAACCCCTTGGCGCCAAGTTCGTCTTGCGGAAAAATGCCCAAAAAAGGGGTGGGCTATAGCCTTGGGGCGTGGGGCGGGCAAACTTCGTTTGCCGGACTCGGAATGGGCCGAGACTTTGCCCACCCCCTCCCCGCAATAAAAATGGGCAGCTGGAACAGCCGCGCCCAAAAAAGAGCAGCCGAAGCCCTTGGCCCCAAGTTCGTCCTGCGGAAAAATGCCCAAAAAATGGGTGGGCTATAGCCTTGGGGCGTGGGGCTGGCGAACTTTGTCTGCCGGACTCGGAATGGGCCGAGACTTTGCCCACCCCATCCCCATGACAAAAATAGGCCGCTGGCACAGCCGCCCCCAAAAAAGAGCAGCCGAACCCCTTGGCGCCAAGTTCGTCCTGCGGCAAAATGCCCAAAAAAGGGGTGTGCTATAGCCTTGGGGCGTGGGGCGGGCGAACTCCGTCCGCCGGACTCGGAATGGGCCGAGACTTTGCGCATCCCCTCCCCGCGATAAAAATAGGCCGCGGGCACAGCTGCGCCCAGAAAAGAGCAGCCGAACCCCTTGGCGCCAAGCTCGTCCTGCGGAAAAATGCCCAAAAGGGGGGTTGGCTATAGCCTTGGGGCGTGGGGCTGGCGAACTTCGTCCGCCTGACTCGGAATGGACAGAGACTTCCCCCCCCCCCCCCCCGCGACAAAAATAGGCCGCGGGCACAGCCGCGTCCAAAAAAGAGCAGCCGAACCCCGTGGCGCCAAGTTCGTCATGCGGAAAAATGCCCAAAAAAGGGGTGGGCTATAGCCTTGGGGCGTGGGGCGGGCGAACTTTGTCCGCCGGACTCAGAATGGGGCGAGAATTTTCCCACCCCCACCCCATTGCAAAAATAGGCCGCGGGCACAGCCGCGCCCAAAAAAGAGAAGCCGAACCCCGTGGCGCCAAGTTCGTCATGCGGAAAAATGCCCAAAAAAAGGGTGTGCTATAGCCTTTGGGCGTGGGGACGGGAAAGTTCATCCGCCATCCTCGGAATGGCTCGAGACTTTGCCCACCCCCTCCCCGCACCAAAAATAGGCCACGGGCATAGCCGGGCCCAAAAAAGAGCAGCCGAACCCCTCGGCGCCAAGTTCGTCCTGCGGAAAAAATGCCCAAAAAAGGGGTGTGCTATAGCCTTTGGGCATGGGGACGGCACACTTCGTCCGCCTTCCTCAGAATGGGCCGAGACTTTGGCCACCCCCTCCGCGCAACAATAATATGCCGCGGGCACAGCTGTGCCAAAAAAAGGACAGCCGAACCCCTTGGCGCCAAGTTCATCCTGCGGAAAAATGCCCAAAAAAGGGGTGTGCTATAGCCTTGGGGTGTGGGGCGGGCGACCTTCGTCCGCCGGACTCGGAATGGGCCGAGACATTGCCCACACGCTCCCGGTGACCAAAATAGACTGCGGGCACAGTCACGCCCAAAAAAGAGCTGCCGAACCCCTTGGCGCCAAGCTCGTGCTGCGGAAAAATGACCAAAAAGGGGGTGGGCTATAGCCTTGTGGCTTGGGGTCGGCGTACTTCATCCGCCGGACTGGAAATCGGCCGAGACTTTTCCCACCCCCTCCCCGTGACAAAAATAGGCCGCGGGCACAGCCGCGCCCAAAAAAGAGCAGCCGAACCCCTTGGCGCCAAGTTCGTCCTGCGGCAAAAGGCCCAAAAAAGGGGTGTGCTACAGCCTTTGGGCGTGGGGACGGCAAAGTACATCCGCCTTCCTCGGAATGGGCCGAGACTTTGCCCACCCCCTCGCCGCACCAAAAATAGGCCGCGGGCATAGCCGCGCCCAAAAAAGAGCAGCCAAACCCCTTGGCGCCAAGTTCGTGCTGCGGAAAAATGCCCAAAAAGGGGGTGGGCTATAGCCTTGGGGCGTGGGGTCGGCGTACTTCGTCCGCCGGACTGGAAATCGGCCGAGACTTTTCCCACCCCCTCCCCGCGACAAAAATAGGCCGCGGGCACAGCCGCGCCCAAGAAAGAGCAGCCGAACCCCTTGGCACCAAGTTCGTCCTGCGGCAAAAGGCCCAAAAAAGGGGTGTGCTATAGCCTTTGGGCGTGGGGCCGGCTAAGTTCATCCGCCTTCCTCGGAATGGGCCAAGACTTACTACCCCCTCCTCGCACCAAAAATAGGACGCGGGCACAGCCGCGCCCAAAAAAGAACAGCCGAACCCCTTGGCGCCAAGTTCATCCTGCGGAAAAATGCCCAAAAAAGGGGTGTGCTATAGCCTTGGGGCGTGGTGCGGGCGACCTTCGTCCGCCGGACTCGGAATGGGCCGAGACATTGCCCACACACTCCCGGTGACCAAAATAGACTGCGGGCACAGCCGCGCCCAAAAAAGAGCAGCCGAATCCCCTTGCGCCAAGTTCGTCCTGCTGAAAAATGCCCAAAAAAGGGGTGTGTTATAGCCTTTGGGCGTGGGGCCGGCAAAGTTCATCCGCCGTCCTCGGAATGGGCCGAGACTTTGCCCACACCCTCCCCGCACCAAAAATCGGCCGCAGGCACAGTCACGCCAAAAAAAGAGCAGCCGAACCCCTTGGCGCCAAGCTCGTGCTGCGGAAAAATGACCAAAAAGGGGGTGGGCTATAGCCTTGTGGCTTGGGGTCGGCGTACTTCGTCCGCCGGACTGGAAATCGGCCGAGACTTTTCCCACCCCCTCCCCGTGACAAAAATAGGCCGCGGGCACAGCCGCGCCCAAAAAAGAGCAGCCGAACCCCTTGGCGCCAAGTTCGTCCTGCGGCAAAAGGCCCAAAAAAGGGGTGTGCTACAGCCTTTGGGCGTGGGGACGGCAAAGTACATCCGCCTTCCTCGGAATGGGCCGAGACTTTGCCCACCCCCTCGCCGCACCAAAAATAGGCCGCGGGCATAGCCGCGCCCAAAAAAGAGCAGCCAAACCCCTTGGCGCCAAGTTCGTGCTGCGGAAAAATGCCCAAAAAGGGGGTGGGCTATAGCCTTGGGGCGTGGGGTCAGCGTACTTCGTCCGCCGGACTGGAAATCGGCCGAGACTTTTCCCACCCCCTCCCCGCGACAAAAATAGGCCGTGGGCACAGCCGTGCCCAAGAAAGAGCAGCCGAACCCCTTGGCGCCAAGTTCGTCCTGCGGAAAAATACCCCAAAAAGGGGTGTGCTATAGCCTTTGGGCGTGGGGCCGGCAAAGTTCATCCCCCTTCCTCGGAATGGGCCGAGACTTTGGCCACCCCCTCCCCGCGATAAAAATTGGCCGTGGGCACAGCTGCGCCCAAAAAAGAGCAGCCAAACCCCTTTGCGCCAAGTTAGTCCTGCGTAAAAATGCCCAAAAAAGGAGTGGGCTATAGCCTTGGGGCGTGGGACTGCCGAAGTTCGTCCGCCGGACTCGGAATGGGCCGAGACTTTTCCCACCCCCTCCCCGTGACAAAAATAGGCCGCGGGCACAGCCTTGCCCAAAAAAGGGCAGCCGAACGCCTTGGCGCCAAGTTCGTCCTGCGGAAAAATGCCCAAAAAAGGGTGGGCTATAGGCTTGGGGCGTGGGGCTGGCGAACTTTTTCCACCGGACTCGGAATGTGCCGAGACTTTGCCTACACCCTCCCCGCGACAAAACTAGTCCGTGGGCACAGCCGTACCCAAAAAAGAGCAGCCGAACCCCTTAGCGCCAAGTTCGTCCTGCGGAAAAATGCCCAGAAAGGCGGTGGGCGATAGCCTAGGGGCGTGGGGCTGGCACACTTCGTCCGCCGGACTGGGAATGGGCCGAGACTTTTCCCACCCCCTCCCCGGGACAAAAATATGCCTCGGGTATAGCCGCGCCCAAAAAAGAGTTGCCGAACCCCTTGGCGCCAAGTTCGTCCCGCGGAAAAATGCCCAAAAAAGGGGTGGGCTATAGCCCTTGTGCGTGGGGCTGGCGAGCTTTGTCCGCTGGACTCGGAATGGGCCGAGACTTTGGCCACCCCTTCCCCATGATAAAAATAGGCGCGGGTACAGCCGAGCCTAAAAAAGAGCAGCCGAGCCCCTTGGCGCCAATTTCTTCCTGCGGAAAAATGCCCAAAAAGGTGGTGGGCTATAGCCTTCGGGCGTGGGGCGGGCGAACTTCGTCCGCCGGACTCGGAATGGGCCGAGACTTTTCCCACCCCCTCCCCGTGATAAAAATAGGCCGCGGACACAGCCGCGCCTAAAAAAGAGCAGCCAAACCCCTTGGTGCCAAGTTCGTCCTGCGGAAAAATACCCAAAAAAGGGGGGGCTACAGGCTTGGGGCGTGGGGCTGGCGAACTTTGTCCACCGGACTCGGAATGTGCCGAGATTTTGCCCACGCCCTCCCCATGACAAAACTAGGCCGTGGGCACAGCCGTGCCCAAAAAAGAGCCGCCGAACCCCTTGGCGCCAAGTTCGTCCTGCGGAAAAATGCCCAGAAAGGCGATGGGCGATAGCCTAGGGGCGTGGGGCTGGCGCACTTCGTCCGCCGAACTCGGAATGGGCCGAGACTTTTCCCACCCCCTCCCCGGGACAAAAATAGGCCGCGGACATAGCCGCGCCCAAAAAAGAGTTGCCGAACCCCTTGGCACCAAGTTCATCCCGCGGAAAAATGCCGAAAAAAGGGGTGGGCTATAGGCTTTGGATATTGGGCTGGCGAGCTTCGTCCGCCGGACTCGGAATGGGCCAAGACTTTGCCCACCCCCTCCCCGCGATAAAAATAGGTGCGGGCACAGCCGCGCCCAAAAAAGAGCAGCCGAGCCCCTTGGCGCCATGTTCGTCCTGTGGAAAAATGCCCAAAAAAGGGGTGGGCTATAGCCTTGGGGCGTGGGGCTGGTGAACTTCGTCTGTCTTCCTCGGAATGGGCCGAGACTTTGGCAACCCCCTGCCCATGACAAAAATAGGCCGCGGGCACAGCCGCGCCCAAAAAAGAGCAGCCAAACCCCTTTGCGCCAAGTTCGTCCTGCGGAAAAATGCCCAAAAAAGGGGTGTGCTATAGCCTTGGGGCGTGGGACTGCCGAAGTTCGTCCGCCGGACTCGGAATGGGCCGAGACTTTTCCCACCCCCTCCCCGCAACAAAAATAGGCCGCGGGCACAGCCTTGCCCAAAAAAGGGCAGCCGAACCCCTTGGCGCCAAGTTCGTCCTGCGGAAAAATGCCCACAAAAGGGTGGGCTATAGGCTTGGGGCGTGGGGCTGGCGAACTTTGTCCACCGGACTCGGAATGTGCCGAGACTTTGCCCACACCCTCCCCGCGACAAAAATAGGCCGTGGGCACAGCCGTGCCCAAAAAAGAGAAGCTGAACCCCTTGGCGCCAAATTCATCCTGCGGAAAAATGCCCAAAAAGGCATTGGGCGATAGCCTAGGGGCGTAGGGCTGGCGCACTTCGTCCGCCGGACTCGGAATGCGCCGAGACTTTTCCCACCCCCTCCCCTGGATAAAAATAGGCCGCGGGCATAGCCGTGCCTAAAAAAGAGCAGCCGAACCCCTTGGCGCCAAGTTCGTACGGCGGAAAAAAACCCAAAAAAGGGTGGGCTATAGGCTTGGGGCGTGGGGCTGGCGAGCTTCGTCCGCCGGACTCGGAATGGGCCGACACTTTGGCCACCCCCTCCCCGCGATAAAAATAGGCGCGGGCACAGCCGCGCCCAAAAAAGAGCAGCCGAGCCCCTTGGCGCCAAGTTCGTCCTGTGGAAAAATGCCCAAAAAGGTGGTGGGCTATAGCCTTCGGGCGTGGGGCGGGCGAACTTTGTCCGCCGGACTCGGAATGGGCCGAGACTTTTCCCACCCCCTCCCCACGATAAAAAAAGGCCGCGGGCACAGCCGCGCCTAAAAAAGAGGAGCCGAACCCCTTGGCGCCAAGTTCGTCCTGCGGAAAAATACCCAAAAAAGGGTGGGCTATAGGTTTGGGGCATGGAGCTGGCGAACTTGGAATGTGCCGAGACTTTGCCCACAGCCTCCCCGCGACAAAACTAGGCCGTGGGCATAGCCGCGCCCAAAAAAGAGTTGCCGAACCGCTTGGCGCCAAGTTCGTCCTGCGCAAAAATGCCTAAAAAAGGGGTGGGCTACAGCCTTGGGGCGTGGGGCTGGCGAGCTTCGTCCGCCGGACTCGGAATGGGCCGAGACGTTTCCCACCCCCTCCCCGCACCATAAATAGGCCGTGGACACAGCCGCGCCCAAAAAAGAGCAGCCGAACCCCTTGGCGCCAAGTTCGTCCTGCGGAAAAATGCCCAAAAAAGGGGTGTGCTATATCCTTGGGGCGTGGGGCCGGCTAAGTTCGTCCGCCGGACTCGGAATGGGCCGAGACTTTTCCCACCCCCTCCCCGCGACGAAAATAGGCTGTGGGCACAGCCGCGCCCAATGAAGAACAGCCGAACCCCTTGGCGCCAAGTTGGTCCTGCGGAAAAATACCCAAAAAAGGGTTGTGCTATAGCCTTGGGGCGTGGGGCCGACAAAGATCGTCTGCCGGACTCGGAATGGGCCGAGACATTGTCCACCCCTTCCACGCGACAAAAATAGGCCGCGGGCACAGCCGCACCCAAAAAAGAGCAGCCGAACCCCTTGGCGCGAAGTTCGTCCTGCGGAAAAATGCCCAAAAAAGGGGTGGCTATAGCCTTGGGGCGTGGGGCTGACGAACTTCGTCCGCCTGACTCGGAATGGGCCGAGACATTTCCCACCCCCTCCGCGTGATAAAAATAGGCCGCGGGCACAGCCGCGCCCGAAAAAGAGCAGCCGAACCCCTTGGCGCCAAGTTCGTCCTGCGGAAAAATGCCCAAAAAAGGCTTGTGCTATATCCTTGGGGCGTGGGGCCGGCTAAGTTCGTCCGCCGGACTCGGAATGTGCCGAAACGTTTCCCACCCCCTCCCCGCGACAAAAATAGGCCGCGGGCTAAGCCGCGCCCAATGAAGAGCAGCCGAACCCCTTGGCGCCAAGTTGATCCTGCGGAAAAATACCCAAAAAAGGGGTGTGCTATAGCCTTGGGGCGTGGGGCCGACAAAGATCGTCCGCCGGACTCGGAATGGGCCGAGACATTGTCCACCCCCTCCCCGCGACAAAAATAGGCCGCGGGCACAGCCGCACCCAAAAAAGAGCAGCCGAACCCCTTGGCGCGAAGTTCGTCCTGCGGAAAAATGCCCAAAAAAGGGGTGGGCTATAGCCTTGGGGTGTGGAGCTGACGAACTTCGTCTGCCGGACTCGGAATGGGCCGAGACATTGTCCACCCCCTCCACGCGACAAAAATAGGCCGCGGGCACAGCCGCACCCAAAAAAGAGCAGCCGAACCCCTTGGCGCGAAGTTCGTCCTGCGGAAAAATGCCCAAAAAAGGGGTGGCTATAGCCTTGGGGCGTGGGGCTGACGAACTTCGTCCGCCTGACTCGAAATGGGCCGAGACATTTCCCACCCCCTCCGCGTGATAAAAATAGGCCGCGGGCACAGCCGCGCCCGAAAAAGAGCAGCCGAACCCCTTGGCGCCAAGTTCGTCCTGCGGAAAAATGCCCAAAAAAGGCTTGTGCTATATCCTTGGGGCGTGGGGCCGGCTAAGTTCGTCCGCCGGACTCGGAATGTGCCGAAACGTTTCCCACCCCCTCCCCGCGACAAAAATAGGCCACGGGCTAAGCCGCGCCCAATGAAGAACAGCCGAACCCCTTGGCGCCAAGTTTGTCCTGCGGAAAAATACCCAAAAAAGGGGTGTGCTATAGCCTTGGGGCGTGGGGCCGACAAAGATCGTCCGCCGGACTCGGAATGGGCCGAGACATTGTCCACCCCCTCCCCGCGACAAAAATAGGCCGCGGGCACAGCCGCACCCAAAAAAGAGCAGCCGAACCCCTTGGCGCGAAGTTCGTCCTGCGGAAAAATGCCCAAAAAAGGGGTGGGCTATAGCCTTGGGGTGTGGAGCTGACGAACTTCGTCCGCCGGACTCGGAATGGGCCGAGACTTTTCCCACCCCCTTCCCGCAACAAAAATAGGCCGCGGGCACAGCCTTGTCCAAAAAAGGGCAGCCGAACCCCTTGGCGCCAAGTTCGTCCGGCGGAAAAATGCCCACAAAAGGGTGGGCTATAGGCTTGGGGCGTGGGGCTGGCGAAATTTGTCCACCGGACTCGGAATGTGCCGAGACTTTGCCCACACCCTCCCCGCGACAAAAAGAGGCCGCGGGCACAGCCGCGCCCAAAAAAGAGCAGCCGAACCCCTTGGCGCCAAGTTCGTCCTACGGAAAAATGCCCAAAAAAGGGTTGTGCTATATCCTTGGGGCGTGGGGCCGGCTAAGTTCGTCTGCCGGACTCGGAATGTGCCGAGACTTTTCCCACCCCCTCCCCGCGACAGAAATAGGCCGCGGGCTAAGCCGCGCCCAATGAAGAACAGCCGAACCCCTTGGCGCCAAGTTGGTCCTGCGGAAAAATACCCAAAAAAGGGGTGTGCTATAGCCTTGGGGCTTGGGCAGACAAAGATCGTCCGCCGGACTCGGAATGGGCCGAGACATTGTCCACCCCCTCCCCGCGACAAAAATAGGCCGCGGGCACAGCCGCACCCAAAAAAGAGCAGCCGAACCCCTTGGCGCGAAGCTCGTCCTGCGGAAAAATGCCCAAAAAAGGGGTGGGCTATAGCCTTGGGGCGTGGGGCTGACGAACTTCGTCCGCCGGACTCAGAATGGGCCGAGACTTTTCCCACCCCCTTCCCGCAACAAAAATAGGCCGCGGGCACAGCCTTGCCCAAAAAAGGGCAGCCGAACCCCTTGGCGCCAAGTTCGTCCGGCGGAAAAATGCCCACAAAAGGGTGGGCTATAGGCTTGGGGCGTGGGGCTGGCGAAATTTGTCCACCGGACTCGGAATGTGCCGAGACTTTGCCCACACCCTCCCCGCGACAAAAAGAGGCCGCGGGCACAGCCGCGCCCAAAAAAGAGCAGCCGAACCCCTTGGCGCCAAGTTCGTCCTGCGGAAAAATGCCCAAAAAAGGGTTGTGCTATATCCTTGGGGCGTGGGGCCGGCTAAGTTCGTCTGCCGGACTCGGAATGTGCCGAGACTTTTCCCACCCCCTCCCCGCGACAGAAATAGGCCGCGGGCTAAGCCGCGCCCAATGAAGAACAGCCGAACCCCTTGGCGCCAAGTTGGTCCTGCGGAAAAATACCCAAAAAAGGGGTGTGCTATAGCCTTGGGGCGTGGGCAGACAAAGATCGTCCGCCGGACTCGGAATGGGCCGAGACATTGTCCACCCCCTCCCCGCGACAAAAATAGGCACAGCCGCACCCAAAAAAGAGCAGCCGAACCCCTTGGCGCGAAGCTCGTCCTGCGGAAAAATGCCCAAAAAAGGGGTGGGCTATAGCCTTGGGGCGTGGGGCTGACGAACTTCGTCCGCCGGACTCAGAATGGGCCGAGACTTTTCCCACCCCCTTCCCGCAACAAAAATAGGCCGCGGGCACAGCCTTGCCCAAAAAAGGGCAGCCGAACCCCTCGGCGCCAAGTTCGTCCTGCGGAAAAATGCCCACAAAAGGGTGGGCTATAGGCTTGGGGCGTGGGGCTGGCGAAGTTTGTCCACCGGACTCGGAATGTGCCGAGACTTTGCCCACACCCTCCCCGCGACAAAAATAGGCCGCGGGCACAGCCGCGCCCAAAAAAGAGCAGCCGAACCCCTTGGCGCCAAGTTCATCCTGCGGAAAAATGCCCAAAAAAGGGGTGTGCTATAGCCTTGGGGCGTGGGGCGGGCGAACTTCGTCCGCCGGACTCGGAATGCGCCGAGACTTTGCCCACCCCTCCTCGCAACAAAAATAGGCCACGGGCACAGCCGCGCCCAAAAAAGAGCAGCCGAACCCCTTGGCGCCAAGTTCGTCCTGCGGAAAAATGCCCAAAAAAGGGGTATGCTACAGCCTTGGGGCGTGGGGACGGCAAAGTTCTTCCGCCGGACTCGGAATGGGCCCAGACGTTTCCCACCCCCTCACCGCAACAAAAATAGGCCGCGGGCACAGCCTCGCCCAAAAAAGAGCAGCCGAGCCCCTTGGCGCCAAGTTCGTCCTGTGGAAAAAAACCCAAACAGGTGGTGGGCTATAGCCTTGGGGCGTGGGGCGGGCGAACTTCGTCCGCCGGACTCGGAATGGGCCGAGACTTTTCCCACCCCCTCCCCGCGATAAAAATAGGCCGCGGCCACAGCCGCGCCTAAAAAAGAGGAGCCGAACCCCTTGGCGCCAAGTTCGTCCTGCGGAAAAAATACCCAAAAAAGGGTGGGCTATAGGCTTGGGGCATGGGGCTGGCGAACTTTGTCCACCGGACTCGGAATGTGCCGAGACTTTGCCCACAGCCTCCCCGCGACAAAACTAGGCCGTGGGCATAGCCGCGCCCAAAAAAGAGTTGCCGAACCCCTTGGCACCAAGTTCGTCCTGCGCAAAAATGCCTAAAAAAGGGGTGGGCTACAGCCTTGGGGCGTGGGGCTGGCGAGCTTCGTCCGCCGGACTCGGAATGGGCCGAGACGTTTCCCACCCCCTCCCCGTACCAAAAATAGGCCGCGGCCATAGCCGCGCCCAAAAAAGAGCAGCCAAACCCCTTGGCGCCAAGTTCGTCCTGCGGAAAAATGCCCAAAAAAGGGGTGTGCTATATCCTTGGGGCGTGGGGCCGGCCAAGTTCGACCGCCGGACTCGGAATGGGCCGAGACTTTTCCCACCCCCTCCCCGCGACAAAAATAGGCCGCGGGCTAAGCCGCGCCCAATGAAGAACAGCCGAACCCCTTGGCGCCAAGTTGGTCCTGCGGAAAAATACCCAAAAAAGGGTGTGCTATAGCCTTGGGGCGTGGGGCCGACAAAGATCGTCCGCCGGACTCGGAATGGGCCGAGACATTGTCCACCCCCTCCCCGCGACAAAAATAGGCCGCGGGCACAGCCGCACCCAAAAAAGAGCAGCCGAACCCCTTGGCGCGAAGTTCGTCCTGCGGAAAAATGCCCAAAAAAGGGGTGGGCTATAGCCTTGGGGCGTGGTGCTGGCGAACTTCGTCCGCCGGACATGGAATGGGCCAAGACTTTCGCCACCCCCCCTCCCCGCGACAAAAATAGGCCGCGGGCACAGCCGCGCCCGAAAAAGAGCAGCCGAACCCCTTGCCGCCAAGTTCGTTCTGCGGAAAAATGCCCAAAAATGGGGTTTGCTATAGCCTTTGGCGTGGGGCCGGCAAAGTTCATCCACCTTCCTTGGAATGGGCGGAGACTTTGACGGCCCCCTCCCCACGACAAAAATAGGCCGCGGGCACAGCCGCGCCCAAAAAAGAGCAGCCGAACCCCTTGGCGCAAAGTTCGTCCTGCGGAAAAATGCGCGAAAAAGGGGGTGTGCGATAGACTTCGGGCGTGGGGACGGCAAAGTTCGTCCGCCGGACTCGGAATGGGCCGAGACGTGTCCCACCCCCTCACCGCAACAAAAATAGGCCGCGGGCACAGCCGCGCCCAAAAAAGAGCAGCCGAACCCCTTGGCAACAAGTTCGTCCTGCGGAAAAATGGCCAAAAAAGGGGTGGGCTATAGCCTTGGGGCGTGGGGCTGGCGAACTTCGTCCGCCTACCTCGGAATGGGACGAGACATTGCCCACCCCTCCCCGCGACAAAAATAGGCCGCGGGCACAACCGCGCCCAAGAAAGAGCAGCCGAACCCCTTGGCGCCAAGTTCGTCCTGCGGAGAAATGACCAAAGTAGTGGTGTGCTATAGCCTTGGGGCGTGCGGCCGGCAAAGTTCGTCCGCCGGACTCGGAATGGGCCAAGACTTTTCCCACCCCCTCCCCGTGACAAAAATAGGCCGCGGGCACAGCCGCGCCCTAAAAAGAGCAGCCGAAGCCCTTGGCGCCAAGTTCATCCTGCGGAAAAATGCGCAAAAAAGGGGTGTGCTATAGCCTTGGGGCGTGGGGCGGGCGAACTTCGTCCGCCGGACTCGGAATGGGCCGAGACTTTGCCCACCCCTCCCCGCAACAAAAATAGGCCGCGGGCACAGACGCGCCCAAAAAAGAGCAGCCGAACCCCTTGGCGCCAAGTTCGTCCTGCAGAAAAATGCCCAAAAAAGGGGTGGGCTATAGCCTTGGGGCGTGGGGCCGGCATAGTTCATCCGCCTTCCTCGGAATTGGCCGAGACTTTGGCAACCCCCTCCCCGCACCAAAAATAGGCCGCGGGTGCAGCCGCATTCAAAAAAGAGCAGCCGAACTCCTTGGCGCCAAGTTCGTCCTGCGGAAAAATGCCCAAAAAAGGGGTGTGCGATAGCCTTGGGGCGTGGGGCCGGCAAAGTTCGTCCGCCGGACTCAGAATGGGCAGAGACTTTTCCCACACCCTCACTGCAACAAAAATTGTCCGCGGCCACAGCCGCGCCCAAAAAAGAGCAGCCGAACCCCTTGGTGCCAAGTTCGTCCTGCGGAAAAATGCCCAAAAAAGGGGTATGCTACAGCCTTGGGGCGTGGGGACGGCAAAGTTCGTCCGCCGGACTCGGAATGCGCCGAGACGTTTCCCACCCCCTCACCGCAACAAATATAGGCCGCGGGCACAGCCGCGCCCAAAAAAGAGCAGCCGAACCCCTTGGCAACAAGTTCGTCCTGCGGAAAAATGCCCAAAAAAGGGGTGGGCTATAGCCTTGGGACGTGGGGCTGGCGAACTTCGTCCGCCTTCCTCGGAATGGGACGAGACATTGCCCACCCCTCCCCGCGACAAAAATAGGCCGCGGGCACAGCCGCGCCCAAAAACGAGCAGCCGAACCCCTTGGCGCCAAGTTCGTCCTGCGGAGAAATGACCAAAGTAGTGGTGTGCTATAGCCTTGGGGCGTGCGGCCGGCAAAGTTCGTCCGCCGGACTCGGAATGGGCCAAGACTTTTCCCACCCCCTCCCCGTGACAAAAATAGGCCGCGGGCACAGCCGCGCCCTAAAAAGAGTAGCCGAACCCCTTGGCGCCAAGTTCGTCCTGCGGAAAAATGCCCAAAATAGGGGTGGGCTATAGCCTTGGGGCGCGGGGCCGGCAAAGTTCATCCGCCTTCCTCGGAATGGGCGGAGACTTTGACGGCCCCCTACCCGCGACAAAAATAGGCCGAGACTATGGCAACCCCCTCCCCGCACCAAAAATAGGCCGCGGGTGCAGCCCCGTCCAAGAAAGAGCAGCCGAACCCCTTGGCGCCAAGTTCCTCCTGCGGAAAAATGCCCAAAAAAGGGGTGGGCTATAGCCTTGCGGCGTGGGGCCGGCAAAGTTCATCCGCCTTCCTCGGAATGGGCGGAGACTTTGGCCACCCCCTCCCCGCACCAAAAATAGGCCGCGGGCGCAGCCGCGCCCAAAAAAGAGCAGCCGAACCCCTTGGCGCCAAGTTCGTCCTACGGAGAAATGACCAAAGTAGTGGTGTGCTATAGCCTTGGGGCGTGCGGCCGGCAAAGTTCGTCCGCCGGACTCGGAATGGGCCAAGACTTTTCCCACCCCCCTCCCCGTGACAAAAATAGGCCGTGGGCACAGCCGCGCCCTAAAAAGAGCAGCCGAACCCGTTGGCGCTAAGTTCGTCCTGCGGAAAAATGCCCAAAAAAGGGGGTGAGCTATAGCCTTGGGGCGTGGGGTTGGCGAACTTCGTCCGCCTTTCTCGGAATGGGCCGAGACTTGGGCCACCCCCTCCCAACGACAAAAATAGGCCGCGGGCACAAATTCACCCAGTAAAGTGCAGCTGAACGCCTTGGCGCCAAGTTCGTCCTGTGGAAAAATGCCCAAAATGGGTGTGGGCTATAGCCTTTGGGCGTGGGGCTGGCGAACTTTGTCCGCCGGACTCGGAATGGGCCGAGACTTTGCCCACCCCCGTCCCCACGACAAAAATAGGCCACGGGCACAGCCGCGCCCAAAAAAGAGTAGCCGAACCCCTTGGCGCAAAGTTCATCCTGCGGAAAAATACCCAAAAAAGGGGTGTGCTATAGCCTTTGGGCGTGGGGCCGGCAAAGTTCATCCGCCTTCCTCGGAATGGGCCGAGACTTTGGCCACCCCCTCCCCGCGACAAAAATAGGCCGCGGGCACAGCCATGCCCAAAAAATAGCAGCCAAACCCATTGGCGCCAATTTCGTCCTGCGAAAAAATGCCCAAAAAAAGGGTGGGCTATAGCCTTGGGGCGTGGGGCTGGCGAACTTTGTCCGCCGGACACAGAATGTGCCGAGACTTTTCTCACCCCCTCCCCGTGACAAAAATAGGCCGCGGGCACAGCCGCGCCCTAAAAAGAGTAGCTGAACCCTTTGGCGCAAAATTCGTCCCGCGGAAAAATGCCCAAAAAAGGGGTGGGCTATAGCATTGGGGCGTGGGGCTGGCAAAGTTCATCCGCCTTCCTCGGAATTGGCCGAGACTATGGAAACCCCCTCCCTGCACTAAAAATAGGCAGCGGGTGCAGCCGCGTCCAAAAAAGAGCAGCCAAACTCCTTGGCGCCAAGTTCGTCCTGCGGAAAAATGCCCAAAAAAGGGGTGTGCTATAGCCTTGGGGCGTGGGGCCGGCAAAGTTCGTCCGCCGGACTCAGAATGGGCCGAGACTTTTCCCACACCCTCACCACAACAAAAATAGGCCGCGGCCACAGCCGCGCCCAAAAACGAGCAGCCGAACCCCTTGGCGCCAAGTTTGTCCTGCGGAAAAATGCCCAAAAAAGGGGTGGGCTACAGCCTTGGGGCGTGGGGCTGGCGAACTTCGTCCGCCTTCCTGGGAATGGGCCGAGATATTGCCCACCCCTCCCCGCGACAAAAATAGGCCACGGGCACAGCCGCGCCAAAAAAAGAGCATCCAAACATCTTGGCGCCAAGTTCGTCCTGCGGAAAAATGCCCAAAAAAGGGGGTGGGCGATAGCCTTGCGGCGTGGGGCTGGCGAACTTCGTCCGCCGGACACGGAATGGGCCGAGACTTTGGCCAGCCCCTCCCCCGCGACAAAAATAGGGCGCGGGCACAGCCGTGCCCAAAAAAAGGCATCCGAACCCCTTGCCGCCAAGTTCGTTCTGCGGAAAAATGCCCAAAAAAGGGGTGTGCTATAGCCTTTGGCGTGGGGCCGGCAAAGTTCATCCGCCTTCCTCGGAATGGGCTGAGACTTTGGCCACCCCCTCCCCGCACCAAAAATAGGCCGCGGGCACAGCCGCGCCCAAAAAAGAGCAGCTGAACCCCTTGGCGCCAAGTTCGTCCTGCGGAAAAATGCCCAAAAAAGGGGTATGCTACAGCCTTGGGGCGTGGGGACGGCAAAGTTCGTCCGCCGGACTCGGAATGGGCCCAGACGTTTCCCACCCCCTCACTGCAACAAAAATAGGCCGCGGGCACAGCCGCGCCCATAAAAGAGCAGCCGAACCCCTTGGCAACAAGTTCGTCCTGCGGAAAAATGCCCAAAAAAGGGGTGGGCTATAGCCTTGGGGCGTGGGGCTGGCGAACTTCGTCCGCCTTCCTCGGAATGGGACGAGACATTGCCCACCCCTCGCCATGACAAAAATAGGCCGCGGGCACAGCCGCGCCCAAAAAAGAGCAGCCGAACCCCTTGGCGCCAAGTTCGTCCTGCGGAGAAATGACCAAAGTAGTGGTGTGCTATAGCCTTGGGGCGTGCGGCCGGCAAAGTTCGTCCGCCGGACTCAGAATGGGCTAAGACTTTTCCCACCCCCTCCCCGTGACAAAAATAGGCCGTGGGCACAGCCGCGCCCTAAAAAGAGCAGCCGAACCCCTTGGCGCTAAGTTCGTCCTGCGGAAAAATGCCCAAAAAAGGGGTGAGCTATAGCCTTGGGGCGTGGGGTTGGCGAACTTCGTCCGCCTTTCTCGGAATGGGCCGAGACTTGGGCCACCCCCTCCCAACGACAAAAATAGGCCGCGGGCACAGATTCACCCAGTAAAGTGCAGCTGAACCCCTTGGCGCCAAGTTCGTCCTGTGGAAAAATGCCCAAAATGGGTGTGGGCTATAGCCTTGGGGCGTGGGGCTGGCGAACTTTGTCCGCCGGACTCGGAATGGGCCGAGACTTTGCCCACCCCGTCCCCACGACAAAAATAGGCCACGGGCACAGCCGCGCCCAAAAAAGAGTAGCCGAACCCCTTGGCGCAAAGTTCATCCTGCGGAAAAATACCCAAAAAAGGGGTGTGCTATAGCCTTTGGGCGTGGGGCCGGCAAAGTTCATCCGCCTTCCTCGGAATGGGCCGAGACTTTGGCCACCCCCTCCCCGCGACAAAAATAGGCCGCGGGCACAGCCGCGCCCAAAAAAGAGCGGCCGAACCCCTTGGCAACAAGTTCGTCCTGCGGAAAAATGCCCAAAAAAAGGGTGGGCTATAGCCTTGGGGCGTGGGGCTGGCGAACTTCGTCCGCCTTCCTCGGAATGGGACGAGACATTGCCCACCCCTCCCCGTGACAAAAAAAGGCCGCGGGCACAGCCGCGCCCAAAAAAGAGCAGCCGAACCCCTTGGCGCCAAGTTCGTCCTGCGGAAAAATGCCCAAAAAAGGGGTGTGCTATAGCCTTGGGGCGTGGGGCGGGCGAACTTCGTCCGCCGGACTCGGAATGGGCCGAGACTTTGCCCACCCCTCCCCGCAACAAAAATAGGCCGCGGGCACAGCCGCGCTCATAAAAGAGCAGCCGAACCCTTGGCGCAAAGTTTGTCGTGCGGAAAAATACCCAAAAAAGTGGTGGGCCATAGCCTTGGAGCGTGGGGCGGGAGAACTTCGTCCGCCGGACTCGGAATGTGCCTGGAACTTTGCACACCCCTTCCCATGACAAAAATAGGCCGCGGGCACAGCCACACCCAAAACAGAGCAGCCGAACCCCTTGGCGCCAAGTTCGTCGTGCGGAAAAATGCCCAAAAACGGGGTGGGCTATAGCCTTGGGGCGTGAGGCTGGTGAACTTCGTCCGCCGACCTCGGAATGGGCCGAGACTTTTCCCACCCCTCGCCGCGACAAAAATAGGCCACGGGCACAGCCGCGCCCAAAAAAGAGCAGCCGAGCCCCTAGGCGCCAGGTTCGTCCTGCGGAAAAATGCCCAAAAAATGGGTGGGCTATAGCCTTGGGGCGTGGGGCTGCCGAACTTCATCCGCCGGACTCGGAATGGGCTGAGACTTTGCCCTCCCCCTCCCCGCGACAAAAATAGGCCCCATGCACAGCCGCGGGCACAGCCGCGCCCAAAAAAGAACTGCCGAATCCCTTGGCGCCAAGTTCATCTTGCGGAAAAATGCCCAAACAGGGGGTGGGCTATAGCCTTGGGGCGTGGGGCTGGCGAACTTCGTCTGCCGGACTCGGAATGGGCCGATACTTTTCCCACCCTCTTCCTGGGACAAAAATAGGCCGCGGACACAGCCGCGCCCAAAAAAGAGCAGCCGAACCACTTGGCGCCAAGTTCGTCCTGCGGAAAAATGCCCAAAAAAGGGGGTGGGCTATAGCCTTGTGGCGTGGGGCCGGCGAACTTCTTCCGCCTTCTTTGGAATGGGCTGAGACTTTGCCCTACCCCTCCTCGCGACAAAAATAGGCCCCATGCACAGCCGCGCCCAAAAATGAACTGCCGAATCCGTTGGCGCCAAGTTCGTCTTGCGGAAAAATGCCCAAACAGGGGGTGGGCTATAGCCTTGGTGCGTGGGACCGGCGAACTTCGTCCGCCGGACTCGGAATGGGCCAAGGCTTTGCCCACCCCCTCGCCGTGACTGAAGTAGGCCGAGGGCACAGCCACGCCCCAAAAAAGTGCTGCCGAATCCGTTGGCGCCAAGTTCGTCCTACGGAAAAATTCCCAAAAAACGGGTGGGCTATAGCCTTGGGGCGTGGGGCTGGCGAACTTTGTCCGCCAGACTCGGATTGGGCCGAGCCTTTGCCCACCCCCTCCGCACAACAAAACTAGGCCGCGGGCACAGCCCCGCCAAAAAAAGAGCAGCCGAACCCCTTGGCGCCAAGTTCGTCCTGCGGAAAAATGCCCAAAAAACGGGTGGGCTATAGCCTTGGGGCGGGGGGCTGGCGAACTTCGTCCACCGGACTCGGAATGGGCCGAGACTTTCCCCACCCCCTCCCCTCAAATAAAATAGGCCGCGGGCACAGCCACGACCAAAAAAGAGCAGCCGATCCCCTTGGCGCCAAGTTCGTCCAGCGGAAAAATGCCCAAAATGGGGGTGGGCTACAGCCTTGGGGCGTGGGGCGGGCGACCTTCGTCCGCCGGACTCGGAATGGGCCGAGACTTTTCCCACGCCCTCCCCGCGACAACAATAGGCCACGGGTACAGCCGCGCCCAAAAAAGAGCAGCCGAACCCCTTGGCGCCAGGTTCGTCCTGCGGAAAAATGCACAAAAAGCGGGTGGGCTATAGCCTTGGGACGTGGCAGGCGAACTTCGTCCGCCGGACTCGGAATGTGCCGAGACTTTGCCCACCCCCTCCCCACGACAAAAATAGGCCGCGGGCACAGCCGCGCCTAAAAAAGAGCAGCTGACCTCCTTGGCGGCAAGTTCGTCCTGCGGAAAAATGCCCAAAAAAGGGGTGTGCTATAGCCTTGGGGCGTGGGGCTGCCGAAGTTCGTCTGCCGGACTCGGAATGGGCCGAGACTTTTCCCACGCCCTCCCCACGAAAACAATAGGCCGCGGACACAGCCGCGGCCAAAAAAGAGCAGCCGAACCCCATGGCGCCAATTTCGTCCTGCGAAAAAATGCACAAAAAGCGGGTGGGGTCTAGCCTTGGGGCGTGGGGTGGCGAACTTCGTCCGCTGGACTCGGAATGGGCCAAGACTATTCCCACCCCCTCCCCATGACAAAAATAGGCCGCGGGCACAGCTGCGCCCAAAAAAGAGCAGCCGAACACCTTGGCATCAAGTTCGTCCGGCGGAAAAATGCCCAAAAAGGGGATGGGCTATAGCCTTGGTGCGTGGGACCGGCGAACTTCGTCCGCCGGACTCGGAATGGGCCAAGGCTTTGCCCACCCCCTCGCCGTGACTGAAGTAGGCCGAGGGCACAGCCACGCCCAAAAAAGTGCTGCCGAATCCGTTGGCGCCAAGTTCGTCCTACGGAAAAATTCCCAAAAAACGGGTGGGCTATATCCTTGGGGCGTGGGGCTGGCGAACTTTGTCCGCCAGACTCGGAATGGGCCGAGCCTTTGCCCACCCCCTCCGCACAACAAAACTAGGCCGCGGGCACAGCCCCGCCAAAAAAAGAGCAGCCGAACCCCTTGGCGCCAAGTTCGTCCTGCGGAAAAATGCCCAAAAAACGGGTGGGCTATAGCCTTGGGGCGTGGGGCTGGCGAACTTCGTCCACCGGACTCGGAATGGGCCGAGACTTTCCCCACCCCCTCCCCTCAAATAAAATAGGCCGCGGGCACAGCCACGACCAAAAAAGAGCAGCCGATCCCCTTGGCGCCAAGTTCGTCCAGCGGAAAAATGCCCAAAATGGGGGTGGGCTATAGCCTTGGGGCGTGGGGCGGGCGAACTTCGTCCGCCGGACTCGGAATGGGCCGAGACTTTTCCCACGCCCTCCCCGCGACAACAATAGGCCACGGGCACAGCCGCGCCCAAAAAAGAGCAGCCGAACCCCTTGGCGCCAGGTTCGTCCTGCGGAAAAATGCACAAAAAGCGGGTGGGCTATAGCCTTGGGGCGTGGGGCTGGCGAACTTCGTCTGCCGGATTCGGAATGGGCCGAGACTTTTCCCACCCTCTTCCTGGGACAAAAATAGGCCGCGGGCACAGCCGCGCCCAAAAAAGAGCAGCCGAACCACTTGGCCCCAAGTTCGTCCTGCGGAAAAATGCCCAAAAAAGGGGTGGGCTATAGGCTTGGGGCGTGGGGCTGCCGAACTTCATCCACCAGACTCAGAACGGGCCGACACTTCTCTCACCCGCTCCCCGCCCCAAAAATAGGCCGCGCGCACAGCCGCACCCAAAAAAAAGCAGCCAAAACCCTTGGCGCCAAGTTCTTCCAGCGGAAAAATGCCCAAAAAAGGGGTGTGCTATACCGTTGGGACGTGGGGCTGCCGAAGTTCGTCCGCCGGACTCGGAATGGGCCGAGCCTTTGCCCACCCCCTCCGCACAACAAAACTAGGCCGCGGGCACAGCCCCGCCAAAAAAAGAGCAGCCGAACCCCTTGGCGCCAGGTTCGTCCTGCGGAAAAATGCACAAAAAGCGGGTGGGCTATAGCCTTGGGGCGTGGGGCCGGCGAACTTCGTCCGCCGGACTCGGAATGTGCTGAGACTTTGCCCACCCCCTCCCCACGACAAAAATAGGCCGCAGGCACAGCCGCGCCCAAAAAAGAGCAGCTGACCTCCTTGGCGGCAAGTTCGTCCTGCGGAAAAATGCCCAAAAAAGGGGTGTGCTATAGCCTTGGGGCGTGGGGCTGCCGAAGTTCGTCCGCCGGACTCGGAATGGGCCGAGACTTTTCCCACGCCCTCCCCACGAAAAAAATAGGCCGCGGACACAGCCGCGCCCAAAAAAGAGCAGCCGAACCCCATGGCGCCAATTTCGTCCTGCGAAAAAATGCACAAAAAGCGGGTGGGGTCTAGCCTTGGGGCGTGGGGTGGCGAACTTCGTCCGCTGGACTCGGAATGGGCCAAGACTATTCCCACCCCCTCCCCATGACAAAAATAGGCCGCGGGCACAGCTGCGCCCAAAAAAGAGCAGCCGAACACCTTGGCATCAAGTTCGTCCGCCGGAAAAATGCCCAAAAAGGGGATGGGCTATAGCCTTGGTGCGTGGGACCGGCGAACTTCGTCCGCCGGACTCGGAATGGGCCAAGGCTTTGCCCACCCCCTCGCCGTGACTGAAGTAGGCCGAGGGCACAGCCACGCCCAAAAAAGTGCTGCCGAATCCCTTGGCGCCAAGTTCTTCCAGCGGAAAAATGCCCAAAAAAGGGGTGTGCTATACCCTTGGGACGTGGGGCTGCCGAAGTTCGTCCGCCGGACTCGGAATGGGCCGAGACTTTTCCCACCCCCTCCCCGCGACAAAAATAGGCCGCGGGAACTGACACGCCCAAAAAGGAGCAGCCGAACCCCATGGCGCCATGTTCGTCCTGCGGAAAAATGCCCAAAAAAGGGGTCGGCTATAGCCTTGGGGCGTGGGGCTGGCGAACTTCGTCCGCTGGGCACGGAATGTGCCGAGACTTTGCCCACCCCCTCCCCGCGACAAAAATAGGCCGCGGGCACAGCCGTGCCGCAAAAAGAGCAGCCGAACCCCATGGCGCCAAGTTCGTCCTGCGGAAAAATGCACAAAAAAGGGGTGAGCTATAGCCTTGGGGCGTGGGGTTGGCGAACTTCGTCCGCCTTTCTCGGAATGGGCCGAGACTTGGGCCACCCCCTCCCAACGACAAAAATAGGCCGCGGGCACAGATTCACCCAGTAAAGTGCAGCTGAACCCCTTGGCGCCAAGTTCGTCCTGTGGAAAAATGCCCAAAATGGGTGTGGGCTATAGCCTTGGGGCGTGGGGCTGGCGAACTTTGTCCGCCGGACTCGGAATGGGCCGAGACTTTGCCCACCCCGTCCCCACGACAAACATAGGCCACGGGCACAGCCGCGCCCAAAAAAGAGTAGCCGAACCCCTTGGCGCAAAGTTCATCCTGCGGAAAAATACCCAAAAAAGGGGTGTGCTATAGCCTTTGGGCGTGGGGCCGGCAAAGTTCATCCGCCTTCCTCGGAATGGGCCGAGACTTTGGCCACCCCCTCCCCGTGACAAAAATAGGCCATGGGCACAGCCGCGCCCAAAAAAGAGCGGCCGAACCCCTTGGCAACAAGTTCGTCCTGCGGAAAAATGCCCAAAAAAAGGGTGGGCTATAGCCTTGGGGTGTGGGGCTGGCGAACTTCGTCCGCCTTCCTCGGAATGGGACGAGACATTGCCCACCCCTCCCCGTGACAAAAAAAGGCCGCGGGCACAGCCGCGCCCAAAAAAGAGCAGCCGAACCCCTTTGCGCCAAGTTCGTCCTGCGGAAAAATGCCCAAAAAAGGGGTGTGCTATAGCCTTGGGGCGTGGGGCGGGCGAACTTCGTCCGCCGGACTCGGAATGGGCCAAGACTTTGCCCACCCCTCCCCGCAACAAAAATAGACCGCGGGCACAGCCGCGCCCATAAAAGAGCAGCCGAACCCTTGGCGCAAAGTTCGTCGTGCGGAAAAATACCCAAAAAAGTGGTGGGCCATAGCCTTGGAGCGTGGGGCGGGAGAACTTCGTCCGCCGGACTCGGAATGTGCCTGGAACTTTGCACACCCCTTCCCATGACAAAAATAGGCCACGGGCACAGCCACACCCAAAACAGAGCAGCCGAACCCCTTGGCGCCAAGTTCGTCGTGCGGAAAAATGCCCAAAAACGGGGTGGGCTATAGCCTTGGGGCGTGAGGCTGGTGAACTTCGTCCGCCGACCTCGGAATGGGCAGAGACTTTTCCCACCCCTCGCCGCTACAAAAATAGGCCACGGGCACAGCCGCGCCCAAAAAAAGCAGCCGAGCCCCTAGGCGCCAGGTTCGTCCTGCGGAAAAATGCCCAAAAAATGGGTGGGCTATAGCCTTGGGGCGTGGGGCTGCCGAACTTCATCCGCCGGACTCGGAATGGGCTGAGACTTTGCCCTCCCCCTCCCCGCGACAAAAATAGGCCCCATGCACAGCCGCGGGCACAGCCGCGCCCAAAAAAGAACTGCCGAATCCCTTGGCGCCAAGTTCATCTTGCGGAAAAATGCCCAAACAGGGGGTGGGCTATAGCCTTGGGGCGTGGGGCTGGCGAACTTCGTCTGCCGGACTCGGAATGGGCCGAGACTTTTCCCACCCTCTTCCTGGGACAAAAAAAGGCCGCGGGCACAGCCGCGCCCAAAAAAGAGCAGCCGAACCACTTGGCGCCAAGTTCGTCCTGCGGAAAAATGCCCAAAAAAGGGGGTGGGCTATAGCCTTGGGGCGTGGGGCCGGCGAACTTCTTCCGCCTTCCTCGGAATGGGCTGAGACTTTGCCCTCCCCCTCCTCGCGACAAAAATAGGCCCCATGCACAGCCGCGGGCACAGCCGCGCCCAAAAATGAACTGCCGAATCCCTTGGCGCCAAGTTCGTCTTGCGGAAAAATGCCCAAACAGGGGGTGGGCTATAGCCTTGGGGCGTGGGGCTGGCGAACTTCGTCTGCCGGACTCGGAATGGGCCGAGACTTTTCCCACCCTCTTCCTGGGACAAAAATAGGCCGCGGGCACAGCCGCGCCCAAAAAAGAGCAGCCGAACCACTTGGCGCCAAGTTCGTCCTGCGGAAAAATGCCCAAAAAAGGGGTGGGCTATAGCCTTGGGGCGTGGGGCTGCCGAACTTCATCCACCAGACTCAGAACGGCCGACACTTCTCTCACCCGCTCCCCGCGCCAAAAATAGGCCGCGCGCACAGCCGCACCCAAAAAAAAGCAGCCAAAACCCTTGGCGCCAAGTTCTTCCAGCGGAAAAATGCCCAAAAAAGGGGTGTGCTATACCCTTGGGACGTGGGGCTGCCGAAGTTCGTCCGCCGGACTCGGAATGGGCCGAGCCTTTGCCCACCCCCTCCGCACAACAAAACTAGGCCGCGGGCACAGCCCCGCCAAAAAAAGAGCAGCCGAACCCCTTGGCGCCAAGTTCGTCCTGCGGAAAAATGCCCAAAAAACGGGTGGGCTATAGCCTTGGGGCGTGGGGCTGGCGAACTTCGTCCACCGGACTCGGAATGGGCCGAGACTTTCCCCACCCCCTCCCCTCAAATAAAATAGGCCGCGGGCACAGCCACGACCAAAAAAGAGCAGCCGAACCCCTTGGCGCCAGGTTCGTCCTGCGGAAAAATGCACAAAAAGCGGGTGGGCTATAGCCTTGGGGCGTGGGGCAGGCGAACTTCGTCCGCCGGACTCGGAATGGGCCGAGACT
The DNA here is from genome assembly GCA_029633175.1 of Citrus glauca. NCBI lineage: Eukaryota > Viridiplantae > Streptophyta > Magnoliopsida > Sapindales > Rutaceae > Citrus > Citrus glauca. The sequence goes on along the minus strand of JAQOOD010000039.1, from coordinate 95,766 downwards.
TTGCCCACCCCCTCCCCATGACAAAAATAGGCCGCGGGCACAGCCGCGCCCAAAAAAAGAGCAGCTGACCTCCTTGGCGGCAAGTTCGTCCTGCGGAAAAATGCCCAAAAAAGGGGTGTGCTATAGCCTTGAGGCGTGGGGCTGCCGAAGTTCGTCCGCCGGACTCGGAATGGGCCGAGACTTTTCCCACACCCTCCCCACGAAAAAAATAGGCCGCGGACACAGCCGCGCCCAGAAAAGAGCAGCCGAACCCCATGGCGCCAATTTCGTCCTGCGAAAAAATGCACAAAAAGCGGGTGGGGTCTAGCCAAGGGGCGTGGGGTGGCGAACTTCGTCCGCTGGACTCGGAATGGGCCAAGACTATTCCCACCCCCTCCCCATGACAAAAATAGGCCGCGGGCACAGCTGCGCCCAAAAAAGAGCAGCCGAACACCTTGGCATCAAGTTCGTCCGGCGGAAAAATGCCCAAAAAGGGGATGGGCTATAGCCTTGGTGCGTGGGACCGGCGAACTTCGTCCGCCGGACTCGGAATGGGCCAAGGCTTTGCCCACCCCCTCCCCGTGACTGAAGTAGGCCGAGGGCACAGCCGCGCCCAAAAAAGTGCTGCCGAACCCCTTGGCGCCAAGTTCGTCCTACGGAAAAATTCCCAAAAAACGGGTGGGCTATAGCCATGGGGCGTGGGGCTGGCGAACTTTGTCCGCCAGACTCGGAATGGGCCGAGCCTTTGCCCACCCCCTCCGCACAACAAAACTAGGCCGCGGGCACAGCCCCGCCAAAAAAAGAGCAGCCGAACCCCTTGGCGCCAAGTTCGTCCTGCGGAAAAATGCCCAAAAAACGGGTGGGCTATAGCCTTGGGGCGTGGGGCTGGCGAACTTCGTCCACCGGACTCGGAATGGGCCGAGACTTTCCCCACCCCCTCCCCTCAAATAAAATAGGCCGCGGGCACAGCCACGACCAAAAAAGAGCAGCCGATCCCCTTGGCGCCAAGTTCGTCCAGCGGAAAAATGCACAAAAAGCGGGTGGGCTATAGCCTTGGGGCGTGGGGCAGGCGAACTTCGTCCGCCGGACTCGGAATGGGCCGAGACTTTGCCCACCCCCTCCCCGTGACAAAAATAGGCCGCGGGCACAGCCGCGCCCAAAAAACAGCAGCCGAACCCCTTTGCGCCAAGTTCGTACTGCGGAAAATGCCCAAAAAGGGGGAGGGCTATAGCCTTGGGCCGTGGGGCTGGCGAACTTCGTCCGCCGGACTCGGAATGGGCCGAGACTTTTCCCACCCCCTCCCCGTGACAAAAATAGGCTGCGGGCACGGCCGCACCCAAAAAAGAGCAGCCGAACCCCTTCGCGCCATGTTCGTCCGGCGGAAAAATGCCCAAACAAGGGGTGGGCTAGAGCCTTGGGGAGTGGGGCGGGCGAACTACGTCCGCCGGACTCAGAATGGGCCGAGACCTTTCCCACCCCCTCCCTGTGTCAAAAATAGGCCGCGGGCACAGCCGCGCCCAAAAAGGAGCAGCCGAACCCCTTGGCGCCAAGTTCGTCCTGCGGAAAAATGCCCAAAAAAGGGGTGGGCTATATCGTTGGGGCGTCGGGCTGGCAATGTTCATCCGCCTACCTCGGAATGGGCCGAGACTTTGCCCACCCCCTCCCCGTACCAGAAATAGGCCGCGGGCACAGTTGCGCCCAAAAAAGAGCAGACGAACCCCTTCGCGCCAAGTTCGTCCCGCGGAAAAAAGCCCAAAAAAGGGGTGGGCTATAGCCTTGGGGCGTGGGGCTGCCGAAGTTAGTCCGCCGGACTCGGAATGGGCCGAGACTTTTCCCACCCGCTCCCCGCGACAAAAAATAGGCCGCGGGCACAGCCGCGTCCAAAAAAGAGCAGCCGAACCCCTTGGCGCCAAGTTCGTCCTCTGGAAAAATGCCCAAAAAGGGGGTGGGCTATAGCCTTGGGGCGTGGGGCTGCCGAAGTTCGTCCGCCGGACTCGGAATGGGCCGAGACTTTTCCCACCCCCTCCCCGCGACAAAAATAGGCCGCGGGAACTGACGCGCCCAAAAAGGAGCAGCCGAACCCCATGGCGCCATGTTCGTCCTGCGGAAAAATGCCCAAAAAAGGGGTCGGCTATAGCCTTGGGGCGTGGGGCGGGCGAACTTCGTCCGCCGGGCAGGGAATGTGCCGAGACGTTGCCCATCCCCTCCCCGCGACAAAAATAGGCTGCGGGCACAGCCGCGCCCAAAAAAGTGCAGCCGAACCTCATGGCGCCAAGTTCGTCCTGCGGAAAAATGCCCAAAAAAGGGGTGTGCTATAGCCTTGGGGCGTGGGGCTGCCGAAGTTCGTCTGCCGGACTCGGAATGGGCCGAGACTTTTCCCACCCCCTCCCCGTGACAGAAATAGGCCGCGGGAACTGACGCGCCCAAAAAGGAGCAGCCGAACCCCATGGCGCCATGTTCGTCCTGCGGAAAAATGCCCAAAAAAGGGGTCGGCTATAGCCTTGGGGCGTGGGGCGGGCGAACTTCGTCCGCCGGGCACGGAATGTGCCGAGACGTTGTCCATCCCCTCCCCGCGACAAAAATAGGCTGCGGGCACAGCCGCGCCCAAAAAAGTGCAGCCGAACCTCATGGCGCCAAGTTCGTCCTGCGGAAAAATGCCCAAAAAAGGGGCGTGCTATAGCCTTGGGGCGTGGGCCTGCCGAAGTTCGTCCGCCGGACTTGGAATGGGCCGAGACTTTTCCCACCCCCTCCCCGCGACAAAAATAGGCCGCGGGAACTGACGCACCCAAAAAGGAGCAGCCGAACCCCATGGCGCCATGTTCGTCCTGCGGAAAAATGCCCAAAAAAGGGGTCGGCTATAGCCTTGGGGCGTGGGGCTGGCGAACTTCGTCCGCCGGGCACGGAATGTGCCGAGACTTTGCCCATCCCCTCCCCGCGACAAAAATAGGCTGCGGGCACAGCCGCGCCCAAAAAAGAGCAGCCGAACCTCTTGGCGCCAAGTTCGTCCTGCGGAAAAATGCCCAAAAAAGGGGTGTGCTATAGCCTTGGGGCGTGGGGATGCCGAAGTTCATCCGCCGGACTCAGAATGGGCCGAGACTTTTCCCACCCCCTCCTCGCGACAAAAATTGGCCGCGGGAACTGAGGCACCCAAAAAGGAGCAGCCGAACCCTTGGCGCCAAGTTCGTCCTGCGGAAAAATGCCCGAAAAGGGGGTGGGCTATAGCCTTGGGGCGTCGGGCTGCCGAAGTTAGTCCGCCGGACTCGGAATGGGCCGAGACTTTTCCCACCCACTCCCCGCGACAAAAAATAGGCCGCGGGAACAGCCGCGCCCAAAAAAGAGCAGCCGAACCCCTTGGCGCCAAGTTCGTCCTGCGGAAAAATGCCCAAAAAATGGGTGGGCTATAGCCTTGGGGCGTGGGGCTGCCGATGCTCATCCGCCTTCCTCGGAATGGGCCGAGACTTTTCCCACCCCCTCCCCGCGAAAAAAATAGGCCGCGGGCACAGCCCCGCCCAAAAAAGAGCAGCCGAACCTCTTAGCGCCAAGTTCGTCCTCTGGAAAAATGCCCAAAAAGGGGGTGGGCTATAGCCTTGGGGCGTGGGGCTGCCGATGTCCGTCCGCCGGACTCGGAATGGCCGAGACTTTTCCCACCCCCTCCCCACGACAAAAATAGGCCGCGGGAACTGACGCGCCCAAAAAAGAGCAGCCGAACCCCTTGGCGCCAAGTTCGTCCTGCGGAAAAATGCCTAAAAAATGGGTGGGCTATAGCCTTGGGGCGTGGGGCTGCCGATGCTCATCCGCCTTCCTCGGAATGGGCCGAGACTTTTCCCACCCCCTCCCCACGACAAAAATAGGCCGTGGGAACTGACGCACCCAAAAAGGACATGCCGAACGCTTGGCGCCATGTTCGTCCTGCGGAAAAATGCCCAAAAAAGGGGTGGGCTATAGCCTTGGGGCGTGGGGCTGGCGAACTTCGTCCGCCGGACACGGAATGTGCGGAGACTTTGCCCACCCCCTCCCCACGACAAAAATAGGCCGCGGGCACAGCCGCACCCAAAAAAGAGCAGCCGAACCCCTTGGCGCCAAGTTCGTCCTGCGGAAAAATGCCTAAAAAATGGGTGGGCTATAGCCTTGGGGCGTGGGGCTGCCGATGCTCATCCGCCTTCCTCGGAATGGGCCGAGACTTTTCCCACCCGCTCCCCACGACAAAAATCGGCCGCGGGAGCTGACGCGCCCAAAAAGGAGCAGCCGAACCCCTTGGCGCCATGTTCGTCCTGCGAAAAAATGCCCAAAAAAGGGGTCGGCTATACCCTTGGCGCGTGGGGCTGGCGAACTTCGTCCGCCGGGCACGGAATGTGCCGAGACATTGCCCACCCCCTCCCCGCGACAAAAATAGGCCTCGGGCACAGCCGCGCCCAAAAAAGAGCAACCGAACCTCTTGGCGCCAAGTTCGTCCTGCGGAAAAATGCCCAAAAAAGGGGTGTGCTATAGCCTTGGGGCGTGGGGCTGCCGATGTCCGTCCGCCGGACTCGGAATGGGCCGAGACTTTTCCCACCCCCTCCCCACGACAAAAATAGGCCGTGGGAACTGACGCACCCAAAAAGGACATGCCGAACGCTTGGCGCCATGTTCGTCCTGCGGAAAAATGCCCAAAAAAGGGGTGGGCTATAGCCTTGGGGCGTGGGGCTGGCGAACTTCGTCCGCCGGACACGGAATGTGCGGAGACTTTGCCCACCCCCTCCCCATGACAAAAATAGGCCGCGGGCACAGCCGCACCCAAAAAAGAGCAGCCGAACCCCTTGGCGCCAAGTTCGTCCTGCGCAAAAATGCCCAAAAAGGGGGTGGGCTATAGGCTTGGGGCGTGGGGCGGGCGAACTTCGTCCGCCGGACTCGGAATGGCCGAGACTTCGCCCACCCCCTCCCTGTACCAAACGTAGGCCGCAGGCGCAGCCGCACCCAAAAAAGAGCAGTCGATCGCCTTGGCGCCAAGTTCGTCCTGCGGAAAAATGCCCAAAAAAGGGGTGGGCTATAGCCTTGGGGCGTCGGGCGGGTGAACTACGTCCGCCTTCCTCGGAATGGGCCGAGATTTTGCCCGCCCCCTCCCCGCACCAAAAATACGCCGCGGGCACAGCCGTACCTAAAAAAGAGCAGCCGAACCCCTTTGCGCCAAGTTCGTACTGCGCAAAAATGCGCAAAAAGGGGGTGGGCTTAGACTTGGGGCGTGGGGCTGGCGAACTTCGTCCGCCTTCCTCGGAATGGGCCGAGACTTTGGCCTCCAGCTCCCCGTGCCAAAAATAGGCCGCGGGCACAGCCACGCCAAAAAAAGAGCAGTCGAACCCCATGGCGCCAAGTTCGTCCTGCGGAAAAATGCCCAAAAAAGGGGTGGGCTATAGGCTTGGGGCGTGGGGCTGGTGAACTTCGTCCGCCGGACTCGGAATGGGCCGAGAATTTGCCCACCCCCTCCCCGTGACAAAAATAGGCCGCGGGCACAACCGCGACCGAAAAAGAGCAGCCGAACCCCTCGGCGCCAAGTTCGTCCTGCGAAAAAATGCCCAAAAAAGGGGTGTGCTATATCTTTAGGGCGTGGGGCCGGCGAACTTCGTCTGCCTTCCACGGAATGGGCCGAGACATTGGCCATCCCCTCCCCGAGACACAAATAGGCTGCGAGCACAGCCGCGCCCGAAAAAGAGCCGCCGAACACCTTGGCGCCAAGTTCGTCCTGGGGAAAAATGACCAAAAAAGGGGTGTGCTATAGCCTCGAGGCGTGGGGCCGGCGAAGTTCGTCCGCGGGACTCGGAATGGGCCGAGACGTTGTCCACCCCCTCCCCGCGACAAAAATAGGCCGCGGGCACAGCCGTCACCAAAAAAGAGCAGCCGAACCCCTTGGCGCCAAGTTCGTCCTGCGGAAAAATGCCCAAAAGGGGGGTGGGCTATAGCCTTGGGGCGTGGGGCTGGCGAACTTCGTCCGCCGGACTCGGAATGGGATGAGACTTCCCCCCCCCCCCCTCCCTGTGACAAAAATAGGCCGCGAGCACAGCCCCGCCCAAAAAAGAGCAGCCGAACCTCTTAGCGCCAAGTTCGTCCTCTGGAAAAATGCCCAAAAAGGGGGTGGGCTATAGCCTTGGGGCGTGGGGTTGCCGATGTTCATCCGCCTTCCTCGGAATGGGCCGAGACTTCTCCCACCCCCTCCCCGTGACAACAATAGGCCGCGGGCACAGCCCCGCCCAAAAAAGAGCAGCCGAACCTCTTAGCGCCAAGTTCGTCCTCTGGAAAAATGCCCAAAAAGGGGGTGGGCTATAGCCTTGGGGCGTGGGGTGGCGAACTTCGTCCGCCTTCCTCGGAATGGGCCGAGACTTTGCACACGCCCTCCCCGCGACAAAAATAGGCCGCGGGCACAGCCGCGCCAAAAAAAGAGCAGTCGAACCCCTTGGCGCCAAGTTCGTCCTGCGGAAAAATGACCAAAAAGGGGGTGGGCTATAGCCTTGGGGTGTGGGGCTGGCGAACTTCGTACGCCGGGCTCGGAATGGGCCGAGACTTTTCCCAGCCCCTCCCCGCGACAAAAATAGGCCACGGGCACAGCCGCGCCAAAAAAAGAGCAGTCGAACCCCTTGGCGCTAAGTTCGTCCTGCGGGAAAATGCACAAAAAAGGGGTGGGCTATAGCCTTGGGGCGTGGGGCTGGCGAACTTCGTCCGCCTTCCTCGGAATGGGCTGAGACTTTGCCCACCCCCTCCCCGCGCAAAAAATAGGCCGCAGGCACAGCCGCGCCCAAAAAAGAGCAGTCGAACCCCTTGGCCGCATGTTCGTCCTACGGAAAAATGCCCAAAAAAGGGGTGTGCTATAGCCTTTGGGCGTGGGGCCGGCACAGTTCATCCGCCTTCCTGGGAATGGGCTGACACTTTGGCCACCCCCTCCCCGCACCAAAAATACGCCGCGGGCACAGCCGCACCGAAAAAAGACCAGCCGAACCCCTTTGCGCCAAGTTCGTACTGCGGAAAAATGCCCAAAATGGGGGTGGGCTTAGCCTTGGGGCGTGGGGCTGGCGAACTTCGTCCGCCTTCCTCGGAATGGGCCGAGACTTCGGCCTCCCACTCCCCGTGCCAAAAATAGGCCGCGGGCACAGCCACACCAAAAAAAGAGCAGTCGAACCCCTTGGCGCCAAGTTCGTCCTGCGGAAAAATGCCCGAAAAGGGGGTGGGCTACAGCCTTGGGGCGAGGGCTGCCGAAGTTAGTCCGCCGGACTCGGAATGGGCCGAGACTTCTCCCACCCACTCCCCGCGACAAAAAATAGGCCGCGGGCACAGCCGCGCCCAAAAAAGAGCAGCCGAGCCCCTTGGCGCCAAGTTCGTCCTGCGGAAAAATGACCAAAAAATGGGTGGGCTATAGCCTTGGGGCGTGGGGCTGCCGATGTTCATCCACCTTCCTCGGAATGGGCCGAGACATTGCCCACCCCCTCCCCTCGACAAAAATAGGCTGCGGGCACAGCCGCGCCCAAAAAAGAGCAGCCGAACCCCTTGGCGCCAAGTTTGTCCTGCGGAAAAATGCCCAAAAAGGGGGTGGGCTATAGCCTTGGGGTGTGGGGCGGGTGAACTTCGTACGCCGGACTCGGAATGGGCCGAGACTTTTCCCACCCCCTCCCCACGACAAAATAGGCCGCGGACACAGCCTTGGGGCGTGTGGCTGGCGAACTTTGTCCGCCGGACTCGGAATGGGCCGATTCTTTTCCCACCCCCTCCCCTCGACAAAAATAGGCCGCGGGCACAGCCGCGCCCAAAAAAGTGCAGCGAAACCCCTTGGCGCCATGTTCGTCCTGCGGAAAAATGCCCAAAAAAGGGGTGGACTATAGCCTTGGGGCGTGGGGCTGGCCTACTTCGTCCGCCGGACTCGGAATGGGCCGAAACTTTTCCCACCCCCTCCCCGCGACAAAAATAGGCCGCGGGCACAGCCGCGCCTAAAAATGACCAGCCGAACCCCTTGGCGCCAAGTTTGTCCAGCGGAAAAATACCCAAAAAAGGGGTGGGCTATAGCCTCGGGGCGTGGGGCTGGCGAACTTCGTCCGCCGGACTCGGAATGGGCCGAGAATTTTCCCACCCCCTCCCCACGACAAAAATAGGCCGCGGACACAGCCGCACCCAAAAATGACCTGCCGAACCCCTTTGCACCAAGTTCGTCCTGCGGAAAATGCCCAAAAAAGGGGTGGGCTATAGCCTTGGGGCGTGTGGCGGGCGAACTTCGTCCGCAGGACTCGGAATGGGCCGATACTTTGCCCACCCCCCTCCCCTCGACAAAAATAGGTGGCGGGCACAGCCGCGCCCAAAAAAGAGCAGCCGAACCCCTTGGCGTCAAGTTCGTCCTGCGGAAAAATGCCCAAAAAGGGGGTGGGCTATAGCCTTGGGGTGTGGGGCTGGTGAACTTCGTACGCCGGACTCGGAATGGGCCGAGACTTTTCCCACCCCCTCCCCTCGACAAAAATAGGCCGCGGGCACAGCCGCACCCAAAAAAGTGCAGCCAAACCCCTTGGCGCCATGTTCGTCCTGCGGAAAAATGCCCAAAAAAGGGGTGGGCTATAGCCTTGGGGCGTGGGGCTGGCGTACTTCGTCCGCCGGACTCAGAATGGGCCGAAACGTTTCCCACCCCCTCCCCGCAACAAACATAGGCCGCGGGCACAGCCGCGCCGAAAAATGACCAGCCGAACCCCTTGCCGTCAAGTTTGTCCACCGGAAAAACACCCAAAAAAGGGGTGGGCTATAGCCTCGGGGCGTGGGGCTGGCGAACTTCGTCCGCCGGACTCGGAATTGGCCGAGACTTTTCCCACCCCCTCCCCACGACAAAAATAGGCCGCGGACACAGCCGCGCCAAAAAATGACCTGCCGAACCCCTTTGCACCAAGTTCGTCCAGCGGAAAAATTCCAAAAAAAGGGGTGGGCTATAGCCTTGGGGCGTGGGGCTGGTGTACTTCGTCCGCCGGACTCGGAATGGGCCGAAACTTTTCTCACCCCCTCCCCGCGACAAAAATAGGCCGCGGGCACAGCCGCGCCCAAAAATGACCAGCCGAACCCCTTGGCGCTACGTTTGTCCAGCGGAAAAATACCCAAAAAAGGGGTGGGCTATAGCCTCGGGGCGTGGGGCTGGCGAACTTCGTCCGCCGGACTGGCCGAGACTTTTCTCACCCCCTCCCCACGACAAAAATCGGCCGCGGACACAGCCGCGCCCAAAAATGACCTGCCGAACCCCTTTGCACCAAGTTCGTCCTGCGGAAAATGCCCAAAAAAGGGGTGGGCTATAGCCTTCGGGCGTGTGGCGGGCGAACTTCGTCCGCCGGACTCGGAATGGGCCGATACTTTGCCCACCCCTTCCCCTCGACAAAAATAGGCCGCGGGCACAGCTGCACCCAAATAAGTGCAGCCAAACCCCTTGGTGCCGTGTTCGTCCGGCGGAAAAATGCCGAAAAAAGGGGTGTGCTATAGCCTTGGGGCGTGGGGCGGGCGTACTTCGTCCGCCGGACTCGGAATGGGCCGAAACCTTTCCAACCCCCTCCCCGCGACAAAAATAGGCCGTGGGCACAGCCGCGCCCAAAAACGAGCAGCCGAACCCCTTGGTGCGAAGTTCGTCCTGCGGAAAAATGCCCGAAAAGGGGGTGGGCTATAGCCTCGGGGCGTGGGGAGGGCGAACATCGTCCGCCGGACTCGCAATGGGCCGAGACTTTTCCCACCCCCTCCCCGCGACAAAGATAGGCCACGCGCACTGCCGCACCCAAAAAAGAGCAGCCGAACCCCATGGCCCCATGTTCGTCCTGCGGAAAAATGCCCAAAAAAGGGGTGGGCTATAACCTTGGGGCGTGGGGCGGGCGAACTTCGTCTGCCGGACTCGGAATGGGCCAAGACTTTGCCCACCCCCTCCCATCGATAAAAATAGGCCGCGGGCACAGCCGGTCCGAAAAAAGAGCAGCCGAACCCCTTGGCGCCAAGTTCGTCCTGCGGAAAAATGCCCAAAAAAGGGGTGTGCTATAGCCTTGGGGCGTGGGGCTAGCGAACTTCGTCCGCCGGACTCGGAATGGGCCGAGACTTTGCCCACCCCCTCCCCGCACTAAAAGTAGGCCGCGGGCGCAGCCGCGCCCAAAAAAGAGCAGTCGAACGCCTTGGCGCCAAGTTCATCCTGCGGAAAAATGCCCAAAAAAGGGGTGTGCTATAGCCTTGGGGCGTGGGGCTGCCGAAGTTCGTCCGCGAGACTCGGAATGGGCCGAGACTTTTCCCACCCTCTCTCCGTGACAAAAATAGGCCGCGGGCACAGCCGCGCCCAAAAAAGAGCAGCCGAACATCTTGGCGCGAAGTTCGTCCTGCGGAAAAATGCCCAAAAAAGGGGTGGGCTATATCCTTGGGGCGTGGGGCTGCCGAAGTTCGTCCACCAGACTCGGAATGGGCCAAGACTTTTCTCACCCCATTCCGATTCCCACGACAAACATAGGCCGCGGGGACAGCGCGCCAAAAAAAGAGCAGCCGAACCCCTAGGCGCCATGTTCGTCCTGCGGAAAAATGCCCAAAAAAGGGGTGGGCAATAGCCATGGGGCGTGGGGCGGGCGAACTTCGTCTGCCGGACTCGGAATGGGCCGAGACTTTGCCTACCCCCACCCCACGACAAAAATAGGCCGCGGGCAAAGCCGCGCCCAAAAAAGAGCAGTCAAACCCCTTGGTGCCAAGTTCGTCCTGCGGAAAAATGCCCAAAAAAAGGGTGCGCTATAGCCTTGGAGCGTGGGGCGGGCGAACTTCGTCCGCCGGACACGGAATGTGCCGAGACTTTGCCCACCCCCTCCCCGTGACAAAAATAGGCCGCGGGCACAGCCGCGCCCAAAAAAGAGCTGCCGAACACCTTGGCGCCAAGTTCGTCCTGCGGAAAAATGCCCAAAAAATGGGTGGGCTATAGCCTTTGGGCGTGGGGCCGGCAAAGTTATACCGCCTTCCTCAGAATAGGCCGAGACTTTGCCCAGCTCCTCCCTGCGACAAAAATAGGCCGCGGGCACAGCCGCACCCAAAAAAGAGCAGCCGAACCCCTTGGCGCCAAGTTCGTCCTCCGGGAAAATGCCCAAAAAAGGGGTGGGCCTTAGCCTTTGCGCGTGGGGCCGGCGCACTTCGTCCGCGTTCGTAGGAATGGGCCGAGACTTTGCCCACCCCCTCGCCGTGACAAAAATAGGCCGTGGGTACAACCGCGCCCAAAAAAGAGCAGCCGAACCCCTTGGCGCCAAGTTCGTCCTGCGGAAATATGCCCAAAAAAGGGGTGGGCCTTAGCCTTTGGGCGTGGGGCCGGCGCACTTCGTCCGCCTACCACGGAATGGGCCGAGACTTTGGCCACCCCCTCCCCACACCAAAAATAGGCCGCGGGCACAGCCGCAACCCAGAAAGAGCAGCCGAACCCCTAGGCGCCAAGTTCGTCCTGCGGAAAAATGCCCAAAAAAGGGGTGTGCTATAGCCTTTGGGCGTGGGGCCGGCAAAGTTATTCCGCCTTCCTCAGAATGGGGTGAGACTTTGCCCACCCCCTCCCCACGTCAAAAATAGGCCGCGGGCACAGCCGCGCCCAAAAAAGAGCAGCCGAACCCCTTGGTGCCAAGTTCGTCCTACGGAAAAATGCCCAGAAAAGGGGTGGGCTATAGCCTTGGGGCGTCGGGCTGGCGAACTTCGTCCGCCGGACTCGGAATGTGCCGAGACATTGCCCACCCCCTCCCCGCAAATAAAATAGGCCGCGGGTGCGGCCGCGCCCAAAAAAGAGCGGCCGAACCCCTTGGCGCCAAGTTCGTCCAGCGGAAAAATGCCCAAAAAGGGGGTGGGCTATAGCCTGGGGGCGTGGGGCGGGCGAACTTCGTCCGCCGGACTCGGAATGGGCCGAGACTTTTCCCACCCCCTCCCCATGACAAAAATAGGCCGCGGGCACCGCCGCACCCAAAAAGGAGCAGCCGAACCCCTTCGCCCCTTGTTCGTCCTGCGGAAAAATGCCCAAAAAAGGGGTGTGCAATAGCCTTGGGGCGTGGGGCGGGCGTACTTCGTCCGCCGGACTCGGAATGGGCCGAGACTTTTCCCACCCCCTCCCCGCAACAAAAATAGGCCGCGGGCACAGCCGAACCCCTTGGCGCCAAGTTCGTCATGCGGAAAAATGCCCAAAAAAGAGGTGGGCTATAACCTTGGGGCGTGGGGCAGGCGAACTTCGTCCGCCTTCCTCGGAATGGGCCGAGACATTCCCCAAAACCTCCCCGTGACAAAAATAGGCCACGGGCACAGCCGCAACCCAAAAAGCGCAGCCGAACCCCTTGGCGCCAAGTTGCTCCTGCGGAAAAAGGCCCAAAAAAGGGGTGGGCTATAGGCTTGGGGCGTGGGGCTAGCGAACTTCGTCCGCCCTCCTCGGAATGGGCCAAGACTTTTCCCACCCCCTCCCCATGACAAAAATAGGCCGCGGGCACCGCCGCACCCAAAAAGGAGCAGCCGAACCCCTTCGCCCCTTGTTCGTCCTGCGGAAAAATGCCCAAAAAAGGGGTGTGCTATAGCCTTGGGGCGTGGGGCAGGCGTACTTCGTCCGCCGGACTCGGAATGGGCCGAGACTTTTCCCACCCCCTCCCCACAACAAAAATAGGCCGCGGGCACAGCCGCACCCACAGAAGAGCAGCCGAACCCCTTGGCGCCAAGTTCGTCATGCGGAAAAATGCCCAAAAAAGAGGTGGGCTATAACCTTGGGGCGTGGGGCGGGCGAACTTCGTCCGCCTTCCTCGGAATGGGCCGAGACATTCCCCAAAACCACCCCGCGACAAAAATAGACCACGGGCACAGCCGCAACCCAAAAAGCGCAGCCGAACCCCTTGGCGCCAAGTTCCTCCTGCGGAAAAAGGCCCAAAAAAGGGGTGGGCTATAGCCTTGTGGCGTGGGGCTGCCGAAGTTCATCCGCCATCCTCGGAATGGGCCGAGACTTTTCCCACCCCCTCCCCACAACAAAAATAGGCCGCGGCCACAGGCGCGCCCAAAAAAGAGCAGCCGAACCCCTTGGCGCCAAGTTTGTCCTGCAGAAAAATGCCCAAAGAAGGGGTTTGCTATAGCCTTTGGGCGTGCGGCCGGCAAAGTTCATCCGCCTTCCTCGGAATGTGTCGAGACTTTGCCCACCCCCTCCCCGCGACAAGAATAGGCCGCGGGCTCAGCCGCTCCCAAAAAAGATCAGCCGAACCCCTTGGCGCCAAGTTCGTCCTGCGGAAAGATGCCCAAAAGAGGGGTGGGCTATAGCCTAGGCACGTGGGGCTGGCGCACTTCGTCCGCCTTCCTCGGAATGGGCCGAGAATTTGCCCGCCCCCTCCCCTTGACAAAAATTGGCCGCGGGCACAGCTGCACCGAAAAAGAGCAGCCGAACCCCTTGGTGCCATGTTCGTCCTGTGGAAAAATGCCCAAAAAAGGGGTGTGCTATAGCCTTTGGGCGTGGTACCGGCAAAGTTCATCCGCCTTCCTCGGCATGGGCTGAGACTTTGGCCACCCACTCCCCGCGCAATAAATAGGCCGCAGGAACAGACGCGCCCAAAAAACAGCAGCCGAACCCCTTGACGCCAACTTCATCCTGCCGAAAAATGCCCAAAAAAGGGGTGGGCTATAGCCTTGGGGCGTGGGGCTGGCGAACTTCATCTGCCGGACTCGGAATGTGCCGAGAATTTACCCACCCCCTCCCCGCAACAAAAATAGGACGTGGGCACAGCCGCGCCCAAAAAAGAGCAGCCGAACGCCTTGGCGCCAAGTTCGTCCAGCGAAAAAATACCCAACAAAGGGATGTGCTATATCCTTTGGGCGTGGGGCCAGCAAAGTTCATCCGCCTTCCTCGGAATGGGCCGAGACTTTGCCCACCCCCTCCCCGCGCCAAAAATAGGCCGCGGGCAAAGCCGCGCCCACAAAACAGCAGCCGAACCCCTTGGCGCCAATTTCGTCCTGCGGAAAATTGCCCAAAAAGGGGGTGGGCTATAGCCTTGGGGTGTGGGGCTTGCGAACTTCATCCGCCGGACTCGGAATGGGCCGAGACTTTCCCACCCCCTCCCCGCGAGAAAAATAGGCTGCGGGCACCGCCGCGCCCAAAAAAGAGCAGCCGAACCCCTTGGCACCAAGTTTGTCCTGCGGAAAAATGCCCGAAAAAGGGGTGGGCTATAGCCTTCGGGCGTGGGGCTGGCGAACTTCGTCCGCCTTCCTGGGATTGGGCCGAGACTTTGCCCACCCCCTCCCCGCTAAAAACATAGGCCGTGGGCACAGCCGTGCCCAAAAAAGAGCAGCCGAAACCCTTGGTGCCAAGTTCGTCCTGCGGAAAAATGCCCAAAAAAGGGGTGTGTTATAGCTTTTGGGCGTGGGGCCGGCAAAGTTCATTCGCAATCCTCAGAATGGGCCGAGACTTTGGCCACCTCCTCCTTGCACTAAAAATAGGCCGCGGGCTCCGCTGTGCCCAAAAAAGAGCAGCCGAACCTCTTGGCACCAAGTTCGTCCTGCGGAAAAATGCCCAAAAAACGGGTGTGCTATAGCCTTGGGGCGTGGGGCTGCCGAAGTTCGTCCACCGGAATCGGAATGGGCCGAGACTTTGCCCACCCCCTCCCCGCGACAAAAATAGGCCGCGGGCACAGCCCCGCCCAAAAAAGAGCAGCAGAACCCCTTGGTGCCAAGTTCGTCCTCCGGAAAAATGCCCAAAATAGGGGTGGGCTATAGCCTTGGGGCGTGGGGCTGGCGAACTTCGTCTGCCAGACTTGGAATGGGCTGAGACTTTGCCCACCCCCTCCCCGGGACAAAAATAGGGCGCGGGCACAGCCGCGCCCAAAAAAGAGCAGCCGAACCCCTTGGCGCCAAGTTCGTCCTGCGGAAAATTGCCCAAAAAAGGGGTGTGCTATAGCCTTTGGGCGTGGGGCCGGCAAAGTTCATCCGCCTTCCTCGGAATAAGCCGATACTTTGGCCACCCCGTCCCCATGCCAAAAACAGGCCGTGGGCTCAGCCGCACCCAAAAAAGAGCAGCCGAACCCCTTGGTGCCAAGTTCGTCCTCCGGAAAAATGCCCAAAAAAGGGGAGGGCTATAGCCTAGGGGCGTGGGGCTGGCGAACTTCGTCTGCCAGACTTGGAATGGGCCGAGACTTTGCCCACCCCCTCCCCGGGACAAAAATAGGCCGCGGGCACAGCCGCGCCCAAAAAAGAGCAGCCGAACCCCTTGGCGCCAAGTTCGTCCTGCGGAAAATTGCCCAAAAAAGGGGTGTGCTATAGCCTTTGGGCGTGGGGCCGGCGAAGTTCATCCGCCTTCCTCGGAATAAGCCGAGACTTTGGCCACCCCCTCCCCGTGCCCAAAACAGGCCGTGGGCTCAGCCGCGCCCAAAAAAGAGCAGCCGAACCCCTTGGTGCCAAGTTCGTCCTCCGGAAAAATGCCCAAAAAAGGGGTGGGCTATAGCCTTGGGACGTGGGGCTGCCGAAGTTCGTCCGCCGGACTCGGAATGGGCCGTGACTTTTCTCACCCCCTCCTCAAGACAAAAATAGGCCGCAGGCACTGCCGCGCCAAAAAACGAGCAGCCGAACCCCTTGGCACGAAGTTCGTCCTGCGGAAAAATGCCCAAAAAAGGGGTGGGCTATAGCCTTCGGGCGTGGGGATGGCGAACTTCGTCCGCGGGGCTCGGAATGGGCCGAGACTTTTCCCACCCGCTCCCCATGACAACAGTAGGCCGCGGGCACAGCTGCGCCCAAAAAAGAGCAGCCGAACCCCTTGGCACCAAGTTCGTCCTGCGGAAAAATGCCCAAAAAGCGGGTGGGCTATAGCGTTGGGCCGTGGGGCTGGCGAACTTCGTCCACCGTGCGAGGAATGGCCCGAGACTTTTCCCACCCCCTCCCCGTGACAAAAATAGGGCGCGGGCACAGCCGCGCCCAACAAAGAGCAGCCGAACCCCTTGGTGCCAAGTTCGTCCTGCGGAAAAATGCCCAAAAAAGGGGTGTGCTATAGCCTTGGGGCGTGGGGCTGCCGAACATCGTCCGCCAGACTCAGAATGGGCCGAGACTTTGCCCACCCCCTCCCCATGATAAAAATAGGCCGCAGGCACAGCCGCGCCCACAAAAGAGCAGCCGAACCCCTTGGCGCAAAGTTCGTCCTGCGGAAAATTGCCCAAAAAAGGGGTGTGCTATAGCCTTTGGGCGTGGGGCCGGCAAAGTTCATCCGCCTTCCTCTGAATGGGACGAGACTTTGGCCACCCCCTCCCCACGCCAAAAACAGGCCGCGGTCTCAGCGGCGCCCAAAAAAGAACAGCTGAACCCCTTGGCGCAAAGTTCGTCCTGCAGAAAAATGGGCAAAAAAGGGGTGTGCTATAGCCTTGTGGCGTGGGGCTGCCGAAGTTCATCCGCCTTCCTCGGAATGGGCCGAGACTTTGCCCACCCCCTCCCAGTGACAAAAATTGACCACGGGCACCGCCGCGCCCAGAAAAGAGCAGCCGAACCCCTTGGCGCCAAGTTCGTCCTGCGGAAAAATGCCCAAAAAGCCGGTGGGCTGTAGCCTTGGGGCGTGGCGCTGGCGAACTTGGTCCGCGGGGCTCGGAATGGGCCGAGACTTTTCCCACCCCCTCCCCACGACAACAGTAGGCCGCTGGCACAGCTGCGCCCAAAAAAGAGCAGTCGAACCCCTGGGCACCAAGTTCGTCCTGCGGAAAAATGCCCAAAAAGCGGTGGGCTGTAGCGTTGGGCCGTGGGGCTGGCGAACTTCGTCCACCGGGCTAGAAATGGGCCGAGACTTTTCCCACCCCTTCCCCGTGATGAAAATAGGCCGCGGGCACAGCCGCACCCAACAAAGAGCAGCAGAACACCTTGGTACCAAGTTCGTCCTGCGGAAAAATGCCCAAAAAAGGGGTGTGCTATAGCCTTGGGGCGTGGGGCTGGCGAACATCGTCCGCCGGACTCAGAATGGGCCGAGACTTTACCCACCCCCTCCCCGCGATAAAAATAGGCCGCGGGCACAGCCGCGCCCACAAAAGAGCAGCCGAACCCCTTGGCGCCAAGTTCGACCTGCGGAAAATTGCCCAAAAAAGGGGTGTGCTATAGCCTTTGGGCGTGGGGCGGCAAAGTTCATCCGCCTTCCTCGGAATGGGCCGAGACTTTGGCCACCCCCTCCCCGTGCCAAAAATAGGCCGCGGGCTCAGCGGCACCGAAAAAAGAGCAGCGGAACCCCTTGGCGCAAAGTTCGTCCAGCAGAAAAATGCCCAAAAAAAGGGTGGGCTACAGCCTTGGGGCGTGGGGCTGGCGAACTTCGTCGGCCGGACTCGGAATGTGCCGAGACTTAGCCCACCCCCTCACCACGAATAAAATAGGCCGCGGGCACAGCCGCGCCCAAAAAAGAGCAGCCGAACCCCTTGGCGCCAAGTTTGTACTGCGGAAAAATGCCCAAAAAAGGGGTGGGCTACAGCCTTCGGGCGTGGGGATGGCGAACTTCGTCCGCCGGACTCGGAATGGGCCGAGACTTTGCCCGCCCCCTCCCTGCGAATAAAATAGGCCGCGGGCACAGCCGCGCCCAAAAAAGAGTAGCCGAACCCCTTGGCGCCAAGTTCATCCTGCGGAAAAATGCCCAAAAAACGGGTGGGCTATAGCCTAGGGGTGTGGGGCTCGCGAACTTCGTCCGCCTTCCTCGGAATGGGCCGAGACTTTGCCCACCCCCTCCCAGCGACAAAAATTGACCACGGGCACAGCCGCGCCCAAAAAAGAGCAGCCGTACCCCTTGGCGCCAAGTTCGTCCTGCGGAAAAATGCCCAAAAAAGGGGTGTGCTATAGCCTTGTGGCGTGGGGCTGCCGAAGTTCATCCGTCTTCCTCGGAATGGGCCAGGAATTTTCCCGCCCACTCCCCGCGCTAAAAATAATGCCGCGGGCACATCCGCGCCCAAAAAAGAGCAGCCGAACCCCTTGGCGCCAAGTTCGTCCTGCGGGAAAATGCCCAAAAAACGGGTGTGCTATAGCCTCGGGGCGTGGGGCTGGCGAACTTCGTCCGCCATCCTCGGAATGGGCCAAAACTTTGCCCACCCCCTTCCAGCCGAGCCCAAAAAAGAGCAGCCGTACCCCTTGGTGCCAAGTTCGTCCTGCGGAAAAATGCCCAAAAAAGGGGTGTGCTATAGCCTTGTGGCGGGGGGCTTCCGAAGTTCATCCGCCTTCCTCGGAATGGGCCGAGACTTTGCACGCCCGCTCCCCGCGACAAAATTACACCGCGGGCACAGCCGCGCCCAAAAAAGAGCAGCCGAACCCCTAGGCGCCAAGTTCGTTCTATGGAAAAATGCCCAAAAAACGGGTGTGCTATAGCCTTGGGGCGTGGGGTTACCGAAGTTCGTCCACCGGACTCTGAACGGACCGAGACTTTGCCCACCCCCTCCTCGCGACAAAAATAGGCCACGGGCACAGCCGCGCCCAAAAAAGAGCAGCCGAACCCCATGGCGCGAAGTTCGGCCTGCGGCGGGCGAACTTCGTCCGCCGGACTCGTAATGGGGCGAGACTTTGCCCACCCCCTCCCCGTGAAAAAATAGGCCGCGGGCACAGCCGCGCCCAAAAAGGAGCAGCCGAACCCCTTGGCGCCAAGTTCATTCTGCGGAAAAATGCCCAAAAAGGGGGTGGGCTATAGCCTTTGGGCGTGGGGCTGGCGCACTTCGTACGCCATCCTCGGAATAGGCCGAGACTTTTCCCACCCCCTCCCCACGACAAAAATAGACCGCGTGCACAGCCACGCCCAAAAAAGAGCAGCTGTACCCCTTTGCGCCAAGTTCGTCCTGCGGAAAAATGGCCAATAAAGGGGTGTGCTACAGACTTGGGGCGTGGGGCCTGCAATGTTCATCCGCCGGACTCGGAATGGGCCGAGACTTTTCCCACCCCCTCCCCACGACAAAAATAGGCCGCGGCCACAGGCGCGCCCAAAAAAGAGCAGCCGAACCCCTTGGCGCCAAGTTTGTCCTGCAGAAAAATGCCCAAAAAAGGGGTGGGCTATAGCCTTGGGGCGTGGGGCTGGCGAACTTCGTCTGCCGGACTCGGAATGTGCCGAGAATTTACCCACCCCCTCCCCGCAACAAAAATAGGACGTGGGCACAGCCGCGCCCAAAAAAGAGCAGCTGAACGCCTTGGCGCCAAGTTCGTCCAGCGAAAAAATACCCAACAAAGGGATGTGCTATATCCTTTTGGGCGTGGGGCCAGCAAAGTTCATCCGCCTTCCTCGGAATGGGCCGAGACTTTGCCCACCCCCTCCCCGCGCCAAAAATAGGCCGCGGGCACCGCCGCGCCCAAAAAAGAGCAGCCGAACCCCTTGGCGCCAAGTTCGTCCTGCGGAAAAACGCCCAAAAAAGGGGTGGGCTATAGGCTTGGGGTGTGTGGCTGGCGCACTTCTTCCGCCGGACTCGGAATGCGCCGAGACTTTGCCAACCCCCTCCCCGCGGCAAAAATAGGCCGCGGTCAAAGCCGCGCCCACAAAACAGCAGCCGAACCCCTTGGCGCCAATTTCGTCCTGCGGAAAATTGCCCAAAAAGGGGGTGGGCTATAGCCTTGGGGCGTGGGGCTAGCGAACTTCATCCACCGGACTCGGAATGGGCCGAGACTTTCCCACCGCCTCCCCGCGAGAAAAATAGGCTGCGGGCACCGCCGCGCCCAAAAAAGAGCAGCCGAACCCCTTGGCGCCAAGTTCGTCCTGCGGGAAAATGTCCAAAAAAGGGGTGGGCTATAGCCTCGGGGCGTGGGGCTGGCGAAGTTCATCCGCCTTCCTCGGAATGGGCCGTGACTTTGCCCACCCCCTCCCACGATAAAAATATGCCGCGGGCGCAACCGCGCCCAAAAAAGAGCAGCCGAACCCCTTGGCGCCAAGTTCGTCCTGCGGAAAAATCCCCAAAAAAGGGGTGTGCTATAGCCTTAGGGCGTGGGGTTGGCGAAGTTCATCCGCCTTCCTCGGAATGGGCCGTAACTTTGTCCACCCCCACCCCGTGCCAAAAATGGGCCGCGGGCACAGCCGCGCCCAAAAAAGAGCAGCCAAACCCCTTGGCGCCAAGTTCGTCCTGCGGAAAAATCCCCAAAAAAGGGGTGTGCTATAGCCTTAGGGCGTGGGGTTGGCGAAGTTCATCCGCCTTCCTCGGAATGGGCCGTAACTTTGCCCACCCCCTCCCGTGATAAAAATAGGCCGCGGGCGCAGCCGCGCCCAAAACATAGCAGCCAAACGCCTCGGCGCCAAGTTCGTCCTGCGGAAAAATGCCCAAAAAAGGGGTGTTCATAGCCTTGGGGCGTGGGGCCGGCGAACTGCGTCCGCCGGACTCGGAATGGGCCGAGACTTTTCCCACCCCTCTCCGTGACAAAAATAAGCCGCGGGCACGGCCGCGCCCAAAAAAGAGCAGCCGAACCCCTTGGCGCCAAGTTCGTCCTGCGGAAAATTGCCCAAAAAAGGGGTGGGCTATAGCCTTGGGGCGTGGGGCTGGCGAACTTCGTCCGCCGGACTCGGAATAGGCCGAGACTTTGCGCACCCCCTGCCCGTGCCAAAAATAGGCCACGGGCACAGCCGCGCCCAAAAAAGAGCAGCCGATCCCCTAGGCGCCAAGTTTGTCCTGCGGAAAAATGCCCAAAAAAGAGGTGTGCTATAGCCTTAGGGCGTGGGGCTGGCGAAGTTCATCCGCCTTCCTTGGAATGGGCCGAGACTTTGCCCACCCCCTCCCTGTGCCAAAAATAGGCCACGGGCACAGCCGCGCCCAAAAAAGAGCAGCCGAACCCCTTGGCGCCAAGTTTGTCCTGCGGAAAAATGCCCAAAAAAGGGGTGTGCTATAGCCTTAGGGCGTGGGGCTGGCGAAGTTCATCCGCCTTCCTCGGAATGGGCCGAGACTTTGCCCACCCCCTCCCCGTGACAAAAATAGGCCGCGGGCACAGCCGCGCCCAAAAAAGAGCAGCCGAACCCCTTGGCGCCAAGTTCGTCCTGCAGAAAATTGCCCAAAAAGGGGGTGGGCTATAGCCTGGGGGCGTTGGGCTGGCGAACTTCGTCCGGCGGACTCGGATTGGGCCGAGACCTTGCCCACCCCCTCCCCGTGACAAAAATAGGGCGCGGGCACGGCGGCGTCCAAAAAAGAGCAGCCGAACCCCTTGGCGCCAAGTTCCTCCTGCGGAAAAATGCCCAAAATAGGGGTGTGCTATAGGCTTGGGGCGTGGGGCTGGCGAACTTCAGCCGCCGGACTTGGAACGGGCCGAGACTTTTCCCACCCCATCCCCGTGAAAAAAATAGGCCGCGTGCGCAGCCGCACCCAAAAAAGAGCAGCCGAACCCCTTGGCGCGAAGTTCGTCCGGCGGAAACATGCCCAAAAAAGGGGTGGGCTACAGCCTTGGGGCGTGAGGCTTGCTAACATCGTCCGCCGGACTAGTAATGGGCCGAGACTTTGCCCACCCCCTTCCAGTGATAAAAATAGGCCGCGGGCACAGCCGCACCCAAAAAATAGCTGCCGAATCCCTTGCCGCCAAGTTTGTTCTGCGGAAAAATGCCCAAAAAAGGGGTGTGCACAGCATTGGGCCGTGGGGCTGGCAAACTTCGTCCGCCGGACTCGGAATGGGCCGAGACTTTTCCCAACCATCCCCGCGACAAAAATAGGCCGCAGACACGGCCGCGCCCAAAAAAGAGCAGCCGAACCCCTTGGCGCCAAGTTCCTCCTGCGGTAAAATGCCCAAAAAAGGGGTGGGCTATAGCCTTGGTGCGTGGGGCTGGCGAACTTCAGCCGCCGGACTTGGAACGGGCCGAGACTTTTTCCACCCCATCCCCATGAAAAAAATAGGCCGCGTGCGCAGCCGTACCCAAAAAAGAGCAGCCGAACCCCTTGGCGCGAAGTTCGTCCGGCGGAAACATGCCCAAAAAAGGGGTGGGCTACAGCCTTGGGGCGTGAGGCTGGCGAACATCGCCCGCCGGACTAGTAATGGGCCGAGACTTTGCCCACCCCCTTCCAGTGATAAAAATAGGCCGCGGGCACAGCCGCACCCAAAAAATAGCTGCCGAATCCCTTGCCGCCAAGTTTGTTCTGCGGAAAAATGCCCAAAAAAGGGGTGTGCATAGCCTTGGGCCGTGGGGCTGGCGAACTTCGTCCGCCGGACTCGGAATGGGCCGAGACTTTTCCCACCCATCCCCGCGACAAAAATAGGCCGCAGGCACGCCGCGCCCAAAAAAGAGCAGCCGAACCCCTTGGCGCCAAGTTCGTCCTGCGGAAAAATGCCCAAAAAGGGGGTGGGCTATAGCCTTGGGGCGTGGGGCTGGCGAACTTCAGCCGCCGGACTTGGAACGGGCCGAGACTTTTCCCACCCCATCCCCGTGAAACAAATAGGCCGCGGGCGCAGCCGCACCCAAAAAAGAGCAGCCGAACCCCTTGGCGCGAAGTTCGTCCTGCGGAAACATGCCCAAAAAAGGGGTGGGCTACAGCCATGGGGCGTGACGCTGGCGAACATCGTCCGCCGGACTAGTAATGGGCCGAGACTCTTCCCACCCCCTTCCAGTGATAAAAATAGGCCGTGGGCACAGCCGTGCCCAAAAAATAGCAGCCGAACCCCTTGGCCCCAAGTTCGTGCTGCGGGAAAATGCCCAAAAAAGGGGGTGGGCTATAGCCTTGGGGCGTGGGTTGGCGAACTTCGTCCGCCGGACTAGTAATGGGCAGAGACTTTGCCCACCCCTCCCAGCGATACAAGTAGGCCGCGGGCACAGCCGCGCCCAAAAAATAGCAGCCGAACCCCTCGGCGCCAAGTTCGTCCTGCGGAAAAATGCCCAAAAAAGGGGTGTTCATAGCCTTGGAGCGTGGGGCGGGCGAACTTCGTCCGCCGGACTCGGAATGGGCCGAGACTTTTCCCACCCCCTCCCCGCGACAAAAATAGGCCGCGGGCACAGCCGTACCCAAAAAAGAGCAGCCGAACCACTTGGCGCCAAGTTCGTCCAGCGGAAAAATGCCCAAAAAGGGGTTGGGCTATAGCCTTGGGGTGTGGGGCGGGCGGACTTCGTCCGCCGGACTCGGAATGGGACGAGACTTTTCCCACCCCCTCCACGCGACAAAAATAGGCTGCGGGCACAGCCGCACCCAAAAAAGAGCAGCCGAACCACTTGGCGCCAAGTTCGTCCTGCGGAAAAATGCCCAAAAAGGGGTTGGGCTATAGCCTTGGGGCGTGGGGCTGGCGAACTTCGTCCGCCGGACACGGAATGGGCCGAGACTTTTCCCACCCCCTCCCCGTGACATAAAAAGGCCGCGGGCACAGCCGCGCCCAAAAAAGAGCAGCCGAACCCCTTGGCGCCAAGGTCGTCCTGCGGAAAAATGCCCAAAAAGGGTGTGGGCTATAACCTTGGGGCTTGGGGCGGGCGAACTTCAGCCGCCTGACTTGGAACGGGCCGAGACTTTTCCCACCCCATCCCCGTGACAAAGATAGGCCGCAGGCACAGCTGCGCCCAAAAAAGAGCAGCCAAATCCCCTGGCGCGAAGTTCGTCCTGCGGAAAAATGCCCAAAAAGGGGTTGGGCTATAGCCTTGGGGCGTGGGGCGGGCGAACTTCGTCCGCCGGACTCGGAATGGGCCGAGACTTTTCCCACCCCCTCCCCGCAACAAAAATAGGCCGCGGGCATAGCCGCACCCAAAGAAGAGCAGCCGAACCCCTTGGCGCCAAGTTCGTCCTGCGGAAACATGACCAAAAAAGGGGTGGGCTATAACCTTGGGGCGTGGGTTGGCGAACTTCGTCCGCCGGACTAGTAATTGGCCGAGACTTTGTCCACCCCCTCCCAGCGATAAAAATAGGCCGCGGGCACAGCCGCTCCCAAAAATTAGCAGCCAAACCCATTGGCGCCAAGTTCGTCCTGCGGAAAAATGCCCAAAAAAGGGCTGTGCATAGCCTTGGGAGGTGGGGCTGGCGAACTTCATCCGCCGGACTCGGAATGGGCCGAGACTTTTCCCACCCCCTCCCCACGACAAAAATAGGCCACGGGCACAGCCGCGTCCAAAAAAGAGCAGCCGAACCCCTTGGAGCGAAGTTCGTCCTGCGGAAAGATGCCCAAAAAAGGGATAGGCTATAGCCTAGGGGCGTGGGGCTGGCGCACTTCGTCCGCCTTCCTCGGAATGGGCCGCGAATTTGCCTACCTCCTCCCCGTGATAAAAATTGGCCGCGGGCACAGCCGTGCCCAAGAAAGAGCTGCCGAACCCCTTGGCACCAAGTTCGTCCTACGGGAAAACGCCCAAAAATGGGGTGGGCTACAGCCTTCGGCCGTGGAGCAGGCAAACTTCGTCCGCCGGGCTCGGAATGTGCCAAGACTTTGCCCACCCACTCCCCGCAACAGAAATAGGCCACGGGCACAGCCGCACCCAAAGACGAGCAGCCGAACCCCTTGGCGCCAAGTTCGTCCTGCGGAAACATGCCCAAAAAAGGGGTGGGCTATAACCTTGGGGCATGGGTTGGCGAACTTCGTCCGCCGGACTAGTAATTGGCCGAGACTTTGTCCAGCCCCTCCCAGCGATAAAAACAGGCCGCGGGCACAGCCGCGCCCAAAAATTAGCAGCCGAACCCATCGGCGCCAAGTTCGTCCTGCGGAAAAATGCCCAAAAAAGGGCTGTGCATAGCCTTGGGACGTGGGGCCGGCGAACTTCGTCCGCCGGACTCGGAATGGGCCGAGACTTTTCCCACCCCCTCCCCACGACAAAAATAGGCCGCGGGCACAGCCGGGTCCAAAAAAGAGCAGCCGAACCCCTTGGAGCGAAGTTCGTCCTGCGGAAAGATGCCCAAAAAAGGGGTGGGCTATAGCCTAGGGGCGTGGGGCTGACGCACTTCGTCCGCCTTCCTCGGAATGGGCCGAGAATTTGCCCACCCCCTCCCCGGGACAAAAATAGGCCGCGGGCACAGCTGCGCCCGAAAAAGAGCAGCCGAAACCCTTGGCGCCAAGGTCGTCCTGCGGAAAAATGCCCAAAAAGGGGGTGGGCTATAGCCTTGGGGCGTGGGGCTGGCGAACTTCGTCCGCGGGACTCGGAATGGGCCGAGACTTTTCCCACCCCTTCCCCGTGATAAAAATAGGCCGCGGGGACATCTGCGCCCAAAAAAGAGCAGCCGAACCCCTTGGCGCCAAGTTCGTCCTGCAGAAAAATGCCCAAAAAAGGGGTGTGCTATAGCCTTTGGGCGTGGGGCCGTCGAACTTCGTCCGCCTTCCTCGGATTGGGCCGAGACTTTGCCCACCCCCTCCCCGCGACAAAAATAGGCCGCGGGCACAGCCGCGCCCAAAAAAGAGCAGTCGAACCCCTTGGCGCCAAGTTCGTCCTGCGGAAAAATGCCCAAAAAGGGAGTGGGCTATAGCCTTGGGACGTGGGCGGGCGAACTTCGTCCGCCGGACTCGGAATGGGCCGAGACTTTGCCAATCCCCTCCCCGCGACAAAAATAGGCCGCGGGCACAGCCGCGCCCAAAAAAGAGCAGCCGAACCCCTTGGCGCCAAGTTCGTCCAGCGGAAAAATGCCCAAAAAGGGGGTGGGCTATAGCCTTGGGGCGTGGGGCTGGCGAGCTTCGTCCGCGGGACTCGGAATGGGCCGAGACTTTTCCCACCCCTTCCCCGTGACAAAAATAGGCCGCGGGGACATCCGCGCCCAAAAAAGAGCAGCCGAATCCCTTGGCGCCAAGTTCGTCCTGCGGAAAAATGCCCAAAAAAGGGGTGTGCTATAGCCTTTGGGCGTGGGGCCGTCGAACTTCGTCCGCCTTCCTCGGATTGGGCCGAGACTTTGCCCACCCCCTCCCCGCGACAAAAATAGGCCGCGGGCACAGATGCGCCCAAAAAAGAGCAGTCGAACCCCTTGGCGCCAAGTTCGTCCTGCGGAAAAATGCCCAAAAAGGGAGTGGGCTATAGCCTTGGGACGTGGGCTGGCGAACTTCGTCCGCCGGACTCGGAATGGGCCGAGACTTTGCCCACCCCCTCCCCGCGACAAAAACAGGCCGCGGGCACATCCGCGCCCAAAAAAGAGTGGCCGAACCCCTTGGCCCCAAGTTCGTCCTGCGGAAAAATCCCGAAAAAAGGGGTGGGCCATAGCCTTGGGGCATGGGGCTGGCGAACATCGTCCGCCGGACTCGGAATGGGCGGAGACTTTACCCACCCCCTCACCGTGAGCAAAATAGGCCGCGGGCACAACAGCGCTCAAAAAAGAGCAGCCAAACCCCTTGGCGCCAAGTTCGTCCTGCGGAAAAATGCCCAAAAAGGGGGGGGGGCTATAGCCTTGGGGCGTGGGGCTGGCGAACTTCGTCCGCCGGACTCGGAATGGGCTGAGACTTTGCCCACCCCCTCCCCGCGACAAAAATAGGCCGCGGGCTCAGCCGCACCTAAGAAAGTGCAGCCGAACCCCTTGGCGCAAAGTTTGTCCTGCGGAAAAATGCACAAAAATGGGGTGGGCTATAGCCTTTGGGCGTGGGGCCGGCGAACTTCATCCGCCTTCCTCGGCATGGGCCGAGACTTTGGCCACCCCCTCCCCGCGATAAAAATACGCCACGGGCAAAGCCGCGCCCAAAAAAGAGCAGCCGAACCCCTTGGTGCCAAGTTCGTCCTGCGGCAAAATGCCCAAAACAGGGGTGTGTTATAGCCTTTTGGCGTGGGGCCGGCAAAGTTCATCCGCCGGACTCGGAATGGGCCGAGACTTTGGCCACCCCCTCCCCGCGCCAAAAATAGGCCGCAGGCACAGCCGAGCTCAAAAAAAATCAGCCGAACCCCTTGGCGCCGAGTTCGTCCTGCGGAAAAATGCCCAAAAAAGGGGTGGGCTATAGCCTTGGTGAGTGGGGCTGGCGAACTTCGTCTGCCGGACTCGGAATGGGTCGAGACTTTGGCCACCCCCTCCCCGCGACAAAAATAGGCCGCGCGCACAGCCGCACCCAAAAAAAGAGCAGCCGAACCCCTTGGCGCCAAGTTCGTCCAGCGGATAAATGCCCAAAAAGGGGGTGGGCTATAGCCTTGGGGCGTGGGCCTGGCGAACTTCGTCCGCCGGGCTCGGAATGGGCCGAGACTTTACCCAGCCCCTCCCCACGACAAAAATAGGCCACCGGCACAACCGTGCCCAAAAATGAGTTGCCGAACCCCTTGGCGCCAAGTTCGTCCTGTGGCAAAATGCCCAAAAAAGGGGTGTGTTACAGCCTTTGGAAGTGGGGCCGGCGAACTTCATCCGCCTTCCTCGGAATGGGCCGAGACTTTGGCCACCCCCTCCCCGCGATAAAAATAGGCCGCGGGCAAAGCCGCGCCCAAAAAAGAGCAGCCGAACCCCTTGGTGTCAAGTTCGTCCTGCGGCAAAATGCCCAAAAAAGGGGTGTGTTATAGCCTTTGGGCGTGGGGCTGGCAAAGTTCATCCGCCGGACTCGGAATGGGCCGAGACTTTGGCCACCCCCTCCCCGTGCCAAAATTAGGCCGCAGGCACAGCCGCGCTCAAAAAAGAGCAGCCGAACACCTTGGCGCCGAGTTCGTCCTGCGGAAAAATGCCCAAAAGGGGAGTGGGCTATAGCCTTGGGACGTGGGCTGGCGAACTTCGTCCGCCGGACTCAGAATGGGCCGAGACTTTTCCCACCCCCTCCCCTCGAAAAAAATAGGCCGCGGGCACAGCCGCGCCCAAAAAAGAGCAGCCGAACCCCATGGCGCCAAGTTCGTCCTGCGGAAAAATGCCCAAAAAAGTGGTGTGCTACAGCCTTTGGGCGTGGGGCCGGCAAAGTTCATCCGCCTTCCTCGGAATGGGCCGAGAGTGTGCCCACCCCCTCCCCGCGCTAAAAATAGGCCGCGGGCACAGCCGCGCCCAAAAAAGAGCAGCCGAACCCCTTGGCGCCAAGTTCGTCCTGCGGAAAAATGCCCAAAAAAGGGGTGTGTTATAGCCTTTGGGCGTGGGGCCGGCGAACTTCATCCGCCATCCTCGGAATGGGCCGAGACTTTGGCCACCCCCTCCCCGCGACAAAAATAGGCCGCGGGCACAGCCGCGCCAAAAAAAGAGCAGCCGAACCCCTTGGCGCCAAATTCGTCGTGCGGAAAAATGCCCAAAAAAGGGGTGGGCTATAGCATTGGTGCGTAGGGCTGGCAAACTTCGTCTGCCGGACTCGGAATGGGCCGAGACTTTGGCCAGCCCCTCCGCGCAATCAAAATAGGCCGCGGGCGCAGCCGCGTCCAAAGAATAGCGGCCGAACCCCTTGGCGCCAAGTTCGTCCAGCGGGAAAATGCCCAAAAAGAGGGTGGGCTATAGCCCTGGGGCGTGGGGCGGGCGAACATTGTCCGCCATGCTCGGAAAGGGCCGAAACTTTGGCCACCCCTCCCCGCGACAAAAATAGGCCGCGGGCACAGCCGCGCCCAAAAAAAGAGCAGCCGAACCCCTTGGCGCCAAGTTTGTCCTGCGGTAAAATGCCGAAAAAAGGGGTGTGTTATAGCCTTTGGGCGTGGGCCTGGCGAACATCGTCCGCCGGACTCGGAATGGGCCGAGACTTTGCCCACCCCCTCCCCGCGACAAAAAAAGGCCGCTGGCACAGCCGCGCCCAAAAAAAGTAGCCGAACCTCCTGTTGCCAAGTTCGTCCTGCGGCAAAATCCCCAAAAAAGGGGTGTGCTATAGACTTTGGGCGTGGGGCAGGCGAACTTCGTCCGCCGGACTCGGAATGGGCCGAGCTTTTGGCCACCCCCTCCCCGCGACAAAAACAGACCGCGGGCACAGCCGCGACCAAAAAAGAGCAGCCGAACCCCTTGGCGCCAAGTTCGTCCAGCGGAAAAATGCCCAAAAAGGGGGTGGGCTATAGCCTTGGGGCGTGGGGCTGGCGCACTTCGTCCGCCTGACTCGGAATGTGCCGAGACTTCCCCCCCCCCTCCCCGCGACAAAAATAGACCGCGGGCGCAGCCGCGCCAAAAAAAGAGCAGCCGAACCCCTTGGCGCCAAGTTCGTCCAACGGAAAAATGCCCAAAAAGGGGGTGGGCTATAGCCTTGGGGCGTGGGCCTAGCGAATTTCGTCCGCCGGACTCGGAATGGGCCGATACTTTGCCCACCCCCTCCCCATGACTAAAATAGGACGCGGGCACAGCCGCGCCCAAAAAAGAGCAGCCGAACCCCTTGGCGCCAAGTTAGTCCTGCGAAAAAATGCCCAGAAAAGGGGTGTGCTATAGCCTTTGGGCGTGGGGCCGGCGCACATCGTCCGCCTTCCTCGGAATGGGCCGAGACATTGGCCACCCCCTCCCCGTGAAAAAAATAGGCCGCGGGCACAGCCGCGCCCAAAAAAGAGCAGCCGAACCCCTTGTCGCCATGTCCGTCTTGCGGAAAAATGCCCAAAAGGGGGGTTGGCTATAGCTTTGGGGCGTGGGGCGGGCGAACCTCGTCCGCCGGATTCGGAATGTGCCGAGACTTCCCCCCCCCCCCTCCCCGCGACAAAAATAGGCCACGGACACAGCCGTGCCCAAAAAAGAGCAGCCGAACCCCTTGGCGCCAAGTTCGTCCTGCGGAAAAATGCCCAAAAAAGGGGTGTGCTATAGCCTTTGGGCGTAGGGACTGCAAAGTTCATCCGCCTTCCTCGGAATGGGCCGAGAATTTGCCCACCCCCTCCCCGCACCAAAAATACGCCGCGGGCAGAACCGTACCCAAAAAAGAGCAGCCGAGCCCCTTGGCGCCAAGTTCGTCCTGCGGAAAAATGCCCAAAAAGGGGGTCGGCTATAGCCTTGGGGCGTGGGGCTGGCGAACTTGGTCCGCCTTCCTCGGAATGGGCCGAGACTTTGCCCACCCCGTCCCCGGGACAAAAATAGGCCACGGGCACAGCCGCGCCCAAAAAAGAGCAGCCGAACCCCTTGGCGCCAAGTTCGTCCTGCGGAAAAATGCCCAAAAAAGGGGTGTGCTATAGCCTTTGGGCGTGGGACCGGCGCACTTCGTCCGCCTTCCTCGGAATGGTCCAAGACTTTGCCCACCCCCTCCCCGCGACAAAAATAGGCCGCGGGCACAGCCGCGCCGAAAAAACAGCAGCCGAACCCATCGGCGCCAAGTTCGTCCTGCGGAAAAATGCCCAAAAAAGGGGTGTGCTATAGCCTTTGGGCGTGGGGCTGGCAAAGTTCATCCCCCTTCCTCGGAATGGGCCGAGACTTTGCCCCCCCCCCTTCCCCGCGCTAAAAATAGGCTGCGGGCACAGCCGCGCCCAAAAAAGAGCAGCCGAACCCCTTGGCGCCAAGTCCGTCCTGCGGAAAAATGCCCAAAAGGGGGGTTGGCTATAGCCTTGGGGCGTGGGGCCGGCGAACTTCGTCCGCCGGATTCGGAATGTGCCGAGAGTTCCCCCCCCCTCCCCGCGACAAAAATAGGCCACGGACACAGCCGCGCCCAAAAAAGAGCAGCCGAACCCCTTGGCGCCAAGTTCGTCCTGCAGAAAAATGCCTAAAAAAGGGGTGGGCTATAGCCTTGGGGCGTGGGGCTGCCTAAGTACGTCCGCCGGACTCGGAATGGGCAGAGACTTTTCCCACCCTCTCCCAACGAAAAAAATAGGCCACGGGCACAGCCGCGCCCAAAAAAGAGCAGCCGAACCCCTTGGAGCCTAGTTTGTCCTTCGGAAAAATGCACAAAACGGGGGTGGGCTATAGCCTTGGGGCGTGGGGCTGGCGCACTTCGTCCGCCGGACTTGGAATGCGCCGAGAATTTTCCCACCCCCTCCCCACGACAAAAATAGGCCGCGGGCACAGCCGCGCCAAAAAAAGAGCAGACGAACCCCTTGGCGCCAAGTTCGTCCTTCGGAAAAATGCCCAAAAAGGGGGTGGGCTATTGCCTTGGGGCCTGGGGCTGCCAAAGTTCGTCCGCCAGACTCGGAATGGGCCGACACTTTTCCCACCCCCTCCCCGCGACAAAAATAGGCCTCGAGCACAGCCGCGCCCAAAAAAGAGCAGCCGAACCCCTTGGCGCCGAGTTCGTCCTGCGGAAAAATGCCCAAAAAAGGGGTGGGCTATATAGCCTTGGGGCGTGGGGTTGGCGCACTTCGTCCGCCGGACTCGGAATGGGCCGAGGCTTTAACCACCCGCTCCCCACGCCAAAATATGCCGCGGTCATAGGCATGCCCAAAAAGAGCAGCCGTACCCTTTGGCGCCAAGTTCGTCCTGCCGAAAAATGTCGAAAAAAGGGGTGGGCTATAGCCTTGGGGCGTGGGGCTGGCGAACTTCGTCCGCCGGACACGGAATGGGGCAAGGCTTTGCCCACCCCCTCCCTGCGACAAAAATAGGCCGCGCGCTGAGCCGCGACCAAAAAAGAGCAGCCGAACCCCTTGGCGCCAAGTTCGTCATGCGGAAAAATGCCCAAAAAAGGGGTGTGATATAGCCTTGGGCCGTGGAGCTGCCTAAGTAAATCCGCCGGACTCGGAATGGGCCGAGACTTTTCCCACCCCCTCCCCACGACAAAATTGGCCACGGGCACAGCCGCGGCCAAAAAAGAGCCGCCGAACCCCTTGGCGCCAAGTTCGTCCTGCTGAAAAATGCCGAAAAAAGGAGTGGGCTATAGCCTTGGGGCGTGGGGGTGGCGAACTTCGTCCGCCGGAATCGGAATGTGCCGAGACCTTGCCCACCCCCTACCCACCACAAAAATAGGCCGCGGGCACAGCCGTGCCCAAAAAAGAGCAGCCGAACCCTTTGGCGCCAAGTTCGTCCTGCGGAAAAATGCCCAATAAAGGGGTGGGCCATAGACTTGGGGCGTGGGGCTGGTGAACTTTGTCCACCGGACTTGGAATGGGCCGAGACTTTGCCCACCCCCTCCCCGCAACAAAAATAGGCCGCGGGCACAGCCGCGCACAAAAAAGAGCAGTCGAACCCCTTGGCGCCAAGTTCGTCCTGCGGAAAATTGCCCAAAAAAGGGGTGTGCTATAGCCTTGGGGCGTGGGCTGCCGAAGTTTGAGCGCCGGTCTCGGAATGGGACGAGACTTTTCCCACCCCCTCCCCGCGCCAAAAATAGTCCTAGGGCACAGCCGCGCCCAAAAAAGAGCAGCCGAACCCCTTGGCGCCAAGTTCGTCCTGCAGAAAAATGCCTAAAAAAGGGGTGGGCTATAGCCTTGGGGCGTGGGGCTGCCTAAGTACGTCCGCCGGACTCGGAATGGGCAGAGACTTTTCCCACCCCCTCCCAACGAAAAAAATAGGCCACGGGCACAGCCGCGCCCAAAAAAGAGCAGCCGAACCCCTTGGAGCCTAGTTTGTCCTTCGGAAAAATGCATAAAACGGGGGTGGGCTATAGCCTTGGGGCGTGGGGCTGGCGCACTTCGTCCGCCGGACTCGGAATTCGCCGAGAATTTTCCCACCCCCTCCCCACGACAAAAATAGGCCGCGGGCACAGCCGCGCCAAAAAAAGAGCAGACGAACCCCTTGGCGCCAAGTTCGTCCTTCGGAAAAATGCCCAAAAAGGGGGTGCGCTATTGCCTTGGGGCCTGGGGCTGCCAAAGTTCGTCCGCCGGACTCGGAATGGGCCGAGCCTTTTCCCACCCCCTCCCCGCGACAAAAATAGGCCTCGAGCACAGCCGCGCCCAAAAAAGAGCAGCCGAACCCCTTGGCGCCGAGTTTGTCCTGCGGAAAAATGCCCAAAAAAGGGGTGGGCTATATAGCCTTCGGGCGTGGGGCTGGCGCACTTCGTCCGCCGGACTCGGAATGGGCCGAGGCTTTGCCCACCCGCTCCCCACGCCAAAATATGCCGCGGTCATAGGCATGCCCAAAAAGAGCAGCCGAACCCCTTGGCGCCAAGTTCGTCCTGCCGAAAAATGTCGAAAAAAGGGGTGGGCTATAGCCTTGGGGCGTGGGGCTGGCGAACTTCGTCCGCCGGACTCGGATTGGGGCAAGGCTTTGCCCACCCCCTCCCTGCGACAAAAATAGGCCGCGCGCTGAGCCGCGCCCAAAAAAGAGCAGCCGAACCCCTTGGCGCCAAGTTCGTCATGCGGAAAAATGCCCAAAAAAGGGGTGAGCTATAGCCTTGGGCCGTGGAGCTGCCTAAGTAAATCCGCCGGACTCGGAATGGGCCGAGACTTTTCCCACCCCCTCCCCACGACAAAATTGGCCACGGGCACAGCCGCGGCCAAAAAAGAGCCGCCGAACCCCTTGGTGCCAAGTTCGTCCTGCTGAAAAATGCCGAAAAAAGGAGTGGGCTATAGCCTTGGGGCGTGGGGGTGGCGAACTTCGTCCGCCGGACTCGGAATGTGCCGAGACCTTGCCCACCGCCTACCCACCACAAAAATAGGCCGCGGGCACAGCCGTGCCCAAAAAAGAGCAGCCGAACCCTTTGGCGCCAAGTTCGTCCTGCGGAAAAATGCCCAATAAAGGGGTGGGCTATAGACTTGGGGCGTGGGGCTGGTGAACTTTGTCCACCGGACTTGGAATGGGCCGATACTTTGCCCACTCCCTCCCCGCAACAAAAATAGGCTGTGGGCACAGCCGCGCCTAAAAAAGAGCAGCCGCACCCCTTGACGCCAAGTTTGTGCTGCGGAAAATTGCCCAAAAAAGGGGTGTGCTATAGCCTTGGGGCGTGGGCTGCCGAAGTTTGAGCGCCAGTCTCGGAATGGGACGAGACTTTTCCCACCCCCTCCCCGTGACAAAAATAGGCCTAGGGCACAGCCGCGCCCATAAAAGAGCAGCCGAACCCTTTGGCGCCAAGTTCGTCCTGCGGAAAAATGCCCAAAAAAGGGGTGTGCTATAGCCTTGGGCCGTGGAGCTGCCTAAGTACGTCCGCCGGACTCGGAATGGGCCGAGACTTTTCCCACCCCCTCCCCACGACAAAAATAGGCCACGGGCACAGCCGCGCCCAAAAAAGAGAAGCCGAACCCCTTGGCGCCAAGTTCGTCCTGCTGAAAAATGCCGAAAAAAGGAGTGGGCTATAGCCTTGGGGCGTGGGGGTGGCGAACTTCGTCTGCCGGACTCGGAATGTGCCGAGACCTTGCCCACCCCCTCCCCACGACAAAAATAGGCCGCGGTCACAGCCGTGCTCAAAAAAGAGCAGCCGAACCCCTTGGCGCCAAGTTCGTCCTGCGGAAAAATGCGCAAAAAAGGGGTGGGCTATAGCCTTGGGGCGTGGGGCTGGCGATCTTTGCCCGCCGGACTCGGAATGGGCCGAGGCTTTGCCCACCCGCTCCCCGCGCCAAAATATGCCACGGTGATAGCCATGCCCAAAAAAGAGTAGGCGAACCCTTTGGCGCCAAGTTCGTCCTGCGGAAAAATGCCCAAAAAAGGGGTGGGCTATAGCCTTGGGGCGTGGTGCTGGCGCAATTCGTCCGCCGGACTCGGAATGGACCGAGACTTTGCCCACCCCCTCCCCACGACAAAAATAGGCCGTGGGCACAGCCGCGCCCAAAAAAGAGCGACCGAACCCCTTGGCGCCAAGTTCGTCCTGCTGAAAAATGCCCAAAAAAGGGGTGGGCTATATAGCCTTGGGGCGTGGGGCTGGTGAACTTTGTCCGCCGGACTCGGAATGGGCCGAGGCTTTGCCCACCCGCTCCCCGCGCCAAAATATGCCACGGTGATAGCCATGCCCAAAAAAGAGTAGGCGAACCCTTTGGCGCCATGTTCGTCCTGCGGAAAAATGCCCAAAAAAGGGGTGTGCTGTAGCCTTGGGGCGTGGGGCTGCCGAAGTTCCTCCGCCGGGCTCGGAATGGGCCGAGACTTTTCCCACCCCCTCCACACGACAAAAATAGGCCGCGCACACAGCCGCACCCAAAAAAGAGCAGCCGAACCCCTTGGCGCCAACTTCGTCCGGCGGAAAAAATGCCCAAAAAAGGGTTGTGCTCTAGCCTTTGGGCGTGGGGCCGGCGCACTTCGTCCGCCTTCCTATGAATGGGCCGAGACTTTGCCCACCCCCTCCCCGCGACAAAAATAGGCCGCGGGCACAGCCGCGCCAAAAAAAGAGCAGCCGAACCCCTTGGCGCCAAGTTCGTCCTGCAGAAAAATGCCCAAAAAAGGGGTGGGCTGTAGCCTTGGGGCGTGGGCCTGGCGAACTTCGTCCGCCTTCCTCGGAAAGGTCAGAGACTTTGCCCACCCCCTCCCCGCGACAAAAATTGGCCGCGGGCACAGCCGCGCCCAATAAAGAGCAGCCAAACCTCTTCGCGCCAAAATCGTCCTGCGGAAAAACGCCCAAAAAAGGGTTGTGTTATAGCCTTTGGGCGTGGGGCCGGCGAACTTCGTCCGCCTTCCTCGGAACAGGCACGGACTTTGCCCACCCCCTCCCCGCGACAAAAATAGGCCGTGGGCACAGCCGCGCCCAAAAAAGAGCAGGCGAACCCCAGGGCACGTAGTTCGTCCTGCGGAAAAATGCCAAAAAAAGGGGTGGGCTATAGCCATGGGGCGTGGGGCTGGCGAACTTCGTCCGCCGGACTCGGAATGGGCCGAGACTTTGCCCAACCCCTCCCCACGACAAAAATAGGCCGCGGACACAGCCGTCCCCAAAAAATACTAGGCGAACCCCTCGGCACAATGTTCTTCCTGCGGAAAAAAGCCCAAAAAAGGGGTGTGCTATAGCCTTGGGGAGTGGGGCTGCTGAAGTTCGTCTGCCGGACTCGGAAGGGGCCGAGACTTTTCCCACCACCTCCCCGCGACAAAAATAGGCCGCGGGCACAGCCGCGCTCAAAAAAGAGCAGCCGACCCCTTGGCTCATAGTTCGTCCTGCGGAAAAATGCCAAAAAAAGGGGTGTGCTATAGCCTTGGGGCGTGAGGCCGCCGAAGTTCATCTGCCGGACTCGGAATGGGCCGAGACTTTTCCCAACCCCTCCCCGCGACAAAAATAGGCCGCGGGCACAGCCGCACCCAAAAAAGAGCAGCCGAACCCCTTGGCGCCAAGTTCGTCCTGCGGAAAAATGCCCAAAAAAGGGCAATATCCTTGGGGCGTGGGGCTTGCGAACTTCGTCCGCCGGACTCGGACTGGGCCGAAACTTTGCCCACCCCCTCCCCGTGACAAAAATAGGCCTCGGGCACTACCGCGCCCAAAAAAGAGCAGGCGAACCCCTTGGCGCCAAGTTCGTCCTGCGGAAAAATGCCCAAAAAAGGGGTGTGCTATAGCTTTTGGGCGTGGGGCCGGTATAGTACATCCGCCTTCCTCGGAATGGACCGAGACGTTGACCACCCAGTCCCCGCACAAAAAATAGGCCGCGGGCACAGTTGCGCCCAAAAAAGTGCAGGCGAACCCCTTGGCGCCAAGTTCGTCCTGCAGAAAAATGCCCAAAAAAGGGGTGTGCTATAGCCTTTGGGCGTGGGGCTGCCGAAGTTCGTCCGCCGGACTCAGAATGGGCTGAGTTTTTTCCCACCCCCTCCCCGCACCAAAAATAGGCCGCGGGCACAGTCGCGCCCAAAAAAGAGCGGGCGAACCCCGTGGCGCCAAGTTTGTCCTGCAAAAAAAATGCCAAAAAAGGGGCTGTGCTATAGCCTTGGGGCTTGGGGCTGCCGAAGTTCGTCCGTCGGACTCAGAATGGGCCGAGACTTTTCCAACCCCCTCCCCTCGATAAAAATAGGCCGCGGGCACAGCCGCGCCCAAAAAAGAGCAGCCGAACCCCTTGGCGCCACGTTCGTCCTGCGGAAAAATGCCCAAAAAATGGGTGGGCTATAGCCTTGGGGCGTAGGGCGGGCGAACTTCGTCCGCCGGACTTGGAATGGGCCGAGACTTTCCCCACCGCCTCACCGCGACAAAAATAGGCCACGGGCACAGCCGCGCCAAAACAAAAGCTGCCGAACCCCTTGGCGCCAAGTTCGTCCTGTGGAAAAATGCCCAAAAAAGGGGTGTTCGATAGGCTTTGGGCGTGGGCCTGGAAAAGTTCGTCCGCCGGACTCAGAATTGGCCGAGACTTTTCCCACCCCCTCCCCACGACAAAATTAGGCCGCGGGCACAGCCGCGCCCAAAAAAGAGCAGCCGAACCTCTTGGCGCCAAGTTCGTCCTGCGGAAAAATGCCGAAAAAAAGGGTGGGCTATAGCCTTGGGGCGTGGGGTCCGCCGGACTTGGAAGGGGCCGTGACTTTGGCCACCCCCTCGCCGAGACAAAAATAAACCGCGGGAACCGCCGCGCCCAAAAAAGAGCAGCCGAACCCCGTGGCGCCAAGTTCGTTTTTCGGAAAAATGCCCAAAAAGGGATGGGCAATAGCCTTGGGGCGTGGGATGGACGAACTTCGTCTGCCTTCCTCGGAATGGGCCGAGACTTTGCCCCCCCCTCCCCAAGACAAAATAGACCGTGGGAACCGCCGCTTCCAAAAAAGAGCAGCCGAACCCCTTGGCGCCAAGTTCGTTTTTCGGAAAAATGCCCAAAAAGGGGATGGGCAATAGCCTTGGGGCGTGGGGCTGGCGCACTTCGACCGCCGGACTCGGAATGGGCCGAGACTTTGCCCACCCCCTCCCCGCGACAAAAATAGGCCGCGGGAACCGCTGCGCCCAAAAATGAGCAGCCGAACCCCTTGGCGCCAAGTTCGTTTTTTGGAAAAATGCCCAAAAAGGGGATGGGCAATAGCCTTGGGGCGTGGGGCTGGCGCACTTCGACCGCCGGACTCGGAATGGGCCGAGACTTTGTCCACCCCCTCCCCGTGACAAAAATAGGCCGCGGGAACCGCCACGACCAAAAAACAGCAGCCGAACCCCTTGGCGCCAAGTTCGTTTTTTGGAAAAATGCCCAAAAAGGGGATGGGCAATAGCCTTGGGGCGTGCGGCGGGCGAACTTCGTCTGCCGAACTCGGAATGGGCCGAGACTTTGGCCACCCCCTCCCCGCGACAAAAATAGCCCGCGGGCACAGCCGCGCCCTAAAAAGAGCAGCCAAATCCCTTGGTACCAAGTTCGTCTTGCGGAAAAATGCCCAAAAAAGGGGTGGGCTATAGCCTTGGGGCGTGGGGCTGGCGAACTTCGTCCGCCTTCCTCGGAATGGGCCGAGACTTTGCCCACCCCCTCTCTGCGACAAAAATAGGCCGCGGGAACAGCCGAACCCCTTGGCGCCAAGTTCGTCCCACGGAAAAATACCC
The DNA here is from genome assembly GCA_029633175.1 of Citrus glauca. Taxonomy (NCBI): domain Eukaryota; kingdom Viridiplantae; phylum Streptophyta; class Magnoliopsida; order Sapindales; family Rutaceae; genus Citrus; species Citrus glauca. The sequence goes on along the minus strand of JAQOOD010000039.1, from coordinate 57,897 downwards.
AAAAAAGGGGTGGGCGATAGCCTTGGGGCGTGGGGCGGGCGAACTTCGTTCGCGGGACTCGGAAGGGGCCGAGACTTTGGACAGCCCCTCCCCTAGACAAAAATAAACCAAGGGAACCTCCGCGCCCAAAAAAGGGCAGCCGAACCCCTTGGTGCCAAGTTAGTTTTTCGGAAAAATGCCCAAAAAGGGGATGGGCAACAGCCTTGGGGCGTGGGATGGGCGGACTTCGTCCGCCTTCCTCGGAATGGGCCGAGACTTTGTCCCCCCCTCCCCGAGACAAAGATAGACCGCGGGAACCGCCGTGCTCAAAAAAGAGCAGCCGAATCCCTTGGCGCCAAGTTCGTCCTGCGGAAAAATTCCCAAAAAGGGGGTGGGCTATATCCTTGGGGCATGGGGCTGGCGAACTTCTTCCGCCTTCCTCGGAATGGGCCGAGACTTTGCCCATCCCCTCCCCGAGACAAAAATAGGCCGCGGGAGCAGCCGAACCCCTTGGCGCCAAGTTCGTCCAGTGGAAAAATGCCCAAAAAAGGGGTGGGCTATAGCCTTGGGGCGTGGGGCTGGCGAACTTCGTCCGCCGGACTCGGAATGGGCCAAGGCTTTGACCACCCCCTCCCCTCGACAAAAATAGGCCGCGGGCACAGCCGCGCCCAAAAAAGAGCAGCCGAACCCCTTGGCGCCAAGTTCGTCCTGCGGAAAAATGCCCAAAAAGGGGGTGGGCTATATCCTTGGGGCATGGGGCTGGCGAACTTCGTCCGTCGGACTCGGAATGGGCCAAGTCTTTGTCCACCCCCTCCCCACGACAAAAATAGGCCGCGGGCACAGCCGCGCCCAAAAAAGAGCAGCCGAACTCCTTGCCGCCATGTTCATCATGCGGAGAAATGCCCAAAAAAGGTGTGGGCTATAGCCTTGGGGCGTGGGGCGGGCGAACTTCGTCGGCCGGACTCGGAATGGGCCAACGCTTTGCCCACCCCCTCCCCACGACAAAAATAGGCCGCGGGCACAGCTGCGCCCAAAAAAGAGCAGCCGAACCCCTTGGCGCCAAGTTCGTCCTGCGGAAAAATGACCAAAAAGGGGGTGGGCTATATCCTTGGGGCATGGGGCTGGCGAACTTCGTCCGCCGGACTCGGAATGGGCCGAGACTTTGGCCACCCCCTCCCCGCAACAAAAATAGGCCGCGGGCAAAGCCGCGAACAAAAAAGAGCAGTCGAACCCCTTGGCGCCATGTTTGTCCTGCGGAAAAATGCCCAAAAAGGGGGTGCGCTATAGCCTTGGGGCGTGGGGCTGGCGGACTTCGTCCGCCGGACTTGGAATGGGCCGAGACTAATCCCACCCCCTCCCCGCGACAAAAATAGGCCGCGGGCACAGCCGCACCCAAAAAAGAGCAGCCGAACCCCTTGGCGCCAAGTTCGTCCTGCAGAAAAATGACCAAAAAAGGGGTGTGCTATAGCCTTTGGGCGTGGGGCCGGCAAAGTTCATCCGCCTTCCACGGAATGGGCCGAGACTTTCCCCATCCCCTCCCCGCGACAAAAATAGGCCGTGGGCAAAGCCGCGCCCAAAAAAGGACTGCCGAACCCCTTGGCGCCCAGTTCGTCCTGCGGAAAAATGCCCAAAAAGGGGGTGGGCTATAGCCTTGGGGCGTGGGGCTGGCGAACTTTGTCCGCCGGACTCGGAATGGGCCGACGATTTGCCCACCCAATCCCCGCGACAAAAAAAGGCCACGGCCATGGCCGCGCCTAAAAAAGAGCAGCCGAAACCCTTGGCGCCAAGTTCGTCCTGCGGAAAAATGCCCAAAAAGGGGGTGGGCTATAACCTTGGGGCGTGGGGCGGGCGAACTTCGTCCGCCGGACTTGGAATGGGCCGAGACTTTTCCCACCCCCTCCCCGCAACAAAAATAGGCCGCGGGCACAGCCGCGCCCAAAAAAGAGCAGCCAAACTCCTTGTCGCCAAGTTCGTCCAATGGAAAAATGCCCAAAAAGGGGGTGGGCTATAGCCTTGGGACGTGGGGCCGGCGAACTTTGTCCGCCGGACTCGGAATGGGCCGACGATTTGCCCACCCAATCCCCGCGACAAAAATAGGCCGCGGGCACGGCCGCGCCTAAAAAAGAGCAGCCGAAACCCTTGGCGCCAAGTTCGTCCTGCGTAAAAATGCCCAAAAAGGGGGTGGGCTATAACCTTGGGGCGTGGGGCTGGCGCACTTCGTCCGCCGGACTTGGAATGGCCCGAGACTTTTCCCACCCCTCCCCGTGACAAAAATAGGCCGCGGGCACAGCCGCACCCAAAAAAGAGCAGCCGAACGCCTTGGCGCCAAGTTCGTCCTGCGGAAAAATGCCCAAAAAGGGGGTGGGCTATAGCCTTGGGGCGTGGGGCGAAGGAACTTTGTCCGCCGGTCTCGGAATGGGTCTAGACTTTGCCCACCCCTTCCCCGTGATAAAAATAGGCCGCGGGCAAAGCCGCGCCCAAAAAAGTGCAGCCGAACCCCTTGGCGCCAAGTTCGTCCTGCAGAAAAATGCCCAAAAAGGGGGTGCGCTATAGCCTTGGGGCGTGGGGCTGGCGAACTTCATCTGCCGGACTTGGAATGGGCCGAGACTTTTCCCACCCCCTCCCCGCGACAAATATAGCCTGCGGGCACAGCCGCGCCCAAAAAAGAGCAGCCGAACGCCTTGCCGCCAAGTTCGTCCTGCGGAAAAATGCCCAAAAAAGGGTTGGGCTATAGCCTTGGGCGTGGGGCGGGCGCACTTCGTCCGCCGGACTCGGAATGGGCCGAGACTTTGACCACCCCCTCCCCTCGACAAAAATAGGCCGCGGGCACAGCCGCGCCCAAAAAAGAGCAGCCGAAACCCTTGGCGCCAAGTTCGTCCTGCGGAAAAATGCCCAAAAAGGGGGTGGGATATAGCCTTGGGGCGTGGGGCTGGGGAACTTTGTCTGCCGGACTCGGAATGGGTTGAGACTTTGCCCACCCATTCCCCGGGACAAAAATAGGACGCGGGCATAGTCGCGCCCAAAAAAGAGCAGCCGAACCCCTTGCCGCCAAGTTCGTGCTGCGGAATAATGCCCAAAAAGGGGGTGGGCTATAGCCTTGCGGCGTGGGGCTGGCGAACTTCGTCCGCCGGACTCGGAATGGGCCGAGACTTCGGCCACCCACTCCCCACGCCAAAAATAGGCCGGGGGCACAGGCGCGCCTAAAAAAGAGCAGCCGAACCCCTTGGCGCCAAGTTCGTCCTGCGGAAAAATGCCCAGAAAAGGGGTGTGCTATAGCCTTTGGGCGTGGGGCCGGCAAAGTTCATCCGCCTTCCTCGGAATGGGCCGAGACTTTCCCCATCCCCTCCCCGCGACAAAAATAGGCCGTGGACAAAGCCGCGCCCAAAAAAGGACTGCCGAACCCCTTGGCGCCCAGTTCATGCTGCGGAAAAATGCCCAAAAAGGGGGTGGGCTATAGCCTTGGGGCGTGGGGCTGGCGAACTTTGTCCGCCGGACTCGGAATGGGCCGAGGATTTGCCGACCCAATCCCCGCGACAAAAATAGGCCGCGGGCACAGCCGCGCCCAAAAAAGAGCACCCAAACTCCTTGCCGCCAAGTTCGTCCTGTGGAAAAATGCCCTAAAAGGGGGTGGGCTATAGCCTTGGGGCTTGGGGCCGGCGAACATTGTCCGCCGGACTCGGAATGGGCCGAGGATTTGTCCACCAGATCTCCGCGACAAAAATAGGCCGCGGGCATAGCCGCGCCCAAAAAAGAGCAGCCGAAATCCTTGGCGCCAAGTTCGTCCTGCGGAAAAATGCCCAAAAAGGGGGTCGGCTATTGCCTTGGGGCGTGGGGCGGGCGCTCTTCGTCCGCCGGACTTGGAATGGGCCGAGAATTTTCCCACCCCCTCCCCGAGACAAAAATAGGCCGCGGGCAAAGCCGCGCCCAAAAAAGAGCAGCCGAACCCTTTGGCGCGAAGTTCATCCTGCGGAAAAATGCCCAAAAAAGGGGTGTGCTATAGCCTTTGGGCGTGGGGCCGGCAAAGTTCATCCGCCTTCCTCGGAATGGGCCGAGACTTTCCCCATCCCCTCCCCACGACAAAAATAGGCCGTGAGCAAAGCCACGCCCAAAAACGGGCTGCCGAACCCCTTGGCCCCCAGTTCGTCCTGCGGAAAAATGCCCAAAAAGGGGGTGGCCTATAGCCTTGGGGCGTGGGGCTGGCGAACTTTGTCCGCCGGACTCGGAATGGGCCGAGGCTTTGCCCACCCCCTCCCCGCGACAAAAATAGGCCGCGGGCACAGCCGCGCCCAAAAAAGAGTAGCCGAACTCCTTGCCGCCAAGTTCGTCCTGCGGAGAAATGCCCAAAAAAGGGGTGGGCTATAGTCTTGGGGCGTGGGGCTGGCGAACTTCGTCCGCCGGTCTCGGAATGGGTCGAGACTTTGCCCACCCCTTCCCCGCAACAAAAATAGGCCGCGGGCAAAGCCGCGCCCAAAAAAAAGTAGCCGAACCCCTTGGCGCCAAGTTTGTCCTGCGGAAAAATGCCCAAAAAGGGGGTGGGCTATAGCCTTGGGGCGTGGGGCTGGCGAACTTTGTCCGCCGGACTCGGAATGGGCCGAGGCTTTGCCCACCCCCTCCCCGCGACAAAAATAGGCCACGGGCACAGCCGCGCCCAAAAAAGAGCAGCCGAACTCCTGGCCGCCAAGTTCGTCCTGCGGAGAAATGCCCAAAAAAGGGGTGGGCTATAGCCTTGGGGCGTGGGGCTGGCGAACATTGTCCGCGGGTCTCGGAATGGGTCGAGACTTTGCCCACCCCTTCCCCGCGACAAAAATAGGCCGCGGGCAAAGCCGCGCCCAAAAAAGAGCAGCCGAACCCCTTGGCGCCAAGTTTGTCCGGCGGAAAAATGCCCAAAAAGGGGGTGGGCTATGGCCTTGGGGCATGGGGCTGGCGATCTTCGTCCGCCGGACTTGGAATGGGCCGAGACTTTGCCCACCGCCTTCCCGCGAAAAAAATAGGCCGCGGGCACAGCCGCACCCAAAAAGGAGCTGCCGAACCCCTTGGCTCCATGTTCGTCCTGCGGAAAAATGCCCAAAAAAGGGGTGTGCTATAGCCTTTGGGCGTGGGGCCGGGAAAGTTCATCCTCTTTCCTCGGAATGGGCCGAGACTTTGGCCACAACCTCCCCACGCCAAAAATAGGCCGCGGGCACAGCCGCGCCCAAAAAAGAGCAGCCGAACCCCTTGGCGCCAAGTTCGTCCTGCGGAAAAATGCCCAAAAAAGGGGTGTGCTATAGCCTTTCGGCGTGGGGCCGGCGAACTTCGTCCGCCTTCCTCGGAATCGGCCGAGACTTTGCCCATCCCCTTCCCGTGACAAAAATAGGCCGCGGGCACAGCCGCTGCCGAAAAAGAGTAGCCGAACCCCCTGGCGCCAAGTCCGTCCTGCGGAAAAATGCCCAGAAAGGGGGTGGGCTATAGCCTTGGGGCGTGGGGCTGGCGAACTTCGTCCGCCTTCCTTGGAATGGGCCGAGACTTTGCCCACTGCCTCCCCGCGAAAAAAATAGGCCACGGGCACAGCCGCGCCCAAAAAGGAGCTGCCGAACCCCTTGGCGCCAAGTTCGTCATGCGGAAAAATGACTAAAAAAGGGGTGGGCTATAGCCTTGGGGCGTGGGGCAGGTGAACTTCGTCCGCCGGACTCAGAATGGGCCGAGACTTTGTCCACCCCCTCCCCGCACCAAAAATCGGCCGCGGGCACAGATGCGCCCAAAAAAGAGCTGCCGAACCGCTTGGCGCCATGTTCGTCCTGCGGAAAAATACCCAAAAAAGGGGTGGGCCATAGCCTTGGGGCGTGGGGCTGGCGAACTTCGTCCGCCGGACTCGGAATGGGCCGAGACGTTTCCCACCCCCTAACCGCGACAGAAATAGGCCGCGGGCACAGCCGCGTCCAAAAAGGAGCTGCCAAACCCCTTGGCGCAATGTTCGTCCTGCGAAAAAATGCCCAAAAAAGGGGTGTGCTATAGCCTTTGGGCGTGGGGCCGGCGAAGTTCATCCGCCTTCCTCGGAATGGGCCCAGACTTTGGCCACCCCCTTCCCGCGCCATAAATAGGCCGCGGGCATAGCCGCGCCCAAAAAAGAGCAGCCAAACCCCTTGGCGACAAGTTCGTCCTGCAGAAAAATGCCCAAAAAAGTGGTGGGCTATATCCTTGGGCGTGGGGCGGGCGAACTTCGTCCGCCGGACTCGGAATGGGCCGAGACTTTGCCCACCCCCTCCCCATGACAAAAATAGGCTGCGGGCACAGCCGCGCCCAAAAAAGAGCAGCCGAACCCCTTGACGCCAAGTCCGTCCGGCGGAAAAATGCCCAAAAAGGGGGTGGGCTATAGCCTAGGGGCGTCGGGCTGGCGAACTTCGTCCGCCTTCCTTGGAATAGGCCTAGACTTTGTCCACCGCCTGCCCGTGAAAAAAATAGGCTGCGGGCACAGCCGCGGCCAAAAAGGAGCTGCCAAACCCCTTGGCGCCAAGTTCGTCATGCGGAAAAATGACCAAAAACGGGGTGGGCTATAGCCTTGGGGCGTGGGGCTGGCGAACTTTGTCCGCCGGACTCGGAATGGCCCGAGACTTTGGCCACACTCTCCCCGCACCAAAAATCAGCCGTGGGCACAGCCGCGCCCAAAAAAGAGCAGCCGAACCCCTTGGCGCCAAGTTTGTCCGGTGGAAAAATGCCCGAAAAGGGGGTGCACTATAGCCTTGGGGCGTCGGGATTGCGAATATCATCCGCCGGGCTCGCAATGGGCCGAGGCTTTGCCCACCCCCTCCCCAGGACAAAAATAGGCCGCGGGCACAGCCGTGTTCAAAAAAGAGCAGCCAAACCCCTTGGCGCCAAGTTCGTCCTGCGGAAAAATGCCCAAAAAGAGGGTGGGCTATAGCCTTGGGGCGTGGGGCTGGCGAACTACGTCCGCCGGACTCGAAATGGGCTGAGACTTTGCCCACCCCCTCCCCACGATAAAAATAGGCCGCGGGCACAGCCGCGCCCAGAAAAGAGGTGCCCGACCCCTTGGCGCCAAGTTCGTCCGGCGGAAAAATGCCCAAAAAACGGGTGTGCTATAGCCTTTGGGCGTGGGGCCGTTAAAGTTCATCCGCCTTCCTCGGAATGGGCCGAGACTTTGCCCACCCCCTCCCCGCGCTAAAAATAAGCTGCGAGCACAGCCGCGCCCAAAAAAGAGCAGCCGAACCCCTTGGCGCCAAGTTCGTCCTACGGAAAAATGCCCAAAAAGGGGGTGGGCTATAGCCTTGGGGCGTGGGACTGGCGAACTTCGTCTCCCGGACTCGGAATGGGCTACGACTTTTCCCACCCCCTCCCCGGGCTAAAAATAGGCCCCGGGCACAGCCACGGCCAATCAAGAGCAGCCGAACCCCTTTGCGGCAAGTTCGTCCTGCGGAAAAATGCCCAAAAAAGTGGTGGGCTATAGCCTTGGTGCGTGGGGCTGGCGAACTTCGTCCGCCGGACTCGGAATGGGCCTAGACTTTGTCCACCCCCTACCCGCGCTAAAAATAAGTTGCGGGCACAGCCGCGCCCAAAAAAGAGGTGCCCGACCCCTTGGCGCCAAGTTCGTCCGGCGGAAAAATGCCCAAAAAACGGGTGTGCTATAGCCTTTGGGCGTGGGGCCGTTAAAGTTCATCCGCCTTCCTCGGAATGGGCCGAGACTTTGCCCACCCCCTCCCCGCGCTAAAAATAAGCTGCGAGCACAGCCGCGCCCAAAAAAGAGCAGCCCAACCCCTTGGCGCCAAGTTCGTCCAGCGGAAAAATCCCCAAAAAGGGTGTGGGCTATAGCCTTGGGCCGTGGGGCCGGCAATGTTCATCCGCCTTCCTCGAACTGAGCTGAGACTTTGCCAACCCCCTCCCCGAGCTAAAAATAAGCTGTGGGCACAGTCGCATCCAAAAAAGAGCTGCCGAACCATTGGTGCCAAGTTCGTCCTGAGGAAAAATGCTCAAAAAGGGGGTGGGCTATAGCCTTTGGGGGGTGGGGCCGGCAAAGTTCATCCGCCTTCCTCAGAATGGGCCGAGACTTTGCCCACCCGCTCCCCGTGACAAAAATTGGTCGCGGGCACATCCGCGCCCAAAAAAGAGCAGCCGAACCCCTTAGCGCCAAGTTCGTCCTGCGGAAAAATGCCCAAAAAGGGGGTGCGCTATCGCCTTGGGGCGTGGGGATGGCGAATATCATCCGCTGGGCTCGCAATGGGCCGAGGCTTTGCCCACCCCCTCCCCGCGACAAAAATAGGCCGCGGTCACAGCCGCGTCCAAAAAAGAGCAGCCCAACCCCTTGGCGCCAAGTTCGTCCTGCGGAAAAATGCCCAAAAAGAGGGTGGGCTATAGCCTTCGGGCGTGGGGCCGGCGCACTTCGTCCGCCGGACTCGGAATGGGCTGAGACTTTGCCCACCCCCTCCCCACGACAAAAATAGGCCGCGGGCACAGCTGCGCCCAAAAAAGAGCAGCCGAACCCCTTGGCGCCAAGTTCGTCCTGCGGAAAAATGCTCAAAAAGGGGGTGGGCTATAGCCCTTGGGCGTGGGACCGGCAAAGTTCATCCGCCTTCCTCGGAATGGGCCGAGACTTTGCCCACCCCCTCCCCGCGCTAAAAATAAGCTGCGAGTACAGCCGCGCCCAAAAAAGAGCAGCCGAACCCATTGGCACCAAGTTCGTCCTGCGGAAAAATGCCCAAAAAAGGGGTGTGATATAGCCTTTGGGCGTGGGGCCGGCAAAGTTCATCCGCGTTCCTCGGAATGGGCCGAGACTTTGCCACCCCCTCCCCGCGCTAAAAATAAGCTGCGGGCACAGCCGCGTCCAAAAAAAAGCAACCGAACCCGTTGGCGCCATGTTCGTCCTGCGGAAAAATGCTCAAAAAGGGGGTGGGCTATAGCCTTGGGGCGTGGGGCGGACGAACTTCGTCCGCCGGACTCGGAAAGGGCCGAGACTTTTCCCACCCCCTCACCGTGACAAAAATAGGCCACGAGCACAACCGCGCCCAAAAGAGAGCCGCCGAACCCCTTGGCGCCAAGTTCGTCCTGCGGAAAAATGCCCAAAAAAAGGGTGTGATATAGCCTTTGGGCGTGGGGCCGGCAAAGTTCATCCGCCTTCCTCTGAAAGAGCCGAGACTTTGCCCATCCCCTCCCCGCGCTATTAATAAGCTGCGGGCACAGCCGCGCCCAAAAAAGAGCAGCCGAACCCCTTGGCGCCAAGTTCATCCTGAGGAAAAATGCTCAAAAACGGGGTGGGCTATAGCCTTTGGGCGTGGGGCCGGCAAAGTTCATCCGCCTTCCTCGGAATGGGCCGAGACTTTGCCCACCCCCTCCCCGCGACTAAAATGGGTCGCGGGCACATCCGTGCCCAAAAAAGAGCAACCGAACCCCTCGGTGCCAAGTTCGTCCTGCGGAAAAATGCCCAAAAAAGGGGTGTGCTATAGCCTTTGGGCGTGGGGCCGGCAAAGTTCATCCGCCTTCCTCGGAATGGGCCGAGACTTTGCCCCCCCCCCTCCCCGCGCTAAAAATAAGCTGCGGGCACAGCCGCGCCCAAAAAAGAGCAGCCGAACCCCTTGGCGCCAAGTTCGTCCTACGGAAAAATGCCCAAAAAAGGGGTGCGCTATAGCCTTTGGGCGTGGGGCCGGCAAAGTTCATCCGCCTTCCTCGGAATGGACCGAGACTTTGCCCACCCCCTCCCCACGACAAAAATTGGTCGCGGGCACATCCGTGCCCAAAAAAGAGCAACCGAACCCCTTGGCGCCAAGTTCGTCCTGCGGAAAAATGCCCAAAAAAGGGGTGTGATATAGCCTTTGGGCGTGGGGCCGGCAAAGTTCATCCGAGTTCCTCGGAATGGGCCGAGACTTTGCCAACCCCCTCCCCGCGGTAAAAATAAGCTGCGGGCACAGCCGCGTCCAAAAAAAAGCAACCGAACCCGTTGGCGCCATGTTCGTCCTGCGGAAAAATGCTCAAAAAGGGGGTGGGCTATAGCCTTGGGGTGTGGGGCGGGCGAACTTCGTCCGCCGGACTCGGAAAGGGCCGAGACTTTTCCCACCCCCTCCCCGCAACAAAAATAGGCCACGAGCAAAACCGCGCCCAAAAGAGAGCAGCCGAACCCCTTGGCGCCAAGTTCGTCCTGCGGAAAAATGCCCAAAAAAAGGGTGTGATATAGCCTTTGGGCGTGGGGCCGGCAAAGTTCATCCGCCTTCCTCTGAATGAGCCGAGACTTTGCCCATCCCCTCCCCGCGCTATTAATAAGCTGCGGTCACAGCCGCGCCCAAAAAAGAGCAGCCGAACCCCTTGGCGCCAAGTTCATCCTGAGGAAAAATGCTCAAAAACGGGGTGGGCTATAGCCTTTGGGCGTGGGGCCGGCAAAGTTCATCCGCCTTCCTCGGAATGGGCCGAGACTTTGCCCACCCCCTCCCCGCGACTAAAATGGGTCGCGGGCACATCCGTACCCAAAAAAGAGCAACCGAACCCCTCGGTGCCAAGTTCGTCCTGCGGAAAAATGCCCAAAAAAGGGGTGTGCTATAGCCTTTGGGCGTGGGGGCGGCAAAGTTCATCCGCCTTCCTCGGAATGGGCCGAGACTTTGCCCACCCCCTCCCCCCGACTAAAATTGGTCGCGGGCACATCCGTGCCCAAAAAAGAGCAACCGAACCCCTTGGCGCCAAGTTCGTCCTGCGGAAAAATGCCCAAAAAAGGGGTGTGCTATAGCCTTTGGGCGTGGGGTCGGCAAACTTCGTCCGCCTTCCTCAGAATGGGCGGAGACTTTGGTCACCCCCTCCCCGCTACAAAAATAGGCTGCGGCCACAGCCGCACCCAAAAAAGAGCAGCCGAAGCCCTTGGTGCCAAGTTCATCCTGCGGCAAAATGCCCAAAAAAGGGGTCGGCAATAGCCTTGGGGCGTGGGGCTGGCGAACTTCGTCTGCCGGACTCGGAATGGGCCGAAGCTTGGCCCACCCCCTCCCCACGACAAAAATAGGCCGCGGGCACAGCCGCGCCCAAAAAAGAGCAGCCGAACCCCTTGGCGCCATGTTCGTCCTGTGGAAAAATGCCTAAAAAAGTGGTGGGCTATAGCCTTGCTGCGTGGGGCTGGCGAACTTCGTCCGCCGGACTCGGAATGGGCCGAGACTTTGCCCACCCCCTCCCCACGACAAAAATAAGCCGCGGGCACAGCCGCGCCCAAAAAAGAGCAGCCAAACCCCTTGGGGCCATGTTCGTCCTGAGGAAAAATGCTCAAAAAGGGGGTGGGCTATAGCCTTTGGGTGTGGGGCCGGCAAAGTTCATCCGCCTTCCTCGGAATGGGCCGAGACTTTCCCCACCCCCTCCCCGCAACTAGAATTGGTCGCGGGCACATCCGTGCCCAAAAACGAGCAACCGAACCCCTTGGCGCCAAGTTCGTCCTGCGGAAAAATGCCCAAAAAAGGGGTGTGCTATAGCCTTTGGGCGTAGGGCCGGCAAAGTTCATCGGCCTTCCTCGGAATGGGCCAAGACTTTGCCCACCCCCACCCCGAGCTAAAAATAAGCTGCGGGCGCACCGCGCCCAAAAAAGAGCAGCCGAACCCCTTGGCGCCAAGTTCGTCCTGCGGAAAAATGCCCAAAAAAGTGGTGGGCTATAGCCTTGCTGCGTGGGGCGGGCGAACTTCGTCCGCCGGACTCGGAATCTGCCGAGACTTTGCCCACCCCCTCCCCACAATAAAAATAGGCCACAGGCACAGCCGCGCCAAAAAAACAGCAGCCGAACACCTTGGCGCCAAGTTCGTCCTGCGGAAAAATGCTCAAAAAGGGGGTGGGCTATAGCCTTGGGGCGTGGGGCGGGCGAACTTCGTCCGCCGGACTCGGAATGGGACGAAACTTTTCCCACCCCCTCCCTGCAACAAAAATAGGCCGCGGGCACAACCGCGCCCAAAAAGGAGCCGCCGAACCCCTTGGCGCCAAGTTCGTCCTGCGGAAAAATGCCCAAAAAATGGGTGTGCTATAGCCTTTGGGCGTGGGGCGGGCGAACTTCGTCCGCCGGACTCGGAATGGGCCGAGACTTTCCCCACCCCCTCCCCGCAACAAAAATAGGCCTCGAACACGACCGCGCCCACAAAAGAGCAGCCGAACCCCTTGGCGCCAAGCTCGTCCTGCGGAAAAATGCCCAAAAAGGGGGTGGGCCATAGCCTTTGGGCGTGGGGCCGGCAAAGTTCATCCGCCTTCCTCGGAATGGGCCGAGACTTTGCCCACCCCCTCCCCGCGACAAAAATTGGTCGTGGGCACATCCGTGCCCAAAAAAGAGTAACCGAACATCTCGGCGCCAAGTTCGCCCTGCGGAAAAATGCCCAAAAAAGGGGTGTGCTATAGCCTTTGGGCGTGGGGCCGGCAAAGTTCATCCGCCTTCCTCGGAATGGGCCGAGACTTTGCCCACCCCCTCCCCGCACTAAAAATGAGCTGCGGGTACAGCCGCGCCCAAAAAAGAGCAGTCGAACCCGTTGGCGCCATGTTCGTCCTGCGGAAAAATGCTCAAAAAGGGGGTGGGCTATAGCCTTTGGGCGTGGGGCCGGCAAAGTTCATCCGCCTTCCTCGGAATGGGCCGAGACTTTGCCCACCCACTCCCTGCGCTAAAAATAAACTGCGGGCACAGCCGCGCACAAAAAAGAGCAGCCGAACCCCTTGGTGCAAAGTTCATCCGCCTTCCTCGGAATGGGCCTAGGCTTAGCCCACCCCCTCCCCGTGACAAAAATAGGTCGCGGTCACAGCCGCGCCCAAAAAAGAGTTACCGAACCCCTTGGCGCCAAGTTGGTCCTGCGGAAAAAAGCCCAAAAAGGGGGTGGGCTATAGCCTTGGGGCGTGGGGCTGGCGAACTTCGTCCGCCTTCCTCGGAATGGGCCGAGACTTTGCCCACCCCCTCCCCACGACAAAAATAAGCCGCGGGCACAGCCGCTCCCAAAAAAGAGCAGCCGAACCCCTTGGCGCCAAGTTCGTCCTGCGGAAAAATGCCCAAAAAAGGGGTGGGCAATAGCATAGGGGCGTGGGGCTGGCGAACTTCGTCCGCCGGACTCGGAATGGGCCGAGGCTTTGGCCACCTCCTCCCCATGACAAAAATAGGCCGCGGGCACCGCCGCGCCCAAAAAAGAGAATCCGAACCCCTTGGCGCCAAGTTCGTCCTTCGGAAATATGCCCAAAAAGGGGGTGGGCTATAGCCTTGGGGCGTGGGGCTGGCGAACTTCGTCCTCCGGACTCGGAATGGGCCTCCTAATCCTCCCTTCCCGAAAGGAAGAACGTGCAAAAGATTCTTCAAGAGTCTCAGGTCCCACCCCCTCCCCATGACAAAAATAGGCCGCGGGCACAGCCGCGCCCAAAAAAGAGCTGCCAAACCCCTTGGCGCCAACTTCGTCCTGCGGAAAAATGCACAAAAAGGGGGTGGCCTATAACCTTGGGGCGTGCGGCTGGCGAACTTCGTCCTCCGGACTCGAAATGGGCCTCCTAATCCTCCCTTCCCGAAAGGAAGAACGTGGAAAAGATTCTTCAAGAGTCTCAGGTCCCACCCCTCCCCATGAAAAAAACAGGCCGCGGGCACAGCCGCGCCCAAAAAAGAGCAGCCGAACCCCTTGGCGCCAAGTTCCTCCTGCGGAAAAATTCCCAAAAAAGGGTTGTGCTATAGCCTTTGGGCGTGGGGCCGGCGGACTTCGTCCGCCTTCCTCGGAATCGGCCGAGACTTTGCCAACCCCCTCCCTGCGACAATAACAGGCCTCGGGCACAGCCGCGCCCAAAAAAGAGCAGCCGAACCCCTTGGCGCCAAGTTCGTCCTTTGGAAAAATCCCCAAAAAACGGGTGGGCTATAGCCTTGGGGCGTGGGGCGGGCGAACTTCGTCCGCCGGACTCGGAATCGGCCGAGACATTGCCCACCCCCTCGCCGCGAAAAAAATAGGCTGCGGGCACAGCCGCACCCTAAAAAGTGCCGCCGAACCCCTTGGCGCCGAGTTCGTCCTGCGGAAAAATGCCCAAAAAAGGGGTGGGCTATAGCCTTTGGGCGTGGGGCCGGCAAAGTTCATCCGCCTTCCTCGGAATGGGCCGAGACTTCATCCACCCCCTCCCCGCGACAAAAATTGGTCACGGGCACATCCGTGCCCAAAAAAGAACAACCGAACCCCTCGGCGCCAAGTTCGTCCTGCGGAAAAATGCCCAAAAAAGGGGTGTGCTATAGCCTTGGGGCGTGGGGCCGGCAAAGTTCATCCGCCTTCCTCGGAATGGGCCGAGACTTTGCCCCCCCACTCCCCGCGCTAAAACTAAACTGCGGTCACAGCCGCGCACAAAAAAGAGCATCCGAACCCCTTGGCGCCAAGTTCGTCCTGCGGAAAAATGCCCAAAAAAGGGGTGCGCCATAGCCTTTGGGCATAAGGCCGGCGCACTTCGTCCGCCTTCCTCGGAGTGGGCCGAGACTTTGGCCAACCCCTCCCCACGACAAAAATAAGCCGCGGGCACAGCCGCGCCCAAAAAAGAGCAGCCAAACCCCTTGGTGCCATGTTCGTCCTGAGGAAAAATGCTCAAAAAGGGGGTGGGCTATAGCCTTTGGGCGTGGGGCCGGCAAAGTTCATCCACCTTCGTCGGAATGGGCCGAGACTTTGCCCACCCCCTCCCCGCGACAAAAATTGGTCGCGGGCACATCCGTGCCCAAAAAAGAGCAACCGAACATCTCGGCGCCAAGTTCGCCCTGCGGAAAAATGCCCAAAAAAGGGGTGTGCTATAGCCTTTGGGCGTGGGGCCGGCAAAGTTCATCCGCCTTCCTCGGAATGGGCCAAGACTTTGCCCACCCCCTCCCCAAGCTAAAAATAAGCTGCGGGCGCACCCGCGCCCAAAAAAGAGAAGCCGAACCCCTTGGCGCCAAGTTCGTCCTGCGGAAAAATGCCCAAAAAAGTGGTGGGCTATAGCCTCGCTGCATGGTGCTGGCGAACTTCGTCCGCCGGACTCGGAATGGCCCGAGACTTTGCCCACCCCCTCCCCACGACAAAAATAGGCCGCAGGCACAGCCGCGCCAAAAAAACAGCAGCCGAACCCCTTGGCGCCAAGTTCGTCCTGCGGAAAAATGCTCGAAAAGGGGGTGGGCTATAGCCTTGGGGCGTGGGGCGGGCGCACTTCGTCCGCCGGACTCGGAATGGGCCGAAACTTTTCCCACCACCTCCCCGCGACAAAAATAGGCCGCGGGCACAACCGCACCCAAAAAGGAGCCGCCGAACCCCTTGGCGCCAAGTTCGTCCTGCGGAAAAATGCCCAAAAAAGGGGTGTGCTATAGCCTTTGGCGTGGGGCGGGCGAACTTCGTCCGCCGGACTCGGAATGGGCCGAAACTTTTCCCACCCCCTCCCCGCGACAAAAATAGGCCGCGGGCACAACCGCGCCCAAAAAAGAGCCGCCGAACCCCTTGGCGCCAAGTTCGTCCTGCGGAAAAATGCCCAAAAAAGGGGTGGGCTATAGCTTGGGGCGTGGGGCTGGCGAACTTCGTCCTCCGGGCTCGGAATGGGCCTCCTAATCCTCCCTTCCCGAAAGGAAGAACGTGCAAAAGATTCTTCAAGAGTCTCAGGTCCCACCCCCTCCCCATGACAAAAATAGGCTGCGGGCACAGCCGCGCCCAAAAAAGAGCAGCCGAACCCCTTGGCGCCAAGTTCCTCCTGCGGAAAAATTCCCAAAAAACGGTTGTGCTATAGCCTTTGGGCGTGGGGCCGGCGAACTTCGTCCGCCTTCCTCGGAATCGGCCGAGACTTTGCCAACCCCCTCCCCGCGACAATAACAGGCCTCGGGCACAGCCGCGCCCAAAAAAGAGCAGCCGAACCCCTTGGCGCCAAGTTCGTCCTTTGGAAAAATCCCCAAAAAAGGGGTGGGCTATAGCCTTGGGGCGTGGGGCTGGCGCACTTCGTCCGCCGGACTCGGAATCGGCCGAGATATTGCCCACCCCCTCGCCGCGAAAAAAATACGCTGCGGGCACAGCCGCGCCCTAAAAAGAGCCGCCGAACCCCTTGGCGCCAAGTTCGTCCTGCGGAAAAATGCCCAAAAAAGGGGTGGGCTATAGCCTTTGGGCGTGGGGCCGGCAAAGTTCATCCGCCTTCCTCGGAATGGGCCGAGACTTCGCCCACCCCCTCCCCGCGACAAAAATTGGTCACGGGCACATCCGTGCCCAAAAAAGAGCAACCGAACCCCTCGGCGCCAAGTTCGTCCTGCGGAAAAATGCCCAAAAAAGGGGTGTGCTATAGCCTTGGGGCGTGGGGCCGGCAAAGTTCATCCGCCTTCCTCGGAATGGGCCGAGACTTTGTCCCCCCACTCCCCGCGCTAAAACTAAACTGCGGTCAAAGCCGCGCACAAAAAAGAGCAGCCGAACCCCTTGGCGCCAAGTTCGTCCTGCGGAAAAATGCCCAAAAAAGGGGTGCGCCATAGCCTTTGGGCATAAGGCCGGCGCACTTCGTCCGCCTTCCTCGGAATGGGCCAAGACTTTGCCCAACCCCTCCCCACGACAAAAATAAGCCGCGGGCACAGCCGCGCCCAAAAAAGAGCAGCCAAACCCCTTGGTGCCATGTTCGTCCGGAGGAAAAATGCTCAAAAAGGGGGTGGGCTATAGCCTTTGGGCGTTGGGCCGTCAAAGTTCATCCGCCTTCGTCGGAATGGGCCGAGACTTTGGCCACCCCCTCCCCGCGACAAAAATTGGTCGCGGGCACATCCGTGCCCAAAAAAGAGCAACCGAACATCTCGGCGCCAAGTTCGCCCTGCGCAAAAATGCCCAAAAAAGGGGTGTGCTATAGCCTTTGGGCGTGGGGCCGGCAAAGTTCATCCGCCTTCCTCAGAATGGGCCAAGACTTTGCCCACCCCCTCCCCAAGCTAAAAATAATCTGCGGGGGCACCCGCGCCCAAAAAAGGGAAGCCGAACCCCTTGGCGCCAAGTTCGTCCTGCGGAAAAATGCCCAAAAAAGTGGTGGGCTATAGCCTCGCTGCATGGTGCTGGCGCACTTCGTCCGCCTTCGTCGGAATGGGCCGAGACTTTGCCCACCCCCTCCCCACGACAAAAATAGGCCGCAGGCACAGCCGCGGCAAAAAAACAGCAGCCGAACCCCTTGGCGCCAAGTTCGTCCTGCGGAAAAATGCTCGAAAAGGGGGTGGGCTATAGCCTTGGGGCGTGGGGCGGGCGCACTTCGTTCGCCGGACTCGGAATGGGCCGAAACTTTTCCCACCCCCTCCCCGCGACAAAAATAGGCCGCGGGCACAACCGCGCCCAAAAAGGAGCCGCCGAACCCCTTGGCGCCAAGTTCGTACTGCGGAAAAATGCCCAAAAAAGGGGTGTGCTATAGCCTTTGGCGTGGGGCGGGCGAACTTCGTCCGCCGGACTCGGAATGGGCCGAAACTTTTCCCAACCCCTCCCCGCGACAAAAATAGGCCGCGGGCACAACCGCGCCCAAAAAAGAGCCGCCGAACCCCTTGGCGCCAAGTTCGTCCTGCGGAAAAATGGCCAAAAAAGGGGTGTGCTATAGCCTTTGGGCGTGGGGCGGGCGAACTTCGTCCGCCGGACTCCGAATGGGCCGAGACTTTCCCCACCCTCTCCCCGCGACAAAAATAGGCCTCGAGCACAACCGCACCCACAAAAGAGCAGCCGAACCCCTTGGCGCCAAGCTCGTCCTGCGGAAAAATGCCCAAAAAGGGGGTGGGCTATAGCCTTTGGCCGTGGGGCCGGCAAAGTTCATCCGCCTTCCTCGGAATGGGCCGAGACTTTGCCCACCCCCTCCCCGCGACAAAAATTGGTCGCGGGCACATCCGTGCCCAAAAAAGAGCAACCGAACATCTCGGCGCCAAGTTCGCCCTGCGGAAAAATGCCCAAAAAAGGGGTGTGCTATAGCCTTTGGGCGTGGGGCCGGCAAAGTTCATCCGCCTTCCTCGGAATGGGCCGAGACTTTGCCCACCCCCTCCCCGTACTAAAAATAAGCGATGGGTACAGCCGCGCCCAAAAAAGAGCAGTCGAACCCGTTGGCGCCATGTTCGTCCTGCGGAAAAATGCTCAAAAAGGGGGTGGGCTATAGCCTTTGGGCGTGGGGCCGGCAAAGTTCATCCGCCTTCCTCGGAATGGGCCGAGACTTTGCCTACCCACTCCCTGCGCTAGAAATAAACTGCGGGCACAGCCGCGCACAAAAAAGAGCAGCCGAACCCCTTGGTGCCAAGTTCGTCCTGCGGAAAAATGCCCAAAAATGGGGTGCGCCATAGCCTTTGGGCATGGGGCCGGTGCACTTCGTCCGCCTTCCTCGCAATGGGTCGAGACTTGGCCACCCCCTCCCCACGACAAAAATAAGCCGCGGGCACAGCCGCTCCCAAAAAAGAGCAGCCGAACCCCTTGGTACCAAGTTCGTCCTGAGGAAAAATGCTCAAAAAGGGGGTGGGCTTTAGCCTTTGGGCGTGGGGCCGGCAAAGTTCATCCGCCTTCCTCGGAATGGGCCTAGGCTTAGCCCACCCCCTCCCCGTGACAAAAATAGGTCGCGGTCACAGCCGCGCCCAAAAAAGAGTTACCGAACCCCTTGGCGCCAAGTTGGTCCTGCGGAAAAAAGCCCAAAAAGGGGGTGGGCTATAGCCTTGGGGCGTGGGGCTGGCGAACTTCGTCCGCCTTCCTCGGAATGGACCGAGACTTTGCCCACCCCCTCCCCACAACAAAAATAAGCCGCGGGCACAGCTGCTCCCAAAAAAGAGCAGCCGAACCCCTTGGCGCCAAGTTCGTCCTGCGGAAAAATGCCCAAAAAAGGGGTGGGCAATAGCCTTGGGGCGTGGGGCTGGCGAACTTCATCCGCCGGACTCGGAATGGGCCGAGGCTTTGCCCACCTCCTCCCCATGACAAAAATAGGCCGCGGGCACCGCCGCGCCCAAAAAAGAGAATCCGAACCCCTTGGCGCCAAGTTCGTCCTTCGGAAATATGCCCAAAAAGGGGGTGGGCTATAGCCTTGGGGCGTGGGGCTGGCGAACTTCGTCCTCCGGACTCGGAATGGGCCTCCTAATCCTCCCTTCCCGAAAGGAAGAACGTGCAAAAGATTCTTCAAGAGTCTCAGGTCCCACCCCCTCCCCATGACAAAAATAGGCCGCGGGCAAAGCCGCGCCCAAAAAAGAGCTGCCAAACCCCTTGGCGCCAACTTCGTCCTGCGGAAAAATGCACAAAAAGGGGGTGGCCTATAACCTTGGGGCGTGCGGCTGGCGAACTTCGTCCTCTGGACTCGAAATGGGCCGAGACTTTTCCCACCCCTTCCCCGCGACAAAAATGGGCCACGGGCGCAGCCGCACCCAAAAAAGAGCAACCGAACCCCTTGGCGCCAAGTTCGTCCTGCGGAAAAATTCCCAAAAAAGGGGTGTGCTATAGCCTTGGGGTGTGGGGCCGGCAAAGTTCATCCGCCTTCCTCGGAATGGGCCGAGATTTTGGCCACCCCCTACCCACGCCAAAAATAGACCGCGGTCACTGCCGCGTCCAAAAAAGACCAGCTGAACCCCTTGGCGCCATGTTCGTCCTGCGGAAAAATGCCCAAAAAAGGGGTGTGCTATAGCCTTGGGGCGTGGGGCCGGCTAAGTTCGCCCGCCGGACTCGGAATGGGGCGAGTCTTTTCCCACCCCCACCCCGCGACAAAAATAGGCCGAGGGCACAGCCGCGCCCAAAAAAGAGCAGCCGAACCCCATGGCGCCAAGTTCGTCCTGCGGAAAAATGCCCAAAAAAGGGGTGTGCTATAGCCTTGGGGTGTGGGGCCGGCAAAGTTCATCCGCCTTCCTCGGAATGGGCCGAGACTTTGGCCACCCCCTCCCTGCGCCAAAAATAGACCGCGGTCACAACCGCGTCCAAAAAAGACCAGCTGAACCCCATGGCGCCAAGTTCGTCCTACGGAAAAATGCCCAAAAAGGGGGTGCGCTATAGCCTTGGGGAATGGGGCTGGCGCACTTCGTCCGCCGGACTCAGAATGGGCCGAGACTTTGCCCACGCCCTCCCCATGACAAAAATAGGCCGTGGGATCAGCCGCGCCCAAAAAAGAGCAGCCGAACCCCTTGGCGCCAAGTTCGTCCTGTGGAAAAATGCCCAAAACAGGGGTGGGCTATAGACTTGGGGCGTGGGGCTGGCGAACTTCGTCCGCCGAACTCGGAATGGGCCGAGACTTTGCCCACCCCCTCCCTGTGACAAAAATAGGCCGTGGGCACAGCCGCGCCCAAAAAAGAGCAGCCGAACCCGTTGGCGCCAAGTTCGTCCTGCGGAAAAATGCCCAAAAAAGGGGTGTGCTATAGCCTTTGGGCATGGGGCCGGCGAACTTTCCCCGCTTTCCTCGGAATGAGCCGAGACTTTGCCCACCCCATCCCCACGCCAAAAATCAGCTACGGGCACAGCCGCGCCCAAAAAATAGCAGCCGAACCACTTGGCGCCAAGTTCGTCCGGCGGAAAATGCCCAAAAAAGCGGTGTGCTATAGCCTTTGGGCGTGGGGCTGGCAAAGTTCGTCCGCCGGACTCGGAATGGGCCGAGACTTTCCCCACCCTCTCCCCGTGAAAAAAAATAGGCAGCGGGCACAGCCGCGCCCAAACCCCTTGATGCCAAGTCCGTCCTGCGGAAAGATGCCCAAAAAAGGGGTGGGCTATAGCCTTGGGGCGTGGGGCTGGCGTACTTCGTCCGCCTTCCTCGGAATGGGCCGAGACTTTGAGCACCCCCTCCCCGTGCCAAAAATAGGCCGCGGGCACAGCTGCGCCCAAAAAAGAGCAGCCGAACCCCTTGGCGCCAAGTACGCCCTTCGGAAAAATGCCCAAAACAGGGGTGTCCTATAGCCTTGGGGCGTGGGGCCGGCTAAGTTCGTCCGCCGGACTCGGAATGGGCCGAGTCTTTGCCCACCCCCTCCCCGCAAAAAAAATAGGACGCGGGCACAGCCGCGCCCAATAAAGAGCTGCCAAACCCCTTGGCGCCAAGTTCGTCCTGCGGAAAAATGCCCAAAAAAGGGGTGTGCTATAGCCTTTGGGCATGGGGCCGGCGAACATCGTCCGCCTTCCTCGGAATGGGCTGAGACTTTGGCCACCCCCTCCGCATGACAAAAATACGCCGCGGGCACAGCCGCACCCAAAAAAGAGCAGCCGAACCCCTTGGCGCCAAGTTGGTCCTGCGGAAAAATGCCCAAAAAAGGGGTGTGCTATAGCCTTTGGGCGTGGGGCCGGCAAAATTCATCCGCCTTCCTCGGAATGGGTCGAGAGTTTGCCCACCCCCTCCCCGTGCAAAAAATAAGCGGCGGGCACAGCAGCGTCCAAAAGAGAGTAGCCGAACCCCTTGGCGCCAAGTTCGTCCCAAGGAAAAATGCTCAAAAAGGGGGTGGGCTATATCCTTGGGGCATGGGGCTGGCAAACTTCGTCCGCTGGACTCGGAATGGGCCGAGAATTTTCCCACCCCCTCCCCGCGACAAAAATAGGCCGCGGGCAAAACCGCGCCCAAAAAAGAGAAGCCGTACCCCTGGGCGCTATGTTCGTCCTGTGGAAAAATGCCCAAAAAAGGGGTGGGCTATAGCCTTCAGGCGTGGGGCTGGCGAACTTCGTCCGCCTTCCTCGGAATGGGCCGAGACATTGGCCACCACCTGCCCACGACAAAAATAGGCGGCGGGCACAGCCGCGCCCAAAATAGTGTTGCCGAACCCCTTGGCGCCAAGTTCGTCCTGCGGAAAAATGCCCAAAAAGGGGGTGGGCTATAGCCTTGGGGCGTGAGGCGGGCGAACTTTGTCCGCCGGACTCGGAATGGGCCGAGACTTTGCCCACCCCCTCCCCACAAAAAAAATAGGCCGAGGGCACAGCTGTGCCCAAAAAAGAGCAGCCGAACCCCTTGGCGCCAAGTTCGTCCTGCGGAAAAATGCCCAAAAAGGGGGTGGGCTATAGCCTTGGGCCGTGGGGCTGGTGAACTTCGTCCGCCGGACTCGGAATGTGCGGAGACTTGGCCCACCCCCTCCCCCGACAACAATAGGCCATGTGCACACCCGCGCCCAAAAAAGAGCAGCCGAACCCCTTCGCGCCAAGTTCATCCTGCGGAAAAATGCCCAAAAAGGGGGTGGGCTATAGCCTTGGGGCGTGGGGCTGGCGCACTTTGTCCGCCGGACTCGGAATGGGCCGAGACTTTGCCCACCCCCTCCCCCGACAAAAATAGGCCATGTGCACAGCCACGCCCAAAAAAGAGCTGCCGAACCCGTTGGCGCCAAGTTCATCCTGCGGAAAAATGCCCAAAAAAAGGGGGGTGCTATAGCCTTGGGGCGTGGGGTCGGCAAAGTTCGTCCGCCGGACTCGGAATGGGCCGAGACTTTTCCCACCCCCTCACCGCGACAAAAATAGGCCGCGGGCACAGCCGTACCCTAGAAAGAGCAGCCGAACCCCTTGGCGCCAAGTTCGTCCTGCGGAAAACTGCCCAAAAAAATGGTGGGCTATAGCCTTGGGGCGTGGGGCTGGCGAACTTCGTCCGCAGGACCCGGAATGTGCCGAGACTTTGCCCACCCCATCCCCACAAAGAAAATTGGCCGCGGGCACAGCCGCGCCCCAAAAAGAGTAGCCGAACCCCCTAGCGCCAAGTTCGTCCAGTGGAAAAATGCCCAAAAAGGGGGTGGGCTATAGCCTTGGGGCGTGGGGCTGGCGCACTTCGTCCGCCCTCCTCGGAATGGGCCGAGACTTTTCCCACCCCCTCCCCGGGACAACAATAGGCCGCGGGCACTGCCGTACCCAAAAAGGAGCAGCCGAACCCCTTGGCGCCAAGTTCGTCCTACGGAAAAATGCTCAAAAAGAGGGTGGGCTATAGCCTTGGGGCATGGGGCCGGCGAACTTCGTCCACCGGACTCGTAGTGGGCCGAGACTTTTCCCACCCCCTCCCCGCGATAGAAATAGGCCGCGCGCACAGCCACGCTGAAAAAAGAGCAGCCGAACCCCTTGGCGCCAAGTTCGTCCTGTGGAAAAATGCCCAAAAAAGGGGTGGGCTATAGCCTTGGGGCGTGGGGCCGGCGCACTTCATCCGCCGGACTCGTAATGGGCCGAGACTTTTCCCACCCCCTCCCCGCGACAGAAATAGGCCGCGCGCACAGCCGCCCCCAAAAAAGAGCAGCCGAACCCCATGGCGCCAAGATCGTCCTGCGGAAAAATGCCCAAAAAAGGGGTGGGCTATAGCCTTAGGGCGTGGGGCTGGCAAACTTCGTCCGCCAGACTCGGGATGGGCCGAGACTTTTCCCACCCCCTCCCCGCGACAACAATAGGCCACGTGCTCAGCCGCGCCCAAAAAAGAGCTGCCGAACCCCTTGGCGCCAAGTTCGTCCTTCGGAAAAATGCCCAAAAAGGGGGTGGGCTATAGCCTTGGGGCGTGGGGCCGGAGCACTTCGTCCGCCGGACTCGTAATGGGCCGAGACTTTTCCTACCCCCTCGACGCGCCAAAAATAAGTCGCGGGCTCAGCCGCGCCCACAAAAGAGCAGCCGAACCACTTGGCCCCAAGTTCGTCCAGCGGAAAAATGCCCAAAAAAGGGGTGGGCTATAGCCTTGGGGCGTGGGGCTGGCGAACTTCGTCCGCCGGACTCGGAATGGGCCGAGACTTTGCCCACCCCCACCCCACGACAAAAATAGGCCGCGGGCACAGCCGCGCCCAAAAAAGAGCAGCCGAACCCTTTGGCGCCAAGTTCGTCCAGCGGAAAAATGGCCAAAAAGGGGGTGGGCTATAGCCTTGGGGCGTGGGGCCGGCGGACGAATGGGCCGAGACTTTTCCCACCCCCTCCCTGCGACAACAACAGGCTGCGGGCACAGCCGCGCTCAAAAAAGAGCAGCCGAACCCCTTGGCGCCAAGTTCATCCTACAGAAAAATGCCCAAAAAGGGGGTGGGGTATAGCCTTGGGGCGTGGGGCCGGCGCACTTCGTCCGCCGGACTCGTAATGGGCCGAGACTTTTCCCACCCCCTCCCCGCGACAGAAATAGGCCGCGCGCACAGCCGCCCCCAAAAAAGAGCAGCCGAACCCCATGGCGCCAAGATCGTCCTGCGGAAAAATGCCCAAAAAAGGGGTGGGCTATAGCCTTAGGGCGTGGGGCTGGCAAACTTCGTCCGCCAGACTCGGGATGGGCCGAGACTTTTCCCACCCCCTCCCTGCGACAACAATAGGCCACGTGCTCAGCCGCGCCCAAAAAAGAGCTGCCGAACCCCTTGGCGCCAAGTTCGTCCTTCGGAAAAATGCCCAAAAAGGGGGTGGGCTATAGCCTTGGGGCGTGGGGCCGGAGCACTTCGTCCGCCGGGCTCGTAATGGGCCGAGACTTTTCCCACCCCCTCGACGCGCCAAAAATAAGTCGCGGGCTCAGCCGCGCCCACAAAAGAGCAGCCGAACCACTTGGCCCCAAGTTCGTCCAGCGGAAAAATGCCCAAAAAAGGGGTGGGCTATAGCCTTGGGGCGTGGGGCTGGCGAACTTCGTCCGCCGGACTCGGGATGGGCCGAGACTTTTCCCACCCCCTCCCCGTGACAACAATAGGCTGTGGGCACAGCCGCGCTCAAAAAAGAGCAGCCGAACCCCTTGGCGCCAAGTTCATCCTACAGAAAAATGCCCAAAAAGGGGGGAGGGCTATAGCCTTGGGGCGTGGGGCCGGGGCACTTCGTCCGCCGGACTCGTAATGGGCCGAGACTTTTCCCACCCCCTCGCCGCGCCAAAAATAGGCCGCAGGATCAGATGCCCCCAAAAAAGAGCAGCCGAACCACTTGGCGTCCAGTTCGTGCTACGGAAAAATGCCCAAAAAGGGGGTGGGCTATAGCCTTGGTGTGTGGGGCGGGCGGACTTCGTCCGCCAGACTCGGAATGGGCCGAGATATTTCCCACCCCCTGCCCGCGACAATAATAGGCCACAGGCACAACCACACCCAAAAAAGAGCAGCCGATCCCCTTGGTGCTAAGTTCGTCCAGCGGAAAAATGCCCAAAAAGGAGGTGGGCTATAGCCTTGGGGTGTGCGGCTGGCGAACTTCGTCCGCCTTCCTCGGAATGGGCCGACACTTTGCCCACCCCCTCCCCGCTAACAAAATAGGCCGTGGGCACAGCCGCGCCCAAGAAAGAGCGGCCGAACCCCTTGGCGCCAAGTTCGTCCTCCGGAAAAATGCCCAAAAAAGGGGTGTGCTATAGCCTTGGGGTGTGGAGCCGGCAAAGTTCGTCCGCCGGACTCGGAATGGGCCGAGACTTTTCCCACCCCCTCCCCGCGATGAAAATAAGCCGCGGGCACAGCCGTGCCCTCGAAAGAGCAGCCAAACCCCTTGGCGTCAAGTTCGTCCTGCGAAAAAATGCCCAAAAAAGAGGTGGGCTATAGCCTTGGGGCGTGGGGATGGCGGACTTCGTCCGCCTTCCTCAGAATGGGCGCAGACTTCGCCCAACCCCTCCCCGTGACAAATATAGGCCGCGGGCACAGCTGCGCCCAAGGAAGAGCGGCCGAACCCCTTGGGACCAAGTTCGTCCTGCGGAAAAATTCCCAAAAAACGGGTGTACTATAACCTTGGGGCGTGGGGCTGCCGAAGTTCGTCTGCCGGCCTCGGCATCGGCCGAGACTTTGCCCACCCGCACCCCGCGAAAACAATAGGCCGCGGGCACAGACGCGCCCAAAAAGGAGCAGCCGAACCCCTTGGTGCCAAGTTCGTCCTGCGGAAAAATGCCCGAAAAAGGGGTGGGCTATAGCCTTGGGGTGTGGAGCCGGCAAAGTTCGTCCGCCGGACTCGGAATGGGCCGAGACTTTTCCCACCCCCTCCCCGCGATAAAAATAAGCCGCGGGCACAGCCGTACCCTAGAAAGAGCTGCCGTACCCCTTGGCGCCAAGTTCGTCCTGCGAAAAAATGCCCAAAAAGGAGGTGGGCTATAGCCTTGGGGCGTGGGGCTGGCGGACCTCGTCCGCCTTCCTCAGAATGGGCGCAGACTTCGCCCAACCCCTCCCCGCGACAAATATAGGCCGCGGGCACAGCCGCGCCCAAGAAAGAGCGGCCGAACCCCTTGGCGCCAAGTTCGTCCTGCGGAAAAATTCCCAAAAAAGGGGTGTGCTACCGCATTGGGGCGTGGGGCTGTCGAAGTTCCTCCGCCGGACTCGGAATGGGCCGAGACATTTCCCACCCCCTCCCCGCGACAGAAATAGGCTGTGGGCACAGCCGCGCCTAAAAAAGAGCTGCCGAACCCTTTGGCGCAAAGTTCGTCCTGCGGAAAAATGCCCGAAAAGGGGTTGGGCTATAGCCTTGGGGCGTGCGGCTGGTGAACTTCGTCAGCCGGATTCGAAATGGGCCGAGACATTTCCCACCCCCTCCCGGTGATAAAAATAGGCCGCGGGCACAGCCGTGCCCAAAAAAGAGCAGCCGAACCCTTTGGCCCACAGTTCGTCCTGCGGAAAAATGCCCGAAAAGGGGTGGGATATAGCCTTGGGGCGTGGGGAGGGCGAACTTCATCCGCCTTCCTCGGAATGGGCCGAGACTTTGGCCAGCCCCTCCCCGCGCCAAAAATAGGCCGCGGGCACAGCCGCGCCCAAAAAAGAGCAGCCGAACCCCGTGGCGCCAAGTTCGTCCTGCTGAAAAATGCCCAAAAAAGGGGTGTGCTATATCCTTTGGGCGTGGGGCTGCCGAAGTTCGTCTGCCGGACTCGGAATGGGCCGAGACTTGTCCCACCCCCTCCTTGTGACAAAAATAGGCCGCGGGCACAGCCGCACACAATAAAGAGCAGCCGAACCCCTTGGCGCCAAGTTCGTCGTGCGGAAAAATGCCCAAAAAGGGCGTGGGCTATAGCCTTGGGGCATGGGGCGGGCGAACTTCGTCCGCCGGACTCGGAATCGGCCGAGACATTTCCCACCCCCTCCCCATGACAAAAATGGGCCGCGGGGGCAGCCGCGCCCAAAAAAGAGCAGCGGAACCCCTTGGCGCAAAGTTCGTCCTGCGGAAAAATACCCGAAAAGGGGTTGGGCTATAGCCTTGGGGCATGCGGCTGGCGCACTTCGTCCGCCATCCTGGGAATGGGCCGAGACTTTGCCCACCCCTTCCCCGCGACAAAAATGGCCATGGGCACAGCCCCACCCAAAAAAGAGCAGCCGAACCCCTTGGCGCCAAGTTCGTCCTGCGGAAAAATGCCCCAAAAGGGGGTGGGCAATGGCCTTCGGGTGTGGAGCTGGTGAACTTCGTCTGCCGGACTCGGAATGGCCCGAGACTTTTCCACCCCCTACCCGCGACAAAAATGGGCCGCGGGGACAGCCGCGCCCAAAAAAGAGCAGGCGAACCCCTTGGCGCCAAGTTCGTCCTGCGGAAAAAGGCCCAAAAAGGGGGTCGGCTATAGCCTTGGGGCGTGGGGCTGCCGAAGTTCGTCCGCCGGACTCCGAATGGGCGGAGACATTTCCCACCCCCTCCCCACGACAAAAATGGGCAATGGGCACATCCCCACCCAAAAAAGAGCAGCCGAACCCCTTGGCGCCAAGTTCGTCCTGCGGAAAAATGCCCCAAAAGGGGGTGGGCAATGGCCTTGGGGTGTGGAGCTTGTGAACTTCGTCTGCCGGACTCGGAATGGCCCGAGACTTTTCCCACCCCCTCCCCGCGACAAAAATAGGCCGCGGGCACAGCCGCGCCCAAAAAGAGCTGCCGAACCCCTTGGCGCCAAATTCGTACTGCGGAAAAATGCCCAAAAAAGGGGTGGGATATAGCCGTGGGGCGTGGGGAGGGCGAACTTCGTCCGCCGGACTCGGAATGGGCCGAGACTTTGCCCACCCCCTCCCCGCAACAAAAATAGGCTGCGGGCACAGCCGCGCCCAAAAAAGAGCAGCCGAACCCCTTGGCGCCAAGTTCGTCCTGCGGAAAAATGCCCAAAAAATGGGTGTGCTATAGCCTTGGAGCGTGGGGCTGTCGAAGTTCGTCCACCGGACTCGGAATGGGCCGAGACTTTTCCCACCCCCTCCCCGCATCAATAATAGGCCGTGGGCACAGCCGCATCCAAAAAAGAGCAGCCAATCCCCTTGACGCCAAGTTCGTCCTGCGGAAAAATACCCAAAAAAGGGGTGTGCTATAGCCTTGGGGCGTGGGGCTGCCGAAGTTCGTCAGCCAGACTCGGAATGGGCCGAGACTCTGCCCGCCCCCTCCCCACAACAAAAATAGGCCGCGGGCACAGCCGCGCCAAAAAAGGAGCAGCCGACCCCTTGGCGCCAAGTTCATCCTGCGGAAAAATGCCCAAAACAGGGGTGGGCTATAGCCTTGGGGCGTAGGGCCGGCGCACTTCGTCCGCTGGGCTCACAATGGGCCGAGACTTTGCCCACCCCCTCCCCGCGACAAAAATAGGCCGCGGGCACAGCTGCGCCCAAAAAAAGCAGGCGAACCCCTTGGCAGCAAGTTCGTCCTGCGGAAAATGCCCAAAAAAGGGGTGTGCTATATCCTTGGGGCGTGGGCCTGCCGAAGTTCGTCCGCCGGACTCGAAAAGGGCCGAGACTTTTCGCACCCCCTCGCCGTGAAAACAATAGGCTGCGAGCACAGGCGCGCCCAAAAAAGAGCAGCCGAACCCCTTGGCGCCAAGTTCGTCCTACGGAAAAATGCCCAAAAAAGGGGTGGGCTATAGCCTTGGGGCTTGGGGCTGCAGAACTTCGTCCGCCGGACTCGAAATGGGCCGAGACATTTCCCACCCCCTCCCCGCGATAAAAATAGGCCACGGGCACAGCCGCGCCCAAAAAAGAGCAGCCGAACCCCTTGGCGCCAAGTTCGTCCTGCGGAAAAATGCCCAAAAAAGGGGTGGGATATAGCCTTGGGTCGTGGGGAGGGCGCACTTCGTCCGCCGGACTCGGAATGGGCCGAGACTTTGTCCACCCCCTCCCCGCAACAAAAATAGGCCGCGGGCACAGCCGCACCCAAAAAAGAGCAGCTGAACCCCTTGGCGCCTAGTTCGTCCTGCGGAAAAGTGGCCAAAAAAGGGGTGTGCTACAGCATTGGGGCGTGGGGCTGCCGAAGTTCCTCCGCCGGACTCGGAATGGGCCGAGACATTTCCCACCCCCTCCCCGTGACAGAAATAGGCTGTGGGCACAGCCGCGCCCTAAAAAGAGCAGCCGAACCCTTTGGAGCAAAGTTCCTCCTGCGGAAAAATGCCCGAAAAGGGGTTGGGCTATAGCCTTGGGGCGTGCGGCTGGTGAACTTCGTCACCCGGATTCGAAATGGGCCGAGAGATTTCCCACCCCCTCCCGGCGATAAAAATAGGCCGCGGGCACAGCTGTACCCAAAAAAGAGCAACCGAACCCTTTGGCGCAAAGTTCGTCCTGCGGAAAAATGCCCGAAAAGGGGTTGGGCTATAGCCTTGGGGCGTGCGGCTGGCGAACTTCGTCAGCCGGATTCGAAATGGGCCGAGACATTTCCCACCCCCTCCCGGCGATAAAAATAGGCCGCGGGCATAGCCGCGCCCAAAAAAGAGCAGCCGAACCCCTTGGCGCCAAGTTCGTCCTGCGGAAAAATGCCCAAAAAAGGGGTGGGATATAGCCTTGGGGCGTGGGGAGGGTGAACTTCGTCCGCCGAACTCGGAATGGGCCGAGACTTTGCCCACCCCCTCCCCACAAGAAAATTAGGCCGCGGACACAGCCGTACCCAAAAAAGAGCAGCCGAATCCCTTGGCGCCAAGTTCGTCCTGCGGAAAAATGCCCAAAAAAGGGGTGGGATATAGCCTTGCGGCGTGGAGAGGGCGCACTTCGTCCGCCGGACTCGGAATGGGCCGAGACTTTGCCCACCCCCTCCCCGCGACAAAAATAGGCCACAGGCAGAGCCGCGCCCAAAAAAAGAGCAGCCGAACCCCTTGGCGCCAAGTTCGTCCTGCTGAAGAATGCCCAAAAAAGGGGTGTGCTATATCCTTTGGGCGTGGGCCTGCCGATGTTCGTCTGCCGGACTCGGAATGGGCCGAGACTTGTCCCACCCCCTCCTCGTGACAAAAATAGGCCGCGGGCACAGCCGCGCACAATAAAGTGCAGCCGAACCCCTTGGCGCCAAGTTCGTCCTGCGGAAAAATGCCCAAAAAAGGGTTGGGATATAGCCTTGGGGCGTGGGGAGGGCGAACTTCGCCTGCCGCACTCGGAAGGGGCCGAGACTTTACCCACCCCCTCCCGCGACAAAAATAGGCCGCGGGCACAGCCGCGCCCAAAAAAAGCAGGCGAACCCCTGGGCACCAAGTACGTCCTGCGGAAAAATGCCCAAAAAAGGGGTGTGCTATAGCCTTGGGGCGTGGGGCTGCTGAAGTTCGTCCGCCGGACTCAAAAAGGGCCGAGACTTTTCCCACCCCCTCGCCGTGAAAAAAATAGGCCGCGAGCACAGGCACGCCCAAAAAAGAGCAGCCGAACCCCTTGGCGGCAAGTTCGTCCTGCGGAAAAATACCCAAAAAAGGGGTGGGTTATAGCCTTGGGGCGTGGGGAGGACGAACTTCGTCCGCCGGACTCGGAATGGGCCGAGACTTTGCCCACCCCCTCACCACGATAAAAATAGACCGCGGGCACAGCCGCGCCCAAAAAAGAGCAGCCGAACCCCTTGGCACCAAGTTCGTCCTGCGGAAAAATGCCCAAAAAAGGGGTGGGATATAACCTTGGGGCGTGGGACTGCCGAAGTTCGTCCGCCGGACTCGGAATGGGCCGAGACTCTGCCCGCCCCCTCCCCGCATCAAAAATAGGCCGCGGGCACAGCCGCGTCCAAAAAAAGCAGGCTAACCCCTTGGCACCAAGTTTGTCCTGCGGAAAAATGCCCAAAAAAGGGGTGGGCTATAGGCTTTGGGCGTGGGGCTGGCGAACTTTGTCCGCCGGACTCGGAATGGGCCGAGACTTTGCCCAACCCCTCCCCGTGACAAAAATAGGCCGCGGGCACAGCCACGCCCAAAAAAAGCAGGCGAACCCCTGGGCACCATGTATGTCCTGTGGAAAAATGCCCAAAAAAGGGGTGTGCTATAGCCTTGGGGCGTGGGGCTGCCGAAGTTCGTCCGCCGGACTCAAAAAGGGCCGAGACTTTTCCCACCCCCTCGCCGCGAAAAAAACAGGCCGCGAGCACAGGCTCGCCCAAAAAAGAGCAGCCGAACCCCTTGGCGCCAAGTTCGTCCTGCGGAAAAATACCCAAAAAAGGGGTGGGTTATAGCCTTGGGGCGTGGGGAGGGCGAACTTCGTCCGCCGGACTCGGAATGGGCCGAGACTATGCCCACCCCCTCCCCACGATAAAAATAGGCCGCGGCCACAGCCGCGCCCAAAAAAGAACAGCCGAACCCCTTGGCGCCAAGTTCGTCCTGCGGAAAAATGCCCAAAAAAGGGGTGGGATATAGCCTTGGGGCGTGGGGCTGCCGAAGTTCGTCCGCCGGACTCGGAATGGGCCGAGACTCTGCCCGCCCCCTCCCCGCAACAAAAATAGGCCGCGGGCACAGCCGCGCCCAAAAAAAGCAGGCGAACCCCTTGGCGCCAAGTTTGTCCTGCGGAAAAATGCCCAAAAAAGGGGTGGGCTATAGCCTTTGGGCGTGGGGCTGGCGAACTTCGTCCGCCGGACTCGGAATGGGCCGAGACTTTGCCCAACCCCTCCCCGCGACAAAACTAGGCCGCGGGCACAGCCGTACCCAAAAACGAGCTGCCGAACCCCTTGGCGCCAAGTTCATCCTGCGGAAAAATGCCAAAAAAAGGGGTGGGCTATAGCCTTGGGGCGTGGGGGCTGGCCCACTTCGTCCGCCGGACTCGGAATGGGCCGAGACTTTGCCCACCCCCTCCCCACGACACAAATAGGCCGTGGGCGCAGCCGCGCCCAAAAAAAGCTGGCGAACCCCTGGGCACCAAGTACGTCCTGCGGAAAAATGCCTAAAAAAGGGGTGTGCTATAGCCTTGGGGCGTGGGGCTGCCGAAGTTCGTCCGCCGGACTCAAAAAGGGCCGAGACTTTTCCCACCCCCTCGCCGTGAAAAAAATAGGCCGCGAGCACAGGCGCGCCCAAAAAAGAGCAGCCGAACCCCTTGGCGCCAAGTTCGTCCAGCGGAAAAATACCCAAAAAAGGGGTGTGCTATAGCCTTGGGGCGTGGGGCTACCGAAGTTCGTCCGCCGGACTCGGAATGGGCCGAGACTCTGCCCGCCCCCTCCCAGTGACAAAAATAGGCCACGGGCACAGCCGCGCCCAAAAAGAGCAGCCGAACCCCTTGGCGCCAAGTTCGTCGTGCGGAAAAATGCCCAAAAAAGGGGTGGGCTACAACCTTGGGGCGTGGGGCTGGCGAACTTCGTCCGCCGGACTCGGAATGGGCCGAGACTTTGCCCACCCCCTTCCTGCGACAAAAATAGGCCGCGGGCACAGCCGAGCCCAAAAAGAGCCGCCGAACCCCTTGGCGCCAAGTTCGTCCGGCGGAAAAATGCCCAAAAAAGGGGTGGGCTATAGCCTTTGGGCGTGGGGCTGGCGCACTTCGTCCGCCGGACTCGGAATGGGCCGAGACTTTGCCCACCCCCTCCTAGCGACAAAAAAAGGCCGCGGGCACAGCCACACCCAAAAAAGAGCAGCCGAGCCCCTTGGCGCCAAGTTCGTCCTGCGGAGAAATGCCCAAAAGAGGGGTGTGCTATAGCCTTGGAGCGTGGGGCTGCCGAAGTTCGTCCGCCGGACTCGGAATGGGCCGAGACTCTGGCCACCCCCTCCCCACAACAAAAATAGGCCGCGGGCACAGCCGCGCCAAAAAAGGAGCAGCCGACCCCTTGGCACCAAGTTCATCCAGCAGAAAAATGCCCAAAACAGGGGTGGGCTATAGCCTTGGGGCGTTGGGCCGGCGCACTTCGTCCGCTGGACTGATAATGGGCCGAGACTTTGCCCCCCCCCCTCCCCGCGATAAAAATAGGCCGCGGGCACAGCCACACCCAAAAAAAGCAGGCGAACCCCTTGGCAGCAAGTTCGTCCTGCGGAAAATGCCCAAAAAAGGGGTGTGCTATATCCTTGGGGCGTGGGCCTGCCGAAGTTCGTCCGCCGGACTCGAAAAGGGCCGAGACTTTTCGCACCCCCTCGCCGCGAAAACAATAGGCCGCGAGCACAGGCGCGCCCAAAAAAGAGCAGCCGAACCCCTTAGCGCCAAGTTCGTGTTGCGGAAAAATGCCCAAAAAAGGGGTGGGCTATAGCCTTTGGGCGTGGGGCGGGCGAACTTCGTCCGCCGGACTCGGAATGGGCCGAGACATTGCCCACCCCCTCCCCGCGATCAAAATAGGCCACAGGCACAGCTGCACCCAAAAAAGAGCGGCCGAGCCCCTTGGCGCGAAGTTCGTCCTGCAGAAAAATGCCCAAAAAAGGGGTGGTGTATAGCCTTTGGGCTTGGGGCTGGCGAACTTCGTCCGCCGGACTCGGAATGGGCCGACATTTTGCCCACCCCCTCCCCGTGACAGAAATAGGCCGTGGGCACAGCCGCGCCAAAAAAAGAGCAGCCAAACCACTTGGCGCCAAGTTCGTCCTGCGGAAAAATGCCCAAAAAAGGGGTGGGCTATAGCCTTGGTGCGTGGGGCTGGCGCACTTCGTCAGCCGGACACGGAATGGGCCGAGACATTGCCCACCCCCTCCCCATGACAAAAAAAGGCCGTGGTCACAGGCGCACCCAAAAAAGAGCGGCCGAACGCCATGGCGCCAAGTTCGTCCTGCAGAAAAATTCCGAAAAAAGAGGTGAGCTATAGCCTTGGTGCGTGGGGCGGGCGAACTTCGTCCGCCGGACTCGGAATGGGCCGAGACTTTGACCACCCCTCCCCGCGACAAAAATAGGCCGCGGGCGCAGCCGCGCCCAAAAACGAGCAGCCGAACCCCTTGGCGCCAAGTTCGTCCTGCGGAAAAATTCCGAAAAAAGGGGTGGGCTATAGCCTTGGGGCGTGGGGCTGGCGAACTTCGTCCGCCGGACTCGGAATGGGCCGAGATTTTGCCTAACCCCTCCCCGCGACAAAAAAAGGCGGCGGTCACAGGAGCGCCCCAAAAAGAGCAGCCGAACGCCATGGCGCCAAGTTTGTCCTGCAGAAAAATTCCGAAAAAAGGGGTGGGCTATAGCCTTGGTGCGTGGGGCGGGCAAACTTCGTCCGCCGGACTCGGAATGGGTCGAGACTTTGACCACCCCCTCCCCGCGAAAATAATTGGCCGCGGGTACAGCCGTGCCCAAAAAAGAGCGGCCGAACCCCATGACACCAAGTTCGTCCTGCGGAAAAATGCCCAAAAAGGGGGTCGGCTATAGCCTTGGGGCGTGGAGCTGGCGAACATCGTCCGCCTTCCTCAGAATGGGCCGAGACAACGCCCACCCACTCCCCGCGACAAAAATAGGCCGCGGGCACAGCCGCACCCAAAAAAGAGATGTCGAAACCCTTGGCGCCAAGTTCGTCCAGCGGAGAAATGCCCAAGATAGGGGTGGGCTATAGCCTTGGGGCGTGGGGCTGGCGAACATCATCCGCCTTCCTCAGAATGGGCCGAGACAATGCCCACCCACTCCCCGGGACAAAAATAGGCCGCGGGAACAGCCGCGCCCAAAAAAGAGCAGCCGAAACCCTTGGTGCCAAGTTCGTCCAGCGGAAAAATTCCCAAGAAGGGGGTGGGCTATAGCCTTGGGGCGTGGGGCTGGCGAACTTCGTCCGCCGGACTCAGAATGGGTCGAGACTTTGAACCCCCCTCCCCGCGACAAAAATAGGCGGCGGGCACAGCCGCGCCCAAGAAATAGCTGCCGAACCCGTTGGCGTAAAGTTCGTCCTGCGGAAAAATGCGCAAAAAGGGGATGGGCTATAACCTTGGGGCGTGGGGCCGGCGAAGTTCGTACGCTATACTCGGAATGAGCCGAGGCTTTGCCCACCCCCTCCCCACGACAAAAATAGGCCGCGGGCACAGCCGCGCCCAAAAAAGAGCAGCCGAACCCCTTGGCGCCAAGTTCGTCCAGCGGAAAAATACCCAAAAAAGGGGTGTGCTATAGCCTTGGGGCGTGGGGCTACCGAAGTTCGTCCGCCGGACTCGGAATGGGCCGAGACTCTGCCCGCCCCCTCCCAGTGACAAAAATAGGCCACGGGCACAGCCGCGCCCAAAAAGAGCAGCCGAACCCCTTGGCGCCAAGTTCGTCGTGCGGAAAAATGCCCAAAAAAGGGGTGGGCTACAACCTTGGGGCGTGGGGCTGGCGAACTTCGTCCGCCGGACTCGGAATGGGCTGAGACTTTGCCCACCCCCTTCCTGCGACAAAAATAGGCCGCGGGCACAGCCGAGCCCAAAAAGAGCCGCCGAACCCCTTGGCGCCAAGTTCGTCCTGCGGAAAAATTCCGAAAAAAGGGGTGGGCTATAGCCTTGGGGCGTGGGGCTGGCGAACTTCGTCCGCCGGACTCGGAATGGGCCGAGATTTTGCCTAACCCCTCCCCGCGAGAAAAAAAGGCGGCGGTCACAGGAGCGCCCAAAAAAGAGCGGCCGAACGCCATGGCGCCAAGTTCGTCCTGCAGAAAAATTCCGAAAAAAGGGGTGGGCTATAGCCTTGGTGCGTGGGGCGGGCGAACTTCGTCCGCCGGACTCGGAATGGGTCGAGACTTTCACCACCCCCTCCCCGCGAAAACAATTGGCCGCGGGTACAGCCGTGCCCAAAAAAGAGCGGCCGAACCCCTTGACGCCAAGTTCGTCCTGCGGAAAAATGCCCAAAAAGGGGGTCGGCTATAGCCTTGGGGCGTGGAGCTGGCGAACATCGTCCGCCTTCCTCAGAATGGGCCGAGACAACGCCCACCCACTCCCCGCGACAAAAATAGGCCGCGGGCACAGCCGCACCCAAAAAAGAGATGTCGAAACCCTTGGCGCCAAGTTCGTCCAGCGGAGAAATGCCCAAGATAGGGGTGGGCTATAGCCTTGGGGCGTGGGGCTGGCGAACTTCGTCCGCCTTCCTCAGAATGGGACGAGACAATGCCCACCCACTCCCCGGGACAAAAAAAGGCGGCGGGAACAGCCGCGCCCAAAAAAGAGCAGCCGAAACCCTTGGTGCCAAGTTCGTCCAGCGGAAAAATTCCCAAGAAGGGGGTCGGCTATAGCCTTGGGGCGTGGAGCTGGCGAACATCGTCCGCCTTCCTCAGAATGGGCCGAGACAATGCCCACCCACTCCCCGGGACAAAAATAGGCCGCGGGAACAGCCGCACCCAAAAAAGAGCAGCCGAAACCCTTGGTGCCAAGTTCGTCCAGCGGAAAAATTCCCAAGAAGGGGGTGGGCTATAGCCTTGGGGCGTGGGGCTGGCGAACTTCGTCCGCCGGACTCAGAATGGGTCGAGACTTTGAACCCCCCTCCCCGCGACAAAAATAGGCGGCGGGCACAGCCGCGCCCAAGAAATAGCTGCCGAACCCGTTGGCGCAAAGTTCGTCCTGCGGAAAAATGCGCAAAAAGGGGATGGGCTATAACCTTGGGGCGTGGGGCCGGCGAAGTTCGTACGCTATACTCGGAATGAGCCGAGGCTTTGCCCACCCCCTCCCCACGACAAAAATAGGCCGCGGGCACAGCCGCGCCCAAAAAAGAGCAGCCGAACCCCTTGGCGCGAAGTTCGTCCTGCGGAAAAATGCCCAAAAAGGGGATGGGCTATAGCCTTGGGGCGTGGGGCCGGCGAACTTCGTCCGCTGGACTCGGAATGGGCCGAGACTTTGGCCACCCCCTCCCCGCAACAAAAATAGGCCATGGGGACAGCCACGTACAAAAAAGAGCAGCCGAACCCCTTGGCGCCAAGTTCGACCTGCGGAAAAATGCCCAAAAAGTGGGTGGGCGATAGCCATGGGGCGTGGGGCTGGCGAACTTCGTCCGCCTTACTCGGAATGGGCCGAGACTTTGGCCACCCCCTCCCCGTGACAAAAATAGGGCGCAGGCACAGCCCGCCCAAAAAAGAACGGCCGAACCCCCTGGCGCCAAGTTCGTCCTGCGAAAAAATGCCCAAAAAGGGGGTGGGCTATAGCCTTGGGGTGTGGCGCCGGCAAAGTTCGTCTGCCGGACTCGGAATGGGCCGAGACTTTTCCCACCCCCTCCCCGCGACAAAAATAGGCCGCGGGCACAGCTACGCCCAAAAAAGAGCAACCGAACCCCTTGGCGCCAAGTTCGTCCTGCGGAAAAATGCTCAAAAAGGGGGTGGGCTACAGCCTTGGGGCGTGGGTATTGCGAACTTCGTTCGCCGGAATCGGAATGGGCCGAGACTTTTCCCACGCACTCCTTGTGACAAAAATAGGCCGCGGGCACAGCCGCGCCCAAAAACGAGCAGCCGAACCCCTAGGCGCCAAGTTCGTCCAGCGGAAAAATGCCCAAAAAGGGAGTGGGCTATAGTCTTGGGGCGTGGGGCTGGCGAACTTCGTCCGCCGGACTCGGAATGGGCCGAGACTTTGACCACCCCCTCCCCGCGAAAAAAATAGGCTGCGGGCACAGTCGCGCCCAAAAAAGAGCGGCCGAACCCCTTGGCGCCATATTCGTCCTGCGGAAAAATGCCCAAAAAGGGGGTGGGCTATAGCCTTGGGGCGTGGGGATGGCGAACTTCGTCCGCCTTACTCGGAATGGGCCAAGACTTTGGCCACCCCCTACCCGCACCAAAAATAGGCCGCGGGCACAGCCGCACCCAAAAAAGAGGACCCGAACCCCTTGGCGCCAAGTTCGTCCTTCGGAAAAATGACCAAAAAGGGGGTGGGCTATAGCCTTGGGGCGTGAGGCCGGCAAAGTTCGTCCGCCGGACTCGGAATGGGCCGAGACTTTGGCCACCCCCTCCCCGCGCCAAAAATAGGCCGCGGGCACAGCCGCGCCCAAAAAAGAGCAGCTCAACCCCTTCGTGCCAGGTTCGTCCTGCGGAAAAATGCCCAAAAAAGGAGTGGGTATAGCCTTGGGCGTGGGGCTGGCGAACTTCGTCCGCCGGCCTCGGAATGGGCCGAGACTTTGCCCACCCCCTCCCTGCGACAAAAATAGGCCGCGGGCACAGCCGCGCCATAAAAAGAGCAGCCGAACCCCTTGGCGCCAAGTTCGTCCTGCGGAAAAATGCCCAAAAAACGGGTGGGCTATAGCCTTGGGGCGTGGGGCTGGCGAACTTCGTCCACCTTGCTCGGAATGGACCGAGACTTTGGCCATCCCCTCCCCGCGACAAAAATAGGCCGTGGGCACAGCCGCGTCTAAAAAAGAGCAGCTCAACCCCTTCGCGCCAAGTTCGTCCTGCGGAAAAATGCCCAAAAAAGGGGTGGGTATAGCCTTGGGCGTGGGGCTGGCGAACTTCGTCCGCCGGCCTCGGAATTGGCTGAGACTTTGCCCACCCCCTCCCCGTGACAAAAATAGGCCGCGGGCACAGCCGCGCCATAAAAAGAGCAGCCGAACCCCTTGGCGCCAAGTTCGTCCTGCGGAAAAATGCCCAAAAAACGGGTGGGCTATAGCCATGGGGCGTGGGGCTGGCGAACTTCGTCCGCCGGACTCAGTAGTGCCGAGACTTTGCCAACACCCTCCCCACGACAAAAATAGGCTGCGGGCACAGCCGCGCCCAAAAAACAGCTGCCGAACCCCTTGGCGCCAAGTTTGTCCTGCGGAAAAATTGCCCAAAAAAGGGGTGGGCTATAGCCTTGTGGCATGGGGCTGGCGAACTTCCCCCACCTTCCTCGCAATGGGCCGAGATTTTGCACACCCCCTCCCCGAGACAAAAATAGGCCGCGGGCACAGCCGCGACCAAAAAGGAGCAGCCGAACCCGTTGGCACTAAGTTCGTCCTGCGGAAAATGCCCAAAAAAGGGTTGTGCTATAGCCTTTGGGCGTGGGGCCGGCGCACTTCGTCCGCCGGCCTCGGAATGGGCCGAGACTTCACCCACCCCCTCCCCGCGCCAAATATAAGCCGTGGCCACAGCCGCGCCCAAAATAGAGCAACCGAACCCCTTGGCGCCAAGTTCGTTCTGCGGAAAAATGCGCAAAAAAGGGGTGGGCTAAAGCCTTGGGGCATGGGGCTGGTGCACTTCGTCCGCCTTCCCCGGAATGGGCGGAGACTTTGCCCACCCCCTCCCCATGAAAAAAATAGGCCGCCGGCACAGCCGCGCCCAAAAAAGAGCAGCCGAACCCCTTGGCGCCACATTCGTACTGCGGAAAAATTGCCCAAAAAAGGGGTGGGCTATAGCCTTGTGGCGTGGGGCTGGCGAACTTCCCCCGACTTCCTCGAAATGGGCCGAGACTTTTCCCACCCCCTCCCTGCGACAAAAATAGGCCGCAGGCACAGCCGCGCCCAAAAAAGAGCAGCCGAACCCCTTGACGCCAAGTTCGTCCTGTGGAAAAATGCCCAAAAAAGGGGTGTGGGGCTGGCGAACCCTCCCCGTGACAAAAATAGGCCGCAGGCACAGCCACACCCAATAAAGAGCAGCCGAACCCCTTGCCGCCAAGTTCGTCTTGTGGAAAAATGCCCGAAAAAGGGGTAGGCTATAGCCTTGGGGTGTGGGGCTGGCGAACTTCGTCCGCCGGACTCGGAATGGGCCGAGACTTTGCCCACCCCCTCCCCACGACAAAAATAGGCCACGGGCATACCGCGCCCAAAAAAGGGCAGCCGAACCCCTTGGCGCCAAGTACGTCCTGCGGAAATATGCCCAAAAAAGGTGTGGGCTATAGCCTTGGGGCGTGGGGCTGGTGCACTTCGTCCGCCTTCCCCGGAATGGGCGGAGACTTTGCCCACCCCCTCCCCATGAAAAAAATAGGCCGCCGGCACAGCCGCGCCCAAAAAAGAGCAGCCGAACCCCTTGGCGCCACGTTCGTACTGCGGAAAAATTGCCCAAAAAAGGGGTGGGCTATAGCCTTGTGGCGTGGGGCTGGCGAACTTCCCCCGACTTCCTCGAAATGGGCCGAGACTTTTCCCACCCCCTCCCTGCGACAAAAATAGGCCGCAGGCACAGCCGCGCCCAAAAAAGAGCAGCCGAACCCCTTGACGCCAAGTTCGTCCTGTGGAAAAATGCCCAAAAAAGGGGTGTGGGGCTGGCGAACCCTCCCCGTGACAAAAATAGGCCGCAGGCACAGCCACACCCAATAAAGAGCAGCCGAACCCCTTGCTGCCAAGTTCGTCTTGTGGAAAAATGCCCGAAAAAGGGGTAGGCTATAGCCTTGGGGCGTGGGGCTGGCGAACTTCGTCCGCCGGACTCGGAATGGGCCGAGACTTTGCCCACCCCCTCCCCACGACAAAAATAGGCCACGGGCATACCGCGCCCAAAAAAGGGCAGCCGAACCCCTTGGCGCCAAGTTCGTCCTGCGGAAATATGCCCAAAAAAGGGGTGGGCTATAGCCTTGGTGCGTGGGGCTGCCGAACTTCGTCCGCCGGACTCGGAATGGGCCGAGACTTTGGCCACCCCCTCCCTGTGACAATAATAGGCCGCGGGCGCAGCGGCGCCCAAAAAAGACCAGCCGAACCCCATGGTACCAAGTTCGTCCTGTGGAAAAATGCCCAAAAAATGGGTGTGCTATAGCCTTTGGTTGTGGGGCCGACAAAGTTCATCCGCCTTCCTCGGAATGGGCCGAGACTTTGCCCACCCCCTCGCCACGCCAAAAATAGGCCGCGGCCACAGCCGAACCCCTTGGCGCCAAGTTCGTCCTGCGGAAAAATTCCCAAAAAGGGGGTGGGATATAGGCTTGGGTCGTGGGGCTCGCGAACTTCGTCCGCCGGGCTCGGAATGGGCCAAGACTTTTCCCACCCCCTCCCTGCGCCAAAAATAGGAAGCGGCCACAGCCGAACCCCTTGGCTCCAAGTTCGTCCTGTGGAAAAATCCCCCAAAATTGGGTGGGCTATAGCCTTGGGGTGTGGGGTTGGCCAACTTCGTCCGCCGGACTCGGAATGCGGCGAGACTTTGCGAGGCCCCTCCGTGTGCCAAAAATAGGCCGCGGTCACAGCCGCGCCCCAAAACGAGCGCACGAAGGCTGGGGCGCCGAGTTCGTCCTGCGGAAAAATCCGCCAAAACTGGGTGGGCTATAGCCTTGGGGTGTGGGGCTGGCGAACTTCGTTCGCCGGACTCAGAATGGGGCGAGACTTTGCGAGGCCCCTCCGTGTGCCAAAAATAGGCCGCGGGCACAGCCGCGCCCCAAAACGAGCGCCCGAAGGCTGGGGCGCCGAGTTCGTCCTGCGGAAAAATGCCCAAATTTTGGGTGGGCTATAGCCTTGGGGTGTGGGGCTGGCCAACTTCGTTCGCCGGACTCGAAATGGGGCGAGACTTTGCGAGGCCCCTCCGTGTGCCAGAAATATGCCGCGGGCACAGCCGCGCCCCAAAACGAGCGCCCGAAGGCTGGGGCGCCAAGATCGTCCCGCGGAAAAATGCCCAAAATT
The DNA here is from genome assembly GCA_029633175.1 of Citrus glauca. Taxonomy (NCBI): domain Eukaryota; kingdom Viridiplantae; phylum Streptophyta; class Magnoliopsida; order Sapindales; family Rutaceae; genus Citrus; species Citrus glauca. The sequence goes on along the minus strand of JAQOOD010000039.1, from coordinate 16,736 downwards.
TGGGTGGGCTATAGCCTTGGGGTGTGGGGCTGGCCAACTTCGCCCGCCGGACTCCGAATGGGGTGAGACTTTACGAGGCCCCTCCGTGTGCCAAAAATTGGCCGCGGGCACAGCCGCACATCAAAACGAGCGCCCGAAGGCTGGGGCGCCAAGTTCGTCCTGCGGAAAAATGCCCAAAATTTGGGTGGGCTATAGCCTTGGGGTGTGGGGCTGGCCGACTTCGTCCGCCGGACTCGGACTGGGGCGAGACTTTGTGAGGCCCCTCCGTGTGCCAAAAATAGGCCGCGGGAACAGCCGCTCCGCAAAACGAGCGCCCGAAGGCTGGGGCGCCGAGTTCGTCCTGCGGAAAAATGCCCAAAATTTGGGTGGGCTATAGCCTTGGGGTGTGGGGCTGGCCAACTTCGTCCGCCGGACTCGAAATGGGGCAAGACTTTGCGAGGCCCCTCCGTGTGCCAGAAATAGGCCGCGGGCACAGCCGCACCCCAAAACAAGCGCCCGAAGGCTGGGGCGCCAAGTTCGTCCTGCGGAAAAATGCCCAAAATTTAGGTGGGCGATAGCCTTGAGGTGCGGGGCTCGCCAACTTCGTCCGCCGGACTCGGAATGGGACGAGACTTTGCGAGGCCCCTCCGTGTGCCAAAACTAGGCCGCGGGCACAGCCGCGTCCCAAAACGAGCGCCCGAAGGCTGGGGCACCAAGTTCGTCCTGCGGAAAAATGCCCAAAATTTGGGTGGGCTATAGCCTTGGGGTGTGGGGCTGGCCAACTTCGCCCGCCGGACTGGGAATGGGGCGAGACTTTGCGAGGCCCCTCCATGTGCCAAAACTAGGCCGCGGACACAGCCGCTCCCCAAAACGAGCGCCCGAAGGCTGGGGCGCCAAGTTCGTCCTGCGGAAAAATGCCCAAAATTTGGGTGGGCTATAGCCTTGGGGTGTGGGGCTGGCCAACTTCGCCCGACGGACTCGGAATGGGGCGAGACTTTGCGAGGCCCCTCCTTGTGCTAAAAATTGGCCGCGGGCACAGCCGCGCCCCAAAACGAGCGCCCAATGGCTGGGGCGCCAAGTTCGTCCTGCGGAAAAATGCCCAAAATTTGGGTGGGCTATAGCCTTGGGGTGTGGGGCTGGACAACTTCGTCCGCCGGACTCGTACTGGGGCGAGACATTGCGAGGCCCATCCGTGTGCCAAAAATAGGCCGCGGGCACAGCCGCGCCCCAAAACGATCGCCCGAAGGCTGGGGCGCCGAGTTCGTCCTGCGGGAAAATGCCCAAATTTTGGGTGGGCTATAACCTTGGGGTGTGGGGCTGGCCAACTTCTTCCGCCGGACTCGGAATGGGGCGAGACTTTGTGAGGCCCCTCCGTGTGCCAAAACTAGGCCGCGGGCACAGCCGAGCCCCAAAACGAGCGCCCGAAGTCTGGGGCGCCAAGTTCGTCCTGCGGAAAAATGCCCAAAATTTGGGTGGGCTATAGCCTTGGGGTGTGGGGCTGGCCAACTTCGCCCGCCGGACTCGGAATGGGGCGAGACTTTGTGAGGCCCCTCCGTGTGCCAAAAATAGGCCGGGGGCACAGCCGCGCCCCAAAACGAGCGCCCGAAGGCTGGGGCGCCGAGTTCGTCCTGCGGAAAAATGCCCAAATTTTGGGTGGGCTATAGCCTTGGGGTGTGGGGCTGGCCAACTTCGTCCGCCGGACTCGAAATGGGGCGAGACTTTGCGAGGCCCCTCCGTGTGCCAGAAATAGGCCGCGGGCACAGCCGCGCCCCAAAACGAGCGCCCGAAGGCTGGGGCGCCGAGTTCGTCCTGCGGAAAAATGCCCAAAATTTAGGTGGGCTATAGCCTTGGGGTGTGGGGCTGGCCAACTTCGTCCGCCGGACTCGGAATGGTTCGAGACTTTGCGAGGCCCCTCCGTGTGCCAAAACTAGGCCGCGGGCACAGCCGCACCCCAAAACGAGCGCCCGAAGGCTGGGACGCCAAGTTCGTCCTACGGAAAAATGCCCAAAATTTGGGTGGGCTATAGCCTTGGGGTGTGGGGCTGGCCAACTTCGTCCGCCGGACTCGGAATGGGTCGAGACTTTGCGAGGCCCCTCCGTGTGCCAAAACTAGGCCGCGGGCACAGCCGCTCCCCAAAACGAGCGCCCGAAGGCTGGGGCGCCAAGTTCTTCCTGCGGAAAAATGCCCAAAATTTGGGTGGGCTATAGCCTTGGGGTGTGGGGCTGGCCAACTTCGCCCGCCGGTCTCGGAGTGGGGCGAGACTTTGCGAGTCCCCTCCGTGTGCCAAAAATAGGCCGCGGGCGCAGCCGCGCCCCAAAACGAGCGCCCGATGGCTAGGGCAAAGAAATAGGTTTTAAAAATTCACATTATGAAAAATGTAAACACGGAATGCTAGTAACTATGGGCGCAAGCACAGAATCGGAGGCCCCAATCATGTGTTACGGTCCCTTCTTTGCGGCCCAGGGACGTATAGCACACGGCCCGAACCTAGCCGAATGCGTCTGCCGCATGCAAATCCCACCCCGCGGTCCCCCCCGGGCCATGAACCCGCCCCTCGGAGGGCCGAACCGGCCAAACGGCCCCGATCTTGTCCTTTGCTCGGCGGTCAAACCTCCGCGCGGCTACCCATCCATCCCGATGTCCCCGGACCACTGGTCCCGTGGGACAAAACGAAAATGGAATCGAAGCCCCCGATTGAACAGCGATAGCAGCGCCGAAAGGGATAGGACCACTTCCCACGCGGAAGGAAGCCACCCGCCCCAGCTTGGGCGAGCTCGGCCTGCCTTACGCGAGGGTGCTGTACGTGCCCCGTGAGGGTGCCGTGCAAGGCCAAAAATAAGTCTGGCTTGCTCGCAAGCGTCTGCTGCCTGCCCCGCGATTGTGGGTAGCTTGCCTTTGTCGAATATAGGCAGTCTCGCGCGCGGGCGGGCCTTGCCTCGCCACACTGTCCTGCTCGGGAACTTGCCTTAAAATTTGAAAAGAAGATACAAAGATTTAGCTCCAGCTTGAACCCTTTACATGGAGGTCAAAATCACAAATAAAATTTCAAACCAACCACTGAGCCACCATGAATTGTTGTAACTTTGGGCACAAATATTATTTAAATGGAAAAGTAAAATATAAATTAATAATAAAACAAATAATTAACGATTTCACATCCTAATTGGATATTTAAGTTGTTGTTTTCTATGGTCGAATCAAAATTAAAACGTCTTAGGGTAAAAAAAAAATTAGGTTTAAAAAGTTCGTGGTACAAAAAATGTGTCAAAACATGAGAAAATTGTAAAATTATGGGTTCAAAAAGCCCCCAAGCTCCTTCGGACCTTGACCACCACATTCGTATCGAAAAGTTATGCAGTTTAAAAAAAAATCACCTCAATCGGAACTCCGAGCACAGCCGCGCCCCAAAACGAGCGCCCGAAGGCTGGGGGGCCAAGTTCGTCCTGCGGAAAAATGCCCAAAATTTGGGTGGGCTATAGCCTTGGGGTGTGGGGCTGGCCAACTTCGTCCGCCGGACTCGGAATGGGACGAGACTTTGCGACGCCCCTGCGTGTGCCACAAATAGGCCGCGGGCACAGCCACACCCCAAAACGAGCGCCCGAAGGCTGGGGCGCCGAGTTCATCCTGCGGAAAAATTCCCAAATTTTGGGTGGAATATAGCCTCGGGGTGTGGGGCTGTCCAACTTCGTCCGCCGGACTCGGAATGGGGCGAGACTTTGCGAGGACCCTCCGTGTGCCAAAAATAGGCCGGGGGCACAGCCGCTCCGCAGAACGAGCGCCCGAAGGCTGGGGCGCCAAGTTCGTCCTGCGGAAAAATGCCCAAAATTTGGGTGGGCTATAGTCTTGGGGTGTGGGGCTGGCCAACTTCGTCCGCCGGACTCAGAATGGGGCTAGACTTTGCGAGGCCCCTCCGTGTGCCAAAAATAGGCCGCGGGCACAGCCACTCCCCTAAACGAGCGCCCGAAGGCTGGGGCGCCAAGTTCGTCCTGCGGAAAAATGCCCAAAATTTGGGTGGGCTATAGCCTTGGGGTGTGGGGCTGGCCAACTTCGTCCGCCGGACTCGGAATGGGGCGAGGCTTTGTGAGGCCCCTCCGTGTGCCAAAAATAGGCCACGGGCACAGCCGCGCCCCAAAACGAGCGCCCAAAGTCTGGGGCACCAAGTTCGTCCTGCGGAAAAATGCCCAAAATTTGGGTGGGCTATAGCCTTGGCGTGTGGGGCTGGCCAACTCCGTCCCCCGGACTCAGAATGCGGCGAGACTTTGCGAGGACCCTCCGTGTGCCAAAAATAGGCCGGGGGCACAGCCGCTCCGCAGAACGAGCGCCCGAAGGCTGGGGCGCCAAGTTCGTCCTGCGGAAAAATGCCCAAAATTTGGGTGGGCTATAGCCTTGGGGTGTGGGGCTGGCCAACTTCGTCCGCCGGACTCAGAATGGGGCTAGACTTTGCGAGGCCCCTCCGTGTGCCAAAAATAGGCCGCGGGCACAGCCGCTCCCCTAAACGAGCGCCCGAAGGCTGGGGCGCCAAGTTCGTCCTGCGGAAAAATGCCCAAAATTTGGGTGGGCTATAGCCTTGGGGTGCGGGGCTGGCCAACTTCGCCCGCCGGACTCGGAATGGGGCGAGACTTTGCGAGGCCTCTCCGTGTGCCAAAAATTGGCCGCGGGCACAGCCGCGCCCCAAAACGAGTGCCCGAAGGCTGGGGCGCCAAGTTCGTGCTGCGGAAAAATGCCCAAAATTTGGGTGGGCTATAGCCATGGGGTGTGGGGCTGGCCAACTTCGTCCGCCGGACTCGGACTGGGGCGAGACGTTGCGAGGCCCCTCCGTGTGCCAAAAATAGGCCGCGGGGACAGCCGCTCCCCAAAACGAGCGCCCGAAGGCTGGGGCGCCAAGTTCGTCCTGCGGAAAAATGCCCAAAATTTGGGTGGGTATAGCCTTGGGGTTTCGGGCTGGCCAACTTCGCCCGCCGGACTCGGAATGGGGCGAGACTTTGCGAGGCCCCTCCGTGCGCCACAAATAGGCCGCGGGCACAGCCGCGCCCCAAAACAAGCGCCCGAAGGCTGGGGCGCCGAGTTCGTCCTTCGGAAAAATGCCCAAATTTTGGGTGGGCTATAGCGTTGGGGTGTGGGGCTGGCCCACTTCGTCCGCCGGACTCGGAATGGGGCGAGACTTTGGGAGGCCCCTCCGTGTGCCAAAAATAGGCCGCGGGCACAGCCGCGCCCCAAAACGAGCGCCCGAAGGCTGGGGCGCCGAGTTCGTCCTTCGGAAAAATGCCCAAAATTTGGGTGGGCTATAGCCTTGGGGTGTGGGGCTGGCCAACTTCGCCCGCCGGTCTCGGAATGGGGCGAGACTTTGCGAGGCCCCTACGTGTGCCAAAAATAGGCCGTGGGCACAGCCGCTCCCCAAAACGAGCGCCCGAAGGCTGGGGCGCCAAGTTCATCCTGCGGAGAAATGCCCAAAATTTGGGTGGGCTATAGCCTTGGGGTGCGGGGCTGGCCAACTTCGCCCGCCGGACTCGGAATGGGGCGAGACTTTGCGAGGCCCCTCCGTGTGCCAAAAATCTGCCGCGGGCACAGCCGCGCTCCAAAACGAGCGCCCGAAGGCTGGGGCGCCAAGTTCGTGCTGCGGAAAAATGCCCAAAATTTGGCTGGGCTATAGCCTTGGGGTGCGGGTCTGGCCCACTTCGTCCGCCGGACTCGGACTGGGGCGAGACGTTGCGAGGCCCCTCCGTGTGCCAAAAATAGGCCGCGGGGACAGCCGCTCCCCAAAACGAGCGCCCGAAGGCTGGGGCGCCAAGTTCGTCCTGCGGAAAAATGCCCAAAATTTGGGTGGGTATAGCCTTGGGGTGACGGGCTGGCCAACTTCGCCCGCCGGACTCGGAATGGTGCGAGACTTTGCGAGGCCGATCCGTGTGCCACAAATAGGCCGCGGGCACAGCCGCGCCCCAAAACAAGCGCCCGAAGGCTGGGGCGCCGAGTTCGTCCTTCGGAAAAATGCCCAAATTTTGGGTGGGCAATAGCCTTGGGGTGTGGGGCTGGCCAACTTCGTCCGCCGGACTCGGAATGGGGCGAGACTTTGGGAGGCCCCTCCGTGTGCCAAAAATAGGCCGCGGGCACAGCCGCGCCCCAAAACGAGCGCCCGAAGTCTGGGGCGCCAAGTTCGTCCTGCGGAAAAATGCCCAAAATTTGGGGGGGCTATAGCCTTGGGGTGTGGGGCTGGCCAACTTCGCCCGCCGGTCTCGGAATGGGGCGAGACTTTGCGAGGCCCCTACGTGTGCCAAAAATAGGCCGTGGGCACAGCCGCGCCCCAAAACGAGCGCCCGAAGGCTGGGGCGCCAAGTTCATCCTGCGGAGAAATGCCCAAAATTTGGGTGGGCTATAGCCTTGGGGTGCGGGGCTGGCCAACTTCGCCCGCCGGACTCGGAATGGGGCGAGACTTTGCGAGGCCTCTCCGTGTGCCAAAAATTGGCCGCGGGCACAGCCGCGCCCCAAAACGAGTGCCCGAAGGCTGGGGCGCCAAGTTCGTGCTGCGGAAAAATGCCCAAAATTTGGGTGGGCTATAGCCATGGGGTGTGGGGCTGGCCAACTTCGTCCGCCGGACTCGGACTGGGGCGAGACGTTGCGAGGCCCCTCCGTGTGCCAAAAATAGGCCGCGGGGACAGCCGCTCCCCAAAACGAGCGCCCGAAGGCTGGGGCGCCAAGTTCGTCCTGCGGAAAAATGCCCAAAATTTGGGTGGGTATAGCCTTGGGGTTTCGGGCTGGCCAACTTCGCCCGCCGGACTCGGAATGGGGCGAGACTTTGCGAGGCCCCTCCGTGTGCCACAAATAGGCCGCGGGCACAGCCGCGCCCCAAAAGAAGCGCCCGAAGGCTGGAGCGCCGAGTTCGTCCTTCGGAAAAATGCCCAAATTTTGGGTGGGCTATAGCCTTGGGGTGTGGGGCTGGCCCACTTCGTCCGCCGGACTCGGAATGGGGCGAGATTTTGGGAGGCCCCTCCGTGTGCCAAAAATAGGCCGCGGGCACAGCCGCGCCCCAAAACGAGCGCCCGAAGGCTGGGGCGCCGAGTTCGTCCTTCGGAAAAATGCCCAAAATTTGGGTAGGCTATAGCCTTGGGGTGTGGGGCTGGCCAACTTCGCCCGCCGGTCTCGGAATGGGGCGAGACTTTGCGAGGCCCCTACGTGTGCCAAAAATAGGCCGTGGGCACAGCCGCTCCCCAAAACGAGCGCCCGAAGGCTGGGGCGCCAAGTTCATCCTGCGGAGAAATGCCCAAAATTTGGGTGGGCTATAGCCTTGGGGTGCGGGGCTGGCCAACTTCGCCCGCCGGACTCGGAATGGGGCGAGACTTTGCGAGGCCCCTCCGTGTGCCAAAAATTTGCCGCGGGCACAGCCGCGCTCCAAAACGAGCGCCCGAAGGCTGGGGCGCCAAGTTCGTGCTGCGGAAAAATGCCCAAAATTTGGCTGGGCTATAGCCTTGGGGTGTGGGTCTGGCCCACTTCGTCCGCCGGACTCAGACTGGGGCGAGACGTTGCGAGGCCCCTCCGTGTGCCAAAAATAGGCCGCGGGGACAGCCGCTCCCCAAAACGAGCGCCCGAAGGCTGGGGCGCCAAGTTCGTCCTGCGGAAAAATGCCCAAAATTTGGGTGGGTATAGCCTTGGGGTGACGGGCTGGCCAACTTCGCCCGCCGGACTCGGAATGGTGCGAGACTTTGCGAGGCCGCTCCGTGTGCCACAAATAGGCCGCGGGCACAGCCGCGCCCCAAAACAAGCGCCCGAAGGCTGGGGCGCCGAGTTCGTCCTTCGGAAAAATGCCCAAATTTTGGGTGGGCTATAGCCTTGGGGTGTGGGGCTGGCCAACTTCGTCCGCCGGACTCGGAATGGGGCGAGACTTTGGGAGGCCCCTCCGTGTGCCAAAAATAGGCCGCGGGCACAGCCGCGCCCCAAAACGAGCGCCCGAAGTCTGGGGCGCCAAGTTCGTCCTGCGGAAAAATGCCCAAAATTTGGGGGGGCTATAGCCTTGGGGTGTGGGGCTGGCCAACTTCGCCCGCCGGTCTCGGAATGGGGCGAGACTTTGCGAGGCCCCTACGTGTGCCAAAAATAGGCCGTGGGCACAGCCGCTCCCCAAAACGAGCGCCCGAAGGCTGGGGCGCCAAGTTCATCCTGCGGAGAAATGCCCAAAATTTGGGTGGGCTATAGCCTTGGGGTGCGGGGCTGGCCAACTTCGCCCGCCGGACTCGGAATGGGGCGAGACTTTGCGAGGCCCCTCCGTGTGCCAAAAATTTGCCGCGGGCACAGCCGCGCTCCAAAACGAGCGCCCGAAGGCTGGGGCGCCAAGTTCGTGCTGCGGAAAAATGCCCAAAATTTGGCTGGGCTATAGCCTTGGGGTGTGGGTCTGGCCCACTTCGTCCGCCGGACTCGGACTGGGGCGAGACGTTGCGAGGCCCCTCCGTGTGCCAAAAATAGGCCGCGGGGACAGCCGCTCCCCAAAACGAGCGCCCGAAGGCTGGGGCGCCAAGTTAGTCCTGCGGAAAAATGCCCAAAATTTGGGTGGGTATAGCCTTGGGGTGACGGGCTGGCCAACTTCGCCCGCCGGACTCGGAATGGTGCGAGACTTTGCGAGGCCGCTCTGTGTGCCACAAATAGGCCGCGGGCACAGCCGCGCCCCAAAACAAGCGCCCGAAGGCTGGGGCGCCGAGTTCGTCCTTCGGAAAAATGCCCAAATTTTGGGTGGGCTATAGCCTTGGGGTGTGGGGCTGCCCAACTTCGTCCGCCGGACTCGGAATGGGGCGAGACTTTGGGAGGCCCCTCCGTGTGCCAAAAATAGGCCGCGGGCACAGCCGCGCCCCAAAACGAGCGCCGAAGTCTGGGGCGCCAAGTTCGTCCTGCGGAAAAATGCCCAAAATTTGGGGGGGCTATAGCCTTGGGGTGTGGGGCTGGCCAACTTCGCCCGCCGGTCTCGGAATGGGGCGAGACTTTGCGAGGCCCCTACGTGTGCCAAAAATAGGCCGTGGGCACAGCCGCGCCCCAAAACGAGCGCCCGAAGGCTGGGGCGCCAAGTTCATCCTGCGGAGAAATGCCCAAAATTTGGGTGGGCTATAGCCTTGGGGTGCGGGGCTGGCCAACTTCGCCCGCCGGACTCGGAATGGGGCGAGACTTTGCGAGGCCTCTCCGTGTGCCAAAAATTGGCCGCGGGCACAGCCGCGCCCCAAAACGAGTGCCCGAAGGCTGGGGCGCCAAGTTCGTGCTGCGGAAAAATGCCCAAAATTTGGGTGGGCTATAGCCATGGGGTGTGGGGCTGGCCAACTTCGTCCGCCGGACTCGGACTGGGGCGAGACGTCGCGAGGCCCCTCCGTGTGCCAAAAATAGGCCGCGGGGACAGCCGCTCCCCAAAACGAGCGCCCGAAGGCTGGGGCGCCAAGTTCGTCCTGCGGAAAAATGCCCAAAATTTGGGTGGGTATAGCCTTGGGGTTTCGGGCTGGCCAACTTCGCCCGCCGGACTCGGAATGGGGCGAGACTTTGCGAGGCCCCTCCGTGTGCCACAAATAGGCCGCGGGCACAGCCGCGCCCCAAAACAAGCGCCCGAAGGCTGGGGCGCCGAGTTCGTCCTTCGGAAAAATGCCCAAATTTTGGGTGGGCTATAGCCTTGGGGTGTGGGGCTGGCCCACTTCGTCCGCCGGACTCGGAATGGGGCGAGACTTTGGGAGGCCCCTCCGTGTGCCAAAAATAGGCCGCGGGCACAGCCGCGCCCCAAAACGAGCGCCCGAAGGCTGGGGCGCCGAGTTCGTCCTTCGGAAAAATGCCCAAAATTTGGGTGGGCTATAGCCTTGGGGTGTGGGGCTGGCCAACTTCGCCCGCCGGTCTCGGAATGGGGCGAGACTTTGCGAGGCCCCTACGTGTGCCAAAAATAGGCCGTGGGCACAGCCGCTCCCCAAAACGAGCGCCCGAAGGCTGGGGCGCCAAGTTCATCCTGCGGAGAAATGCCCAAAATTTGGGTGGGCTATAGCCTTGGGGTGCGGGGCTGGCCAACTTCGCCCGCCGGACTCGGAATGGGGCGAGACTTTGCGAGGCCCCTCCGTGTGCCAAAAATTTGCCGCGGGCACAGCCGCGCTCCAAAACGAGCGCCCGAAGGCTGGGGCGCCAAGTTCGTGCTGCGGAAAAATGCCCAAAATTTGGCTGGGCTATAGCCTTGGGGTGTGGGTCTGGCCAACTTCGTCCGCCGGACTCGGACTGGGGCGAGAGGTTGCGAGGCCCCTCCGTGTGCCAAAAATAGGCAGCGGGGACAGCCGCTCCCCAAAACGAGCGCCCGAAGGCTGGGGCGCCAAGTTCGTCCTGCGGAAAAATGCCCAAAATTTGGGTGGGTATAGCCTTGGGGTGACGGGCTGGCCAACTTCGCCCGCCGGACTCGGAATGGGGCGAGACTTTGCGAGGCCCCTCCGTGTGCCACAAATAGGCCGCGGGCACAGCCGCGCCCCAAATCAAGCGCCCGAAGGCTGGGGCGCCGAGTTCGTCCTTCGGAAAAATGCCCAAATTTTGGGTGGGCTATAGCGTTGGGGTGTGGGGCTGGCCCACTTCGTCCGCCGGACTCGGAATGGGGCGAGACTTTGGGAGGCCCCTCCGTGTGCCAAAAATAGGCCGCGGGCACAGCCGCGCCCCAAAACGAGCGCCCGAAGGCTGGGGCGCCGAGTTCGTCCTTCGGAAAAATGCCCAAAATTTGGGTGGGCTATAGCCTTGGGGTGTGGGGCTGGCCAACTTCGCCCACCGGTCTCGGAATGGGGCGAGACTTTGCGAGGCCCCTACGTGTGCCAAAAATAGGCCGCGGGCACAGCCGCGCCCCAAAACGAGCGCCCGAAGGATGGGGCGCCAAGTTCGTCCTGCGGAAAAATGCCCAAAATTTGGGTGGGCTATAGCCTTGGGGTGTGGGGCTGGCCAACTTCGTCCGCCGGACTCAGAATGGGGCGAGAATTTGCGAGGCCCATCCGTGTGCCAAAACTAGGCCGCGGGCACAGCCGCTCCCCAAAACGAGCGCCCGAAGGCTGGGGCGCCAAATTCGTCCTGAGGAAAAATGCTCAAAATTTGGGTGGGCTATAGCCTTGGGGTGTGGGGCTGGCCCACTTCGTCCGCCGGACTCGGAATGGGGCGAGACTTTGCGAGGCCCCTCCGTGTGCCAAAAATAGGCCGCGGGGACAGCCGCTCCCCAAAACGAGCACCCGAAGGCTGGGGCGCAACATTCGTCCTGCGGAAAAATGCCCAAAATTTGGGTGGGCTATAGCCTTGGGGTGTGGGGCTGGCCAACTTCGCCCGCCAGACTCGGAATGGAACGAGACTTTGCGAGGCCCCTCCGTGTGCTACAAATAGGCCGCGGGCACAGCCGCGCCCCAAAACGAGCGCCCGAAGGCTGGGGCGCCGAGTTCGTCCTTCGGAAAAATGCCCAAATTTTGGGTGGGCTATAGCGTTGGGGTGTGGGGCTGGCCCACTTCGTCCGCCGGACTCGGAATGGGGCGAGACTTTGGGAGGCCCCTCCGTGTGCCAAAAATAGGCCGCGGGCACAGCCACGCCCCAAAACGAGCGCCCGAAGGCTGGGGCGCCGAGTTCGTCCTTCGGAAAAATGCCCAAAATTTGGGTGGGCTATAGCCTTGGGGTGTGGGGCTGGCCAACTTCGCCCACCGGTCTCGGAATGGGGCGAGACTTTGCGAGGCCCCTACGTGTGCCAAAAATAGGCCGCGGGCACAGCCGCGCCCCAAAACGAGCGCCCGAAGGATGGGGCGCCAAGTTCGTCCTGCGGAAAAATGCCCAAAATTTGGGTGGGCTATAACCTTGGGGTGTGGGGCTGGCCAACTTCGTCCGCCGGACTCGGAATGGTGCGAGACTTTGCGAGGCCCCTCCGTGTGCCAAAAATAGGCCGTGGGCACAGCCGCGCCCCAAAACGAGTGCCCGAAGGCTGGGGCACCAAGTTCGTCCTGCGGAGAAATGCCCAAAATTTGGGTGGGCTATAGCCTTGGGCTGTGGGGCTGGCCAACTTCGCCCGCCGTACTCGGAATGGGGCGAGACTTTGCGAGGCCCCTCCGTGTGCCAAAAATTGGCCGCGGGCACAGCAGCGCCCCAAAACGAGCGCCCGAAGGATGGGGCGCCAAGTTCGTCCTGCGGAAAAAAGCCCAAAATTTGGGTGGGCTATAGCCTTGGGGTGTGGGGCTGGCCAACTTCGTCCGCCGGACTCGGACTGGGGCGAGACTTTGCGAGGCCCCTCCGTGTGCCAAGAATAGGCCGCGGGGATAGCCGCTCCCCAAAACGAGCGCCCGAAGGCTGGGGCGCCAAGTTCGTCCTGCGGAAAAATGCCCAAAATTTGGGTGGGTATAAGCTTGGGGTGTGGGGCTGGCCAACTTCGCCCGCCGGACTCGGAATGGGGCGAGACTTTGCGAGGCCCCTCCGTGTGCCAAAAATAGGCCGCGGGGACAGCCGCTCCCCAAAACGAGCACCCGAAGGCTGGGGCGCAAAATTCGTCCTGCGGAAAAATGCCCAAAATTTGGGTGGGCTATAGCCTTGGGGTGTGGGGCTGGCCAACTTCGCCCGCCAGACTCGGAATGGAACGAGACTTTGCGAGGCCCCTCCGTGTGCTACAAATAGGCCGCGGGCACAGCCGCGCCCCAAAACGAGCGCCCGAAGGCTGGGGCGCCGAGTTCGTCCTTCGGAAAAATGCCCAAATTTTGGGTGGGCTATAGCGTTGGGGTGTGGGGCTGGCCCACTTCGTCCGCCGGACTCGGAATGGGGCGAGACTTTGGGAGGCCCCTCCGTGTGCCAAAAATAGGCCGCGGGCACAGCCGCGCCCCAAAACGAGCGCCCGAAGGCTGGGGCGCCGAGTTCGTCCTTCGGAAAAATGCCCAAAATTTGGGTGGGCTATAGCCTTGGAGTGTGGGGCTGGCCAACTTCGCCCACCGGTCTCGGAATGGGGCGAGACTTTGCGAGGCCCCTACGTGTGCCAAAAATAGGCCGCGGGCACAGCCGCGCCCCAAAACGAGCGCCCGAAGGATGGGGCGCCAAGTTCGTCCTGCGGAAAAATGCCCAAAATTTGGGTGGGCTATAACCTTGGGGTGTGGGGCTGGCCAACTTCGTCCGCCGGACTCGGAATGGTGCGAGACTTTGCGAGGCCCCTCCGTGTGCCAAAAATAGGCCGTGGGCACAGCCGCGCCCCAAAACGAGCGCCCGAAGGCTGGGGCACCAAGTTCGTCCTGCGGAGAAATGCCCAAAATTTGGGTGGGCTATAGCCTTGGGCTGTGGGGCTGGCCAACTTCGCCCGCCGTACTCGGAATGGGGCGAGACTTTGCGAGGCCCCTCCGTGTGCCAAAAATTGGCCGCGGGCACAGCCGCGCCCCAAAACGAGCGCCCGAAGGATGGGGCGCCAAGTTCGTCCTGCGGAAAAAAGCCCAAAATTTGGGTGGGCTATAGCCTTGGGGTGTGGGGCTGGCCAACTTCGTCCGCCGGACTCGGACTGGGGCGAGACTTTGCGAGGCCCCTCCATGTGCCAAAAATAGGCCGCGGGGATAGCCGCTCCCCAAAACGAGCGCCCGAAGGCTGGGGCGCCAAGTTCGTCCTGCGGAAAAATGCCCAAAATTTGGGTGGGTATAGCCTTGGGGTGTGGGGCTGGCCAACTTCGCCCGCCGGACTCGGAATGGGGCGAGACTTTGCGAGGCCCCTCCGTGTGCCACAAATAGGCCGCGGGCACAGCCGCACCCCAAAACGAGCGCCCGAAGACTGGGGCGCCGAGTTCGTCCTTCGGAAAAATGCCCAAATTTTGGGTGGGCTATAGCCTTGGGGTGTGGGGCTGGCCAACTTCGTCCGCTGGACTCGGAATGGGGCGAGACTTTGCGAGGCCCCTCCATGTGCCAAAACTAGGCCGCGGGCACAGCCACTCCCCAAAACGAGCGCCCGAAGGCATGGGTGCCAAGTTCGTCCTGCGGAAAAATGCCCAAAATTTGGGTGGGCTATAGCCTTGGGGTGAGGGGCTGGCCAACTTCATCCGCCGGACTCAGAATGGGGCTAGACTTTGCGAGGCCCCTCCGTGTGCCAAAAATAGGTCGCGGGCACATCCGCGCCCCAAAACGAGCGCCCGAAGTCAGGGGCGCCAAGTTCGTCCTGCGGAAAAATGCCCAAAATTTGGGTGGGCTATAGCCTTGGGGTGTGGGGCTGGCCAACTTCGTCCGCCGGACTCAGAATGGGGCGAGAATTTGCGAGGCCCATCCGTGTGCCAAAACTAGGCCGCGGGCACAGCCGCTCCCCAAAACGAGCGCCCGAAGGCTGGGGCGCCAAGTTCGTCCTGAGGAAAAATGCTCAAAATTTGGGTGGGCTATAGCCTTGGGGTGTGGGGCTGGCCCACTTCGTCCGCCGGACTCGGAATGGGGGGAGACTTTGCGAGGCCCCTCCGTGTGCCAAAAATAGGCCGCGGGGACAGCCGCTCCGCAAAACGAGCACCCGAAGGCTGGGGCGCCAAATTCGTCCTGCGGAAAAATGCCCAAAATTTGGGTGGGCTATAGCCTTGGGGTGTGGGGCTGGCCAACTTCGCCCGCCAGACTCGGAATGGGACGAGACTTTGCGAGGCCCCTCCGTGTGCTACAAATAGGCCGCGGGCACAGCCGCGCCCCAAAACGAGCGCCCGAAGGCTGGGGCGCCGAGTTCGTCCTGCGTAAAAATTCCCAAATTTTGGGTGGGGTATAGCCTTGGGGTGTGGGGCTGGCCAACTTCGTCCGCCGGACTCGGAATGGGGCGAGACTTTGGGAGGCCCCTCCGTGCGCCAAAAATAGGCCGCGGGCACAGCCGCGCCCCAAAACGAGCGCCCGAAGTCTGGGGCGCCACGTTCGTCCTGCGGAAAAATGCCCAAAATTTGGGGGGGCTATAGCCTTGGGGTGTGGGGCTGGCCAACTTCGTCCGCCGGACTCGGAATGGGGTGAGACTTTGCGAGGCCCCTCCGTGTGCCAAAACTAGGCCGCGGGCACAGCCGCTCCCCAAAACGAGCGCCCGAAGGCTGGGGCGCCAAGTTCGTCCTGCGGAAAAATGCCCAAATTTTGGGTGGGCTATAGCCTTGGGGTGTGGGGCTGGCCAACTTCGCCCGCCGGTCTCGGAATGGGGCGAGACTTTGCGAGGCCCCTCTGTGTGCCAAAAATAGGCCGTGGGCACAGCCGCGCCCCAAAACGAGCGCCCGAAGGCTGGGGCGCCAAGTTCGTCCTGAGGAAAAATGCCCAAAATTTGGGTGGGCTATAGCCTTGGGGTGTGGGGCTGGCCAACTTCGTCCGCCGGACTCGGACTGGGGCGAGACTTTGCGAGGCCCCTCCGTGTGCCAAAAATAGAACGTGGGCACAGCCGCTCCCCAAAACGAGCGCCCGAAGGCTGGGGCGCCAAGTTCGTCCCGCGGAAAAATGCCCAAAATTTGGGTGGGATATAGCCTTAGGGCGTGGGATTGGCCAACTTCGCCCGCCGGACTCCGAATGGGGTTAGACTTTACGAGGCCCCTCCGTGTGCCAAAAATTGGCCGCGGGCACAGCCGCGCCCCAAAACGAGCGCCCGAAGGCTGGGGCGCCCAGTTCGTCCTGCGGAAAAATGCCCAAAATATGGGTGGGCTATAGCCTTGGGGTGTGGGGCTGGCCAACTTCATCCGCCGGACTCGGAAAGGGGCGAGACTTTGCGAGGCCCCTCCATGTGCCAAAAATAGGCCGCGGGCTCAGCCGCTCCCCTAAACGAGCGCCCGAAGGCTGGGGCGCCAAGTTCGTCCCGCGGAAAAATGCCCAAAATTTGTGTGGGCTATAGCCTTGGGGTGTGGGGCTGGCAAAACTTCGGCCGCCGGACTCGGAATGGGGCGAGACTTTGCGAGGCCCCTCCGTGTGCCAAAAATAGGCCGCGGGCACAGCCGCGCCCCAAAACGAGCGCCCGAAGGCTGGGGCGTCAAGTTCGTCCTGCGGAAAAATGCCCAAAATTTGGGTGGGCTATAGCTTTGGGGTGTGTGCTGGCCAACTTCGTCCGCCGGACACGGACTGGGGCGAGACTTTGCGAGGCCCCTCCGTGTGCCAAAAATAGGCCGCGGGAACAGCCGCTACGCAGAACGAGCGCCCGAAGGCTGGGGCGCCAAGTTCGTCCTGCGGAAAAATACCCAAAATTTGGGTGGGCTATAGCCTTGGGGTGTGGGGCTGGCCAACTTCGTCCGCCGGACTCGGAATGGGGCGAGACTTTGCGAGGCCCCTCCGTGTGCCAAAACTAGGCCGCGGGCACAGCCGCTCCCCAAAATGAGCGCCCGAAGGCTGGGGCGCCATGTTCGTCCTGCGGAAAAATGCCCAAAATTTGGGTGGGCTATAGCCTTGGGGTGTTGGGCTGGCCAACTTCGTCCCCCGGACTCAGAATGGGGCGAGACTTTGCGAGGCCCCTCCGTGTGCCAAAAATAGGCCGCGGGCACAGCCGCTCCCCAAAACGAGCGCCCGAACGCTGGGGCGCCAAGTTCGTCCTGCGGAAAAATGCCCAAAATGGGGGTGGGCTATAGCCTTGGGGTGTGGGGCAGGCCAACTTCGCCTGCCGGACTCGGTATGGGGCGAGACTTTGCGAGGCCCCTCCGTGTGCCAAAAATAGAACGCGGGCACAGCAGCTCCCCAAAACGAGCGCCCGAAGGCTGGGGCGCCAAGTTCGTCCCTCGGAAAAATGCCCAAAATTTGTGTGGGCTATAGCCTTGGGGTGTGGGGCTGGCAAACTTTGGCCGCCGGACTCGGAATGGGGCGAGACTTTGCGAGGCCCCTCCGTGT